>LT669789.1:20656640-20963148 GCA_900128785.1 Arabis alpina
TAAGGACATCGATCTTCATATCTTCTGCCATTGACGGCAAATGAACTTCATAAGTTGCCATATAGGGTGAGCTTTTATAGACACACTTCATAGAAGTGGTTGGAATACATCGCTCCTTAATGGAGAAAGGTATAACGGCGTAACCGAGCATCAACATGCTCGTTACGGGAAAAGAATGGGTGAAACCCAAGAAAGTACAACTCCAGTCTAAGATAATATTGAAATCAACAGGAACATATTGTCCCGTTGTCCCTTCGCCGGCGAGGAATATGACTAAAAACTATGTACTATATCCCATGGAAGGGAGATTCTCGGTCATCATAGCAAAGCGCCAAACCAATGGCTGATACGTAATTGTTGGAGCATCAATCATGAACAATAAGCATGAGCAATTACATGGAGAAGACATCCGAACAATATCCAACAAAGGGTAATACACATCAAAACATAAGATCAATGGAGAGTATGAACACAATTTCAATAATAAACCCAACATGGTATTATACACATCCAAAAGTAAGGTCGATGGAGAGTATGAACACGGTTCTGCTAACAACCCTAACAAGGTGCCATACACATCCAAAATTAAGATTGATGGAGAGTATGAGCACGGATGATAACTCACAAGAAGAGGTTTGAAGCTCGTCGCATGGTGTAAACTACCGCCAATTATGAGTGCCCAAAACTGTGGTCTCACAAAGGAAACGCTAATTTGCACAAAAGCAGATGAGTATTTTGCAATTCTGAAATATGGGTCACTACAGGCCTTCAAATGTATAATGGGCCAGGCCCACCGGCAATGTTTAATCTTGTTCATCGGCTTTTCCTTGGTGAAGACCGTGAAAAATCTGGGTTGGTCATCGGAGATGTTGCCGTTGCAGTTGACGGTGAGAAACCAAAGAGCATAGACCAGACCCGGATGCAAGTGAAGTGAATCACCATCATAGAGGAACGGCCGGAGGGGGGAACTAAGTGGGGGAGCTCAATCAAACGATAAATACAGGGAGAACGAGCATAATTTGGGGACTTTTTCCACATACTTTCGACTAAGAACTAAACTAGTTGTATAAACATTGTTCACTAGATATTTCTTTGTATATTTGATATATTATCAATATAAATCTAGTTTCGCCAATATCATCTTTATTTCGGAAAAATGTATAGACATATTTCCGGATCAAAGTTTGTTCTGACTTTAATGTTTCTTCTCCGAATTTTACATTTTGCATTATCTAAGGTGAAGAAATAACTACGTCTTACACAAATATTTGATCTACGATCAATCCAAGAAAAAATCGATACCAACCCATCTACAAATACCTAAATCAACGCCTGAGTGGCTATTGATTCGACATAACAAGGGAGATCCAAAATTATGGTCATTGAAATGTTCGGGTCTAGCCTAAGTCCTTCGACCATAGTCAAAATTCCTCCCGCTTGCGTGCAACAACGGATCTGATCATCTCTGGTGGATCCTACTGTAACACATGCATCTCAGATTATGAATCCAGACCCAGGTGTTAGTCAAAAATTGGTATCTTCATTATTCTAAAATTTCTCGATTACATTGTACGGTAATTTACAACATATGGGTACTAGAATCACAACGCCTTGAGAAAGTTTTCCTCCATTGCCTGCCGCTTCCTCCTGCCTTACCGTCTTATGGTCCACCTGACCGGATGTCCTATCATGTACACTTGTAAGGGGGTGAGTATTGAATACTCAGTAAGACGGTCTACTCTGTCTCACCCCCTAACACTACCGAGCTATTCTAAACCTATAACCCCACACAGCACCCTTAGCACTACTTGCCAGGTACTATGTCTCACGGCAACCCTATGGCGGTGATACAAACTCCTCAACCTCAACCTCAACCTCAACCTCAACCCGGGCACGCTGGTGGCCCATCCTCAACCTCATCTATGGTGAACCCTAGTCCAGTTTCCTGGCACCCTAGGCATTCAACCGCGGTGAGTCCTAAGTCAGCCATTGACTCCTTATTAGGTACTCGGCTCATGGTAAGCATCTGCTTACCACTACTCCTCTGGACACCAAGGCTGCCTTGCAGTACCTAGCGCCACTATCCGGGGTGGCATCTAGAGATCCTCGGCGCCCCGACTCTCTCCTAGATGCATGCGGTTGGTACTAGGAATTGCTACTCACGGACCGTTCCTGGTACCGCAACTCTAGTCAGCCCATCGACTGACTCCTACCGGTTCTTCCAGCGAGCATCTGATCGCTGGGTCTTCGTGTCCTCTTTCAGACCAAACACAAACAAGGCGGAACGCATGCCCATACATGCGCCCTATGCAATATTTAAATGGTGGCATTGTGAACCTACTATCCTACCGGTTTAACATGCTATAAACTACTAGATTCTCCTAAGGTTCACAATCAAGCTATCTACTCCGGTTAATCCTAGTCCTTTATATCTCTACGTTCTCAAGCAATAGCCGAAGCATTTCAAACAATACCTTTTGCCCCGTATGGTCGGCCCCAGGTAAGCATGGCTATCCCAATACGTTACCCATGACACATCTATGGCCATACGGAGACCGTCTCTGCAGAAATACAAACATAAAACTATCCAATAATTGTGGAAGACTCGCGGTCCGGCCTTGCCCATTACTGGCCTCAGCGTTCCCGTGGCCTCGCCTCTAACCCTGAAGTCATATGCTGCCGTACGAGTTTGCTAAGCCTTTTTAACGCTTCTCTTGTTGGCCTACACCGTCTAGACTTCCTACCAGGTTGACTAAGGCGTGCCCGTACAGTTATCGAGTTGGCCGGCCACTACCTGTCCGGCCTACGACATTCTCTAATAGCCTGCCGAGTCCAACAAACAAGCGAACAATCGAGTATCCTCACGGCCTTGCGGCGGTAACTCTACCATAGCTCTATTTTGCGGTTCAATGATCGGTCAGTATCAGACCTTTCTGTCCGCCACGCTAATCCTCACATTTGGCCCACTGGCTCCCTTTTCAGAGTATAGCCGGCCTATGCATGACTTTCTCCTAAACTACATGCGGTGCGAGTCGGAGCTAGGCATGATCCTGCCATGACTAGCCTCCAGTCAGCCAAACAACGAGTCACTCTTGGGCCGGCTTATGCCGAGCCAAGTTTCCTCGAGATACAACGTTGAGTCCCACGACCGGTATCCCCTAGGTTCGTGTACCCTCACCAAGATCCATCGTGATAGCCGAGTTAACCAACAAGCTATGTTAGCCTTGCCATGCTCCTCTACTGTCTCACCTACGAGTCCATAGCCAGATCGCCATGATCTGACCGGATGCTCTGCCACTATCGGTAAGCCAAGCGTGCTTTTGCTTACCGGGCGTGACTCTGAACTGAGGCCTTATCGATCACTCTCGAGGCCTTACAGGTCTGCAGCACAGTGGTTGGCACTGCCCGTCTAGCTGTCTCTTCGATCATCGATGCCTTCACCGATGATTACCGGTTTGTTCATCGCGGACAAACAAGGTATCATGTCGATACACCGATGCCTACACGAGGCCTAACGATGCCAGCCAGTGATCACATCGTGGACTGCCCTTGCGGACTACTCAGTTATCCCCGAGGGCCTATCGACGCGTCCCTATGGTCCGATCGTGGATACTACCTGATAGCCACTATTGGCACTGTCGGATCGTCGAGTGTCCGTACCGGTTTCTCACCGATACGTCCATCGAGGAATGATCTGAGGCTCACTCGTCCTGATCATCGATCAGCCTTACTACTCGCGGTGCCTGGTCAAGGCGTCACCGGGCCCTGTTGAAGCGCCACCAACGCCTCGCACTGATGCCCTCTCGAGGCGTCACCAATGCCCTATAGAGGCGTCCAACTTAGCTGTAGGACACTCGGTACCCAGTTGTGTTGTCACCGGATCTTACCAATGCCAACCCTTGGCGCTACCGAGGCCTACCGTCGGCTTCCTAGCGTACTGTCATCGAGGCACCCCGAGGCCATTCTGATGCCAGCACTAGGCGTTGCCGACCCTGCCTGTCCATGTACGGATCCTCGATCCGTCCACGGATGCTACTACTACTACCGGTGCCGTGTATGGATATCTATCCATACAAGACTACTACTACTCTACCCTAACTCGTACTACTAAGACTACTGCACGAAAGCTATAAGGAAAAGAATAAAAAGGGACTATTAGGTACGGATCGCGCCTTACCTTATACTGCTGCTCCTTAGGGTGGGGTGCCGAGTTCCTTTTCGAGCTCCTCCTTTTATCTTCCTCTTAAGCGTGTATATTTGGCTCTAGAGAGAAGAGAAATGTTTTGGTGTGTAAATAATGAGCTCCCTAGCTCTCTATTTATACTAAACCAAAAACCCTAAGGAGAATATTCACTTTCCTTATTTTTCTCCACTCTCCTTATTTTTCTCCACCTCCTTACTAAATGGGCCGAAAGCCCGTTTTCTTCCCCTCTCCTCCACGTTTTTGCATTTTCTTCTTTTTGCCCTTACTTTTGCGTTACCGCCTAACAGGTCCTCCAATGGTTTCCTAATTCTACTACCGCCCTACCCTACATTTGTCCTATCCTACACCCGAGTTTTCCTATTCCTAGCCTATCTTAATACCTTGGATATCCTAGTGACCACCATTCCCTTGCTGAACCTCTGCTGGTCCCCTTCCCAAGTACCGAGGTTTCTTCTGCTCGGTTTTGGGATGTCACACCTACCCTCCGCTCTCTATCGGGATCCCACCTATGATACCTTGTAGTGTGTGGTAACGCCAATTAAGTGTTTCCAAACATATTTCGGAGAACGTCGCCCACTTTTCCTTGGGAGCAAATTAAAAGATCTGAACCAGATGCTCTCAAGATATTCTCGCTGAGATACGCCAAATATTGTCGACTATGGTTGAGAAAGAGCGAGGCCAGGGTACAACCGTACACATCATCGTAGCTTGCCTAGACAAGCAAGAGAGGGATTTCTCAACACAACTCCAAGAAATTTCCATGCCAATCAAACATGCACCTCATCCTTGCCAAACAATCAGCGATGATGTAACTCCTACACAGAGCATAACTCCACGTATGCAACTAGATTTCTTAGGAGTGTTTATCACTCTTCCTAACGCAAATGGCTACACCGTATTCAACCCGATCACCAGCTCACCATCGCTCACACAAGCCATACCATGTCCAAGCTCACAACGAGCCTCTACCTGCATCATTGAGATAGCCTTGTCGCCGCTACCTCCATTTAGTATAAACGGATTTGCACCAACAAGATGAGTGGGAAATACCACCTGAATCCAACCAGCCATGCTACAACTAGCAATAGCACATGACTCGAGGACATAGTCCAACTATAAAACGGTGTTGTTATTGATCGAGACAACTTTCGTATATACACCAAACAAACGCAAGCCGAATTCTATTTCATCAAGTCGTGTGTACACAAGGCCATCAGCTCAGCTCTAAATATTGACCGAACAATCGAGAAAACTCAAAGAACGTTGTTCACTTATAGAATAGCTAACGCTCAGGTCAGAGACATCGGGAAATAAAATTCCAAGATTTTTTCACGGAACATCAACCCAAAATCGTAGGTAAGAGCATTCCAGCCAAATGTGGCTCGAACCCGCCTAACCGATGACGATATGAAAGCAAGGCCACTCACGCTACGTAGAGAGTCTGGTAGGACCAGCGCTAGAGTGTTTCATTAACAGCTTCGATCAACTTATCACCGCTTTCCTCAAGGAATCAGGTCAGAGACATCGGGAAATCAAATTCCCAGAATTTTTCACGGAACATCAATCCAAAAGCGTAGGTAAGAGCATTCCAACCAAATGTGGCTCGAACCCGCCTAACCAATGACGATATGGAAGCAAGGCCACTCACGTTATTCGGAGAGAGTCTAGTAGGACCAGCGCTGGAGTGCTTCATTAACAGCTTCGATCAACTCATCACCGCTTTCCTCAAGCAATACTTTATCTTCATAGAGTTGAAAGCCTCGAAGGCTACCGTATGGGCCTTATCCCAATGCTCAACCAAACCCCTAAGAAGCTTCACTCTCTAAGTTCAAAGAAATCAAATCCATAGAGCAAACTTGAATCATGAGATCGTAGCCTTGAGGGCTTTAAAGAATGGCTTGTTGTTGTTGTTTTACCATCATGTTATATTGAATTCTTAAACTCTTTCAACATGCACTTTCATACGGCTGTTACCTTCTCCGTTGCCACTTCCTCCACGACCATGGTTGTTTCCGCCTCTATTTCTTCTGCCTCTGCTGCGGCTACTTTCGCCGCCACCTTAACTCTCCATAAGGTGTAAGTGACGTTCATTTTCAGCAAGGGCCAATTTTTGTAATTTCATTCTCAAAGACAAGGTCAAGGCACGTGAAGCCATCGTAATGGTAAGGTAACCAAGAGCTTGGGGCTATCCCGTTACTACCAAAAGGTCTTAGAGCAAATGAAGTTAACCAAAAATATGAGTTTGTTCCACTACCACCAGAGTGTCTCAAACAATATGAACCTAACGAAGGACTTGTGGCTAATCCATTTCCACCAAATTGACTCGAACCAACTAAACCTAACAAATATCTCATGGGTATACGAGATGGGAACATAGTTGGACCATGAGAGATTGATGCAAGTAAACTACCTATGGACATGGTTGGTGGAACGAAAACAAGATTTGACCCTAATCCCTTAGACATTTTTTTATGAAACAATAAAAAACTATAAATCTCAAGCTCTATTATATGAGAATTACAAAAACCATTGTATAAAACTACACAACTGAAAGGTGGTATTTATAATAGACGTGGTGGTTAAAATAACATTAGTAGTTACATATGATTTTAAATTACTTTTTTTTCTAAACCTTCAACACTTTTTGTCACCATTCAAAGATTTTTCTCATAGTTTATTTTTAATCTTTATCTTAAATACAACTATATACATACAATTAAGACTAAAAAGTGAACTATGAGAAAAAATATTTTAGTAGTGATAACAATGTCAAAGATCTTGAAAAAAAAAAATCTTGTGTAACCGCTAATGTTATCTAAACGACCACGTCTATTATAAATACCACCCTTCAGTTGTGTAGTTTTATAGAATGGTTTTTGCAACTCTCATAAAGTAGAGTTTGAGATTTATAGTTTTTTATTGTTTCATAAGAAAAACTATGTCTAAGGAATTAGGGTCGAACATTGTTTTCGTTCCACCAACCATGTCCATAGGTAGCTTACCTGCTTCATTTTCTCATGGTCCAACTATGTTCCCATCTCGTATAACCATCAGTTATCTTTTAGGTTCAGCTGGTCCGAGACAATTTGGGGGAAATTGAATAGCCACAAGTCCTTGGTTAAGTTCATATTGCTCGAGAGACTATGATGGTAGTGGAAGAGACGCAAATTTTTGTTTAATTAATTTGGTCGGAGACAATTTGGTAGTAACAGAATAGCCTCCACCTCTTGGTTACCTTACCAATACGACGGGTTCACGAGCCTTAACCTTCTCTTAGAGAATATGGAGTTACGAAATTAGATAGAACAAAACTTGGTCTTTACTGAAATTGAACGTGACTTACACCTTATGGAAAGTTATGATGGTGGCGAAAGCAGCCGTACCAGAGGCAGAGGCGGAAGTAGTCATGGTAGTGGAGGAACTGGTAACGGCGGAGGTAGCAGCCAAATGAAAATGCATGTTGAATGAGTTTCAGAATTCAATTTGACCTGAAGGTAAAGTAACCATAACATGAAGATACATCAGTTGAAGTATCTTATGTATAAGTGGAGAAGAACTCCATTAACTGATGCAGGCGGACTAGACTGAGCTTAAGGCTACATGGGCTTCACTAGGCTTCTCAACATGACAAGGACATGCCTAGATGTGTAGTTGAGCTGGAGGAGTTCCTGAGATGATTGAGCAGTAATGAAGACAAAGTGAACTATGAGAAAAATCTTTGAGTGGTGATAAGGTAAAAAGTGTAAATTTCAGAAAAAGAATTAAAATTTTGTATAACAACTAACGTTATGTAAACTACGTCTATTATAAATACAAAATCCATTAAAATTTCATATCCAATGTCTCCGCTTTGTTGGTTTTTGTAATTAAGATAAACTATTATTTTTTAGTTAAACCATCAACATCTAGACCTATATATATATATATATATATATATATATATATATTTGTTTTCAAAAAACAAATAATGAAATAAAAGATATTAAAACAGGATACCATCTTTAGAGTAGAAATAAATATTTAAAATAACATCATGACACTTTTTTTATATGCGACTTAAGCTAATATTTTAAATAAATTTTAATAGGTTTAATTATAAAAAAATAAAATAAAACCTAATATAAGTATTAAAATTAATTAGAATCAATTGATATATATATACATATATATATATATATAAATGTTTAGTTATGATTCGTTTGGAATTTATAAATTTCTATTTTTATCATTTATTTGTATAGTTATCAATTATTACCTTTTACAACTAACAATTTTTTTTACATTTATAACTAAAGTTGTTTTGTGTTGCAAAAATCAGATGTTTGTCTCCCGATAATTAATTTTGGAAGAATTTCAAAAATGTCACTTTTAATATCTCATTAGGTACCAAAACGAACTAAAAGAAATGATTGAGATGAGAGCTTGGGGCTGTGATGATGATGATGGAGTGATTGAAGAAAAAGGACTAGAGCTATCAGATTGAATTACTAGGTCCCCAGTTTGAAATTATTTAATTAGAAAACTGAAAGGATTTAATAGAGTAAGAGTTATCTTTTGTAAATTTAACGAACATAGATGAATTTTTTTAAATTTTTTTTTTTTGAATTTTTTTTAAATTTCAAGGCATAGTAAAATGTTTTGAAGATACAGAGGACGAGTAGAGGTGTAAAAATAGTTTCGCCCTTTACCTTTACATGGAAAGATGAACCCTTGCCGACAATTATGAATTGAGAAAAGCAGAGCTTACCAGGCTGGGAGGTGAGATGCACAGTAGTGCATGTGTCCATGTACTATCCAAAATCATCATAGTTTTGTAGAATTATTGTGTTGGACACACCATCAAGCTCCGATATGCTTAGCAATGGTGCTTTTAATGATCATCTTCAAGTTTGAAAATTAAAATTTTAGTTTGGTAATATTTTATTGACCAAAAATCAGAAATTTTAGTAATAATCATGTTTCGTTTTTTACAAATGAAAATATTGAAAACACCCAAAAATATTGAACTACCATAAATGTCTACCTTTTTTCATGTAAAAAATTTGATTGGTATTTTGAACCGAGACTACACACAAACACAAACCGGCAAAAAAAACATCCATCCCACGCCAAAAGCCTAGGACAACCAAAAAATCCTCATAGCCAATATGAGACTTAGACAACCTACAAAAACATAGATATTAAAAATAAAGACCAAAGATAAAGGCCAAATGGTTCCACAGAGGAATCAATATAATTTAGAAATAAAACGTCTACAGCGCCGAACTCATAATGTTTTCCAGGAAAAATGCAAACAAGCACAACCTGCTTGATCTACTTAATAAAAAATAAAGAAGAGTGATTTCATTCTTAAGTGACTGGGTGAGGAAAAGCTACCTGTAATTCAGATTCTTCACCATCAAGAAGACAAACCATGATTTGGGCTTTACAAAAAATACCATCGCTGAAAGAACTCATTAAACCAATACTCGTGATTCTTTTGTACAGTTGAAGCATAAAAAGTACGAATACGATAGATATTAGTCAAAGGTGTTAAGGCAAGAGATAAAAAAAACGAGAAGGTAACAAGAGGCTTCATGGTTGATTGAAACCAAGGCACGACCACAAAAAAAGATCCACTCAACATTGAACAAGAAATGAAGCAATTCATAACTAGATTTGAAGGAAGATAAGCGAGCACCGAGGCGAGAACAGCTATGTCGCACCGTCAAACAAACCCCAAAGATTTGCAAAACGGGGAACACGACCTTACAAATTCCAACTTTCGGAAAAAAGTCTGCAATCTCAATTGATACAAAGCCAAACTCGTCTTCAGAAACCCACCACCAAAGTGATAGAAGTGTAGCCTACGCCTAAAGGCAAACGCCTGAAACCACCACCAACATAATCAATCTGCAAGGAGAATCACAAGATTGAAACCAAGACAAAATTCCTTCAAAATTAACTCAGCCACACAAGCCATTTACATACAAAGAGGAAACTAGATCCCAAATCTAGATCTATAAAATTAGATCTAAAAATTCTAGATCTATAAAACTAGATCTAAAAAGCAAGATATACGAAACTACTTAAGAAAAGAAAAGAAATCGTGGTGCAACTCCAATGATAATTGAGCCGCCGGAGCAACTCAGCGACAAGATAGTTAGAGAGAAGAAGGAAAGAAGTTTTATAGAGTGAGAAAGGAGGGGTCTTGTGTACCAAAAATGTCTAATTTTTCATTAAAAACTAATTACTCTACATAGATTTTTTTATTTCTATACTTCTACCAAAAAAGTCTACTTTCTATTATTATTTTATATATTTTCAGTCTTCAATGAAACTTTTTTTTATATAAAATATTATCACTTTAGAATATGTGGTTTAGTTTGAGATATTTTTTCTAAAAAAAACCTTTTACTTTGAAACTAGTTACTACTAACCATTTCTTTTCTTTTTTTCTTCTAAAATATTAATTTTTATATTGTTTTTAAGATATTTGACAAGAATATAGAATAAACAAAATAATCAAAAAGACCAAAATCTACGGCGATAGATAAAACAAAAGACTTTAAAACTAAACATTACATAACCGAATAATAGCTAACTCCAAGTTATAGACACAAAAAAGCGACTATAAAACTGATCAAACGCCAAATCGAGATCATTAATCTACCTGCGAGATCAAAGTTTCCACGAGCCATTAATCGACTTCTGTAGAGTTTTAAACTTATTACTAAAATATGCGCGTGATTTGTAATAACATAGGCCACTTTGGATTTCAAAAAGGACAAAATCTTACTCTAAATAGTTAGAACAAAGTCAAAGTATCGTTTTTTTGAATTTGAAGGGCGTTTGCAACTTTCTTACCAAAACCAATATATATCATCCTTTTCGTAGACATAAATGATATTCATTTACCCATATAAAATTTTCAAAACCGTAAAAAAAATATCTTCCTTTTAGGACTTCCTCTTCACTATTTTTTTTTTGTCACGGACACACTCAGCCCTATTGATTACAAGAATACATTTGCATCACTGAACCAAAAAGGAATAGAAGTACTAACATAAGAAAACACCGATTTCCGGAGACGAGCATTCCTCGCGAGGAGGTCTGCTTTTTCATTCTTTCCCCTAGGACAAAACTTGAGGGTAAAGTCCGGGAAAGAAAAACGTAACTCCTGAAATTCTTCGAGTTTTGTGCGGAAACGCGGCCAGCTCTCTGGATCATCTATCATACTAATCAACACCTGTGAGTCAGTGAGAAACGCCGAGCGGAAACGGTCATACTTACGGAGACTGGACATAGCCCAAATTAGACTATGCAACTCCGCATGAAGGGGTGTTAAAACTCGCTGCATACCCCTTGTTCCCAATAAATCTGATGTCCCATCTTGAAGTTCCAGGATCCAGCCCACACCACTCGTGTTGTCGGCTTCTTTCCAGGAACCATCAATGAAGCACCAGAAGACCTCCTGGGTGTCCTCTTCCAGCCTATTCCCTATCGGGAATTGGGTAGGAATCGCACTAACATCATTAGCCAGGAACCAGTCCCCAGCCTCCTTCCTCGCCAATTCCACTATTGCATGCGGTGATCGGTCCACATTGTTAAAAACTTTGTCGTTTCGGGCTTTCCAAAGATACCAGATGATCCATGGGAAGCATTTGGCATACTCCTCTACATCTACCCGATGTGGGATTCGTGAGAGCAAATAATCCATGTTACACCATAAATTTTCCACTGGGAAAACCGCTGGAGGATTCGAGATATTTGACAAGGCCCAAACTTGGCGAGCCGGCGCACATGTGAATAAGACATGAGTAATCGTTTCCTCACTGTTACCACATCTAGGGCATTGTCAATCCTGTTGCAGATGTCGGTGGGCCAGCCTTTCGTTCACCGTCACTGCCCCCGAAAGGGGTTGCCACAAGAAATGGCGTATTTTATTTGTTGTTTTCTATTTTCATACTTTCTCCTTCAGTGGATTCACCGACGGAAGTTGTTGGGCATATACCAAATCTGCATCCAACTGCTGTCTAGCAATCTCATACCCAGAACGCACTGTATACAGGCCTGAGTCTGTAAAGTGCCAACAATACCCATCTTTTGCGCCTCGCAGGGAGGGACGAATGGTTAGGATTAGTGGTATGTCCTCTGGGTGGACAGAGGCTCCTCTTCACTATTAAAAGATTAATAATGATGAAGAAATGGAATTTTTAATAACCTTATATACCTCTATTGTTTCTCGTCTTAATGATTCTTCTTTTGGCATTTCAAGTTTCAACCTATTCTTCTTCTTCTTCTTCTTTTGTTTCAAACAATTTCTTTATTTGATGGTGATTGAACCTTGCATGCAGTTCTATATTTTCCCTCTAGTTGGATGCGTACTCATGTAAAAATATTAGTCAATTAAACATTATAAACTAGATTTAGAGAACACGGTCAAACATGATAGTTTCATTTTAATGCCTTTGAACATTCGAGCTACATTCTTGAGGTTCGTAGACAGGCATGGAGCCTTTGGATATGGAGGAATACCATATCAATGAGATTGATAAACTATGCTTTGCATTCCTCTGGTCCTGACAGTATCTTAGTTAGATAAAAGAAAAAGTGGCTACGTTTGTAAACCAAAAAAAGAGGATCATCGGATTAAGATCTATTAAAGAGACGAACAAATAGAGCTTTTTGAAGCTAATGTGGAGAATCATGTCATCTCACTTTGCCTTGTAGGTTAATTGGATTCACCATTTTCTAATTTGTAAGAAATATTTATGATCAGTGAATTCTGCATCATCTTTGGGTTCATAGACATGGAAAAAATTGCACAAGTGCAGAGAACTTGCAGCACCATTTTTGAAATTCAAAATTTGAAGTGGAGTTATTTCCTCATTTTATCAATATTTTGTTAATGTAGTTGTAATGATTTCTGCACGAACCTCCATCACACAGAGACTTAAATAAGTGATACTCATTACAATACTTAGCAATTTCATCCCAGTATGCTTCACTTTTTTTGGTTTCTACCGACAATACTGTTTGTTCTACATTTAATCCAACCACTAAGTAGCACCAAATTTTGTGTTGTGGTCCATTTGGAGCCTCTCCGACGAACAAGAGGTAAATCCTCTGCATCATCTTGAGTGGCTTCATTGACACGGACAAGAGACATGTGTATAGAAAATTTGGGGAATTCAGCTCATACAGCATTCAGTTACCCATTATAGTAGAAGAAAAAGGGTGTGTTTGAGGTGGAATCTTGATCTATAATATGGTTGATAGTTTTGGAACATATGACGGCACGAAGAAATTTGGAAAAATTCATAATTTGGTAATTTTGGGTTGGTTGGAAGATAGGTTTGGAAATTGGTAATTTTTGGGATTTGGATAATTAAAAGCGTAATTCAAAAAAATTTGGGAGTTAAAAGGATTATTGTTGTGATCCATTTCTCCTAAAAATAAGTTTAAAATTGTAAAAATTAATTTGTCGGATGCTAAATTTTTTCGTTTTTTTTTCTATATCCAAATCAATTGAAACAAGTTTCTATTTATACAGGAAAAATAACGAATTTGGGTATTTAAAAAAATATAATACTATTAGATAATTTGGCCACAAAGAATTAGGATGAGTTAAAAATCTTAAAAATCTCAATAAGTAATCAAAACATGACACTTGGATAATAGAATAATTCTCTACATGGAGAATGTCGTGCGCGCTTCATGCGCCTCCTAAGAGAGTGCTCTACGCACTATGCATGGTCCAGCCAAAATTTGTCATGTGTCCTAGTGTCCCCTTCTTTTTATTCTTTCAACCCATTGTAAATATACAATAAATATTATGCCACATGTTAACAACATTTTTATCAACTCCCCCATTACAGCCTTACAATTGTTGATTATATTTTATCAACACGTCTAATGTAGATTGTCTAAATGGAAAGATTTTAATCAAATTGTTAGTGATTGAATTGACCAATCTATTAGCATATGAATATACAGCTAATTGACCCATTTTAAAAACCTTTTTTTAAGAAAATCCTATTTTTGACAAAATTCCTTGTTAAATTAGAGAAAATTTTGTTGAATATCAGTTGGAGATTCGTCAGGTGTTTGGAGTGTTCTTTCTCTTATTGGTGGTTATGAAGGACATTGTCTCTTCCAATTTATGGTTAGTAGCAGCTTTGGTACTTGGTGAATATGATAGCTGCCTCTCTTTGGCTCGAGCATCCTTGATGTGTATCTCTGGTTTTGGTGAGCTTTTGTGCGTTCATTTGTCTTCATTGTTGTGATCATTTGTGTAACACCCGTGAACCAGTTTTGAGAATTAAAAGGGTGTGTCGATCGACACATGTGAGGTGTGTCGATCGACATAGTTTTATTTAGCAGTTTTCTGTTTCGATTTTTTTTTATCGGCCGATTTGAGTCGGTTCGGTTTGAGGAACCTAGGGCTCCGTATTTAAGCCTTTTTGGCCGTATTAGGAATGAAAGGAAAAGCCAGAATTAGTGAAAAAGAGTCTCAGAGAGTTTCTCTTGTTTCCTGTGAGTTTTTGTGAGAAAGGTTTTGTTCTTGGGTGTTTTGGAGTGGAATTTCGTTGTGGTTGTAGCTGATATCGATTCTAGTCTCACTTCCATCAGTTCTATCCAAAAATCTAAGGTGAGTGCGTGACCATGGCTTTTGGGTCGATGGATCGTTAGGGATTCGTGGTAAAATGTTTCAACGTGTTGGTTGATCATGTGGTGAATTGATTTCGTGATTGTGTGCACTTGTTGTGGTGTTTGTTGTGGTTTATTTACAAGTTTATGGGTTTAGGCAGGCTTGGAATCGGACCAGAGAGGAGACGGTTTGATTCTGGCGAGTCTGATCTGTGTCGATCGACACTAGTGAGATGTGTCGACCGACATAGGTGCCTGAGGGAGTGTGTCGATCGACACCTAGAGGGATTGTCGATCGACACATGCACCTGGTCTATGGAGTGTCAATCGACACTAGTAAGGTGTGTCGATCGACACTGGACCAGTGTGTCGATCGACACCTAGTAGTGTCGATCGACACATGTTTGTTTTGGGCTGTTGAGTTGTTTCTATTTGTTGTGTGATTTGTGTGTTTGCATGAGTGGTCCATCGTGCCTGAGTGCGCAGTCGTAGATGGGATGACCGTCTCAATAGGTATTTATGATAATACTCACGCATCTCTTTTTCCCATGTGATGCAGGTAAGGGCAAAGTGTGATCGTGGAATCATGGCTACGAAGAGGAGGAAGATCTGGGATCTTGGTTGCTTGGTTTATGTTGCATTATTGTTTTAGAAGTGTTCTAGGTTGCTGGAACAGTTTTGGAATCTTGAACTGGTTGTTGTTGACTTTTGTTTCGTTTAATGGAACTTGATTGGAATTGAGTTATGGTTATCCGTTGTTTGATTGTTGTGTGGCTTGTTTGGTCGTTGAGGATAGCATTTATGGGAATGCTAGTTCGAGATCAAAGTTTAATTATTAAAAAAAAACGGGTCGAGCCGTTTCAATTTGTATATTTAGTGTTGTGTTCCCTTGTGATGTTGTCTTGAAAATACGATTCACATCTATGGCTCATCAACAAATGGTTCAATGCACATCATGTCTAATATTCAAAGAAGTTTCTAGAAAACCATAAATTCATGGATATATCAAGGAAGTGTCTAGATACAAAGAATCAATCTCCATTAATGTGAATTGATAAAAATATATGTAATTAGTTTGTGATTGATTTTTGTAGTTATTTTTATTGATTTTTGTAATTAATTTGATGTATTGTGCATTTATGTTGATGATTTGTAATTGAGTCTATATAAGCTCATTTCTCCATTCATTGTTAATATATATAAATTTTTGGAAAAAATAAAAGAAGTTTTCTCACCTTTGAACTTTAGGCTTTGTTAATTTGCTTGTCTTTTCTATTGTGTGGGATTCCTTTAGAAAACAAGTGGGATCTTTCTCTTTGTGTGCAATTCGCATAGATAGTGATTCGTGTTCTTGTCACAAAGGCATTCCGCACTTTGCGTGGCGAACTTTGATCCATTTAAGCCGTACACCTTGAAACCGTGTGACAATAAGATTTGGTGCGATTCTGAGTCTTATATCATTTGGTATTCAGAGCCCAAAGCTCCTATCCCCAAGTTGTTTCAATCTAGCCCTTTATCATTTAGTTTGTTGATACCAAATGATATAAGATCGGAATCATACCAACTTATGATCACTCAATGATCAAGAGATTCCAAGCTTAACCCTTGCGGAAGGTGGAATGATATTGAAATGGAGGTGGAGGATAGAAGATTGACTCACTCAATCAATGGGGTGGCGATTGACTCACTCAATCAATGGGGTGGCGATTGACTCACTCAATCAATGGACGAAATAAGAAGGTTTGAATCTCTCAAACAATCCTAATCCACAGACTTCAATAGAATCAATTGATGTTGGAATTTTATTCTCTCTTTAAGAAAGTAGTTTCTCTAAACCTCACTTTTTATTATTAACTCTCTCTTTCTCTTTGTTTTTGATCTTTGTTTTAGATCCTTGTTTTTTGGATTCAATAAACCTTAGCCTAGACCTCTTATTTATAGTCTTAGGATTCTAAACATAATAGTAAATTTCTATTTCTTATTGTAGCACTTTCCACTTTTCCTTGTTTGCCTTTTCTTCATGATTTCCTTTTACTTCAATTTCCTTTGTTGCTTGACTTTCCTTTTGCTTGTTTTTACCTTTTCTTTCTTTTCCTTGAATTTCCTTTTTGCTTGAGATTCATTTTTCTCTTATAGAAAACGAATCTATTCCAACACTCCCTCTAGATTCATTTGCTGTAGTTTCCATTTTTTCCCTCTTGATCAAATCATCTTCATCTTCATCCTTTGTGGTCTTTTCGTCTTTGATCTCCATTGCTTTGTAGCAAACTTCTTTGACGGGAAATTTTAGTGTTGACTCTGAACTTGCATTTTGAGTCATTTGTGGTTGTGTCTTCTCTTCCTTTGCCTCTCTTGCTTTTTCTTCAAGTAGCTCCCATTTGATAACGAACTTTTGATTACCTCTTTGAACTTCTATTAACTTATTCCAAGCTTTATCCATGATAACACATGTCTTCTCATCGAATAGAACTTTATGACTTTTAGCCAATAATTGTGGCACACTCAACTAGTTTTTGTCAAGTCCTGGAATTAATAACACATCTTTGATTGTGACTTTTCCATTTGTTGTCTCCATGCTTATATCTCCTTTTCCTGCACTTATAAAAATTACTCCACATCCAAATTTGATTGGAACTTTGTAAGTCTTGTCTAATTTTGTGAAGAACTTCTCATCTTTAGTCATGTGGCTTGTTGCTCCACTATCAATCAACCATTCTCCTTCTTTATAAACTTGACTTGCATCATACGTTGTTGCAGTGAAAGACAATTCTCCAAATCTTTTCTCTGTTTCTTCTTGGTTTTCACAAAAATTAGCTTCTCCTTTGTACTTGCTTTTGCAGTACTTTGCATAATGTCCAGACTTGCCACACACATAACATTCTCCTTGACCTCGTTTGTTCTCATATGACCTTTGTTCATTGTTCTTGAAGTAACAAACATCTTCATTGTGGTTATTCTTCTTGCAGATTTCACACCATGGTGAATTTCCTTCTTTAAAGTAACAATCTTCTTCATTATGATTATCCTTTTTGCATGTCTTGCACCACTTGTTTGTTCTCTGATTTTGATTTGATCTCTGACCAAACTTTGCTCCTTTGAATCTTGCATAGTAAGCTCCTTCAATTGGTTCATCTTCCGGTAGGTACTTTGCTTCATGTGAGATTAATGATCCAACAAGATCTGTTATAGTAGTTGTCTTTAGATCTTTGGTTTCTTGCATTAAAGCTACTAACCCGGCATACCTCTTTGGCATTGAGTTTAGTATCTTCCTTATCACTTGATGACTTGTCTTTTCTTCTCCTAGTAAACTCATTTGGTTCACCAACTCTTGTATTTTATCTGTGTAATGCTGAATGTTTTCTCCTTCCTTCATCTTTAGATCTTCAAATTCTTTGTTCAAAGAATCCAACCTCACAAGTTTCGCTTGATCATTGCCTTGATAGGTTTCTTGTAACCTTTTCCAAATTTCTTGAGATGTAGTTGCAGAAACTACTTTCATTAGAACCAAATCTGTCACAGCCATCTGTAACAATTGTAGAGCTTTCATATCTTGCATCTCTTTTTCTTTCCATTCTTCTAGAGCATTAGATTTTGCTTCAGGTTTTGTTGCTATTGGCTTTAGTGGAAGTCTTTCCTCCACAATTTCCCAAAACTCTTGAATTCTTAAAGTAGTTTTGATCCTTGTAACCCATAGCTCATAGTTTTCCCCATCAAACACTGGAACAGATAGTGTTTGCAAACTTTTAGTCATCTTTCAGCTTCTGCCCGGATTTTGCACGAACTCGAACTTTTCACAAATTTTCACGAACACGCATTTTGCACAGACACGAACTGGATTCTGTTCACGAACCCGGATTTTGCACAGAATGATTTTGCAGCGGAATTAGTTTCGCACGAATTTTGCACGAAACGTTTTTTTTTTCTTCTTCATGAAGTAAAAGGAAATCATGAAGAAAAGGCAAACAAGGAAAAGTGGAAAGTGCTACAATAAGAAATAGAAATTTACTATTATGTTTAGAATCCTAAGACTATAAATAAGAGGTCTAGGCTAAGGTTTATTGAATCCAAAAAACAAATATCTAAAACAAATATCAAAAACAAAGAGAAAGAGAGAGTTAATAATAAAAAGTGAGGTTTAGAGAAACTACTTTCTTAAAGAGAGAATAAAATTCCAACATGGTATCAGAGCCAAGGTCATGAGTGCTGCCTGTTGAGTAATTTAGTTTCGTGCAAAATTCGGGCGAAATTAAATCTCTGCAGAATCATTATGTGAAAAAAAGCAAAAAAAGAAAGAAAAAAACAATCACCTAAAACAAAGATCAAAAACAAAGAGAAAAGAGAGTTAATAATAAAAAGTGAGGTTTAGAGAAACTACTTTCTTAAAGAGAGAATAAAATTCCAACAATTGAATCACTCACTAGGAACTAAGGAAAAACAAAGTACTCAAACTTTGACAAGAAGAATATCTATTAAATTCAATGATTAAGGGTCAGTTCTACAACGAATGAATTGAGCTTGTATATGCTCTAAACTGAAGCTAACCTAACGTTCTTAAAAGCTAAACAAATAAACAAATAAATCAGACTTAATGCATTAATAGCCGTTGGAGGCTTTATGACACAGTCGACTAAATAAAGTAAGTGATGATGTTTGAGTCTTGAAAGCTTGGGCATGAAGGTTTTGCTGTCTTGGTACGTCTAGAATCATCAAAACAAGTCTCCAAAACGTAGCAGGAAAGAGGAACTAGCCGTTGGAGAGTTAAAGCACCAAGTGTGAACGTGTTGAATGCACTTGGGTCCAAATAAGGCAAGTGGTTCTTTGAGTGATCCCAACCGATCCTCTGCGTTTTGGTGGATATGATGACGCCTTTTAGAGCCTCTAGTTGACGGAGAAGGGCTCATGTCGCCAAAGAAACGTTTGACGTCTCCCAAAATTGGTCTCATCTAAATAAGGCAAGCTAAGGATCCTTCGGTTTAGAAATTGGATAACTTCTAAACCAAAATTGATCTTGGTCTGATTCCAATTCTCTGAGATTCTCTGATGGACCAAGATTCTAGATAAATTAAGTTTGTAGCTTAACTCCTTCTGGTTCGGTCGGAATCCTTTAAACAATGAACATACAGTAAAACCTCTATAAATTAATAATGTTAGGACCTTGAAAAAATATTACTTTAAAGATATATTAATTTATAGAGAGAAGTTCTTTTTAGGTAATATTTTTTTAACTTGTTTTTCGAATGATGTTATATTATGGAATTTAATAAATCTATTAGCAAAAATGACATAAAATTTTGATTAAAAATTTCGATTATCACAATAGAGTGGATGATATTATCATAATATACTATCAAATTAAAATGGTATACTAAGTATACAATTTTAAAAAAATAATGGTTATTATTTCTAATGTCGATGGATATATTTAGAAAGAATTATGTATAAAGATTCAGTTACAGTAAAAACTCTATAAAGTAATAATGTTGGGACCACTAAAATTTATTACTTTATAAAGTTATGACTTTATAAGTAATGCTTAAAATAAATTCAAAAAATTAATTGATAAATTAAAATAAAATAACTACTAATAAACAATTTACTAAATAATAAATTAATTAATTCTCTACTAAAAGTTGATAATATAATATATTCTAAAAAATATGTTGATTCTAAAACATCATTTACTATGAAATAAAATAAATATATAGCAATTATTATTTTATGAAATTAGTGGGACCATATATTTGTATAAGATTTTTGAAAAAAAGTATTATTTTATCATCTTATCGATTTATGTTAAATTTTGTACTCGTCCGACTCGGGACCGGCAAAATTTATTACTTTATCGAGTTTATTATTTTATCGAATATTACTTTATAGAGTTTTTACTGTATTTTTCCTATAATTTTTAACAAGTTTATGGTAAAGGCCAAGAAAACAATTATAATTTTTGATGTAATATGTAAAGTTAAAGATAAAGTCTAATGAGATTTTCATTGTCAAAAAAAAAATTATTAAAACCATGTTTAGTACTATATCATATATATATATATATAATTATATATGATTACTAATTTATACAATTATTAGGACCATATTTTACATAGGAGTTTCAAAAAAATTATTATCTTATCATTTTATCGAATTTTGCTACTTTTTACATTGGCCCAACTCGGCACCGGAAGATTTTCTTAATTTATAGTGATTATTAATTTATAGAGTATTAATTTATGGAGGTTCTACTGTATCTCTAAATCGAGTATGTTCAGAAACGCTCGATTTGCAAACTGAATATCTCCTTCGCAAGAACTCCAAATTAATAGATTCTTCTTCGAGATGTTCTGTAATTGAGCTGAGAATAATCTCCAAGTAATTTTATGCATTGAATCACCGTGGTTGAGCTGATACACCTCTAACAATGAGCATATGTCCTTCTCAGGTCTGATTAGCATTGTGCGTCGAGTTTGATTTGGCTTTGGTTCATTTGATGGTTTGATGACCTCATCACCTTGTTTATGCTTTGTCTCCCAATAATCGTTTGGGTTTCGTTTCCCTTTTTTAGGCTCTTAATTCTAAACTTTGTTTTCGTATTGATATAGCTAGCTATGGTTGGGTTTTTCCATGTCTGGCTTGGATCTTCGGTGTATTGTTCCTCCTTTTTTAATATATTTTACACACAAAAAAACATTAGTCATAATTTAACTCATATGGAGCGTGGTCTCAAAACGGTAACCAATGCGGCCTAGGATGAGTACATAGAGATGAAGAGGGCAAAGTGTTATGGTATGGTGCTAAAGTTCTACCAAGACTCAGATCAGTCTTTCACACAGAAGCAGAGGCAATGAAATAGGCTATTAATTCAGTATTAAGCCTTGGTTATAAGAATATAATGTTTAAGAATAATAAGGTCGCCAATAGAACTGCCAAAGAAACTACCTCTTATGACACTTATGTTCCTAGATTGTATTCTTTGGTGCATAGTTGGTTAACATGTAGTGTGTGGAGGCTGATAAGCCATTGTTGTAATCACTTTGGTTAATATGTACTAGATCAGTACCCGTGCACGGGTTTAAATGTATACGTTAGTGTGAATTTTAAATTTTATTTTATTATAGTTAAATAAGATATGAAGAATATTGTGAGTAAAAATTCGTAATTTTTTCCGTATCCTGCTAAAATGTATCTCTTTTAATATATAGAGGATACGGAAATTAAAGAAAATTATTTGAATATTTTAATTTTGTTTGGGTGTAGAGATTAAGTTTTTTGTAGTATTTGGGAATGAGGATAGTATAAATAAGTAATAGTGATATTTAATTAAATAAAAAAACGCTGAAAAATGGCATACATAAGCAAAACTGCAAAAGCAATGAAATAGGCTATTAATTCAGTATTAAGCCTTGGTTATAAAAATATAATGTTTACGACTAATTCTAAAGAGCTGGTGGAAGCATTCAATGTGAAAACTAAGTGGTCGGTTCTTCAAGTTATGTACCAAAATATCAAACAAAGCCTAAAATCGATGGGAAACTCCATGATCAATTTCTTCCCAAGAGAGAGAAATAAGGTCGCCATGATTTTAGGAATATAGAATAAAAAAAAAAAATCAGAAAGACCAAAGTCTACGGCGATAGATAAAACAAAATAGACTTTAAAACCAAACATTGCATCACCAAATAATAGCTAACTACAAGTTATAGACACAAAAAACTGATCAAACATCAAATTGAGATCGTCAATCTACCTGCGAGATGAAAGTTTCCACGAGCGATTAATCGGTTTCTGTAGAGTTTTAAACTTATTACTAAAATATGCGCGTGTGATGGGGTGTAAGTTTTACCCTAGTAAAATCAATCAAAACTGCAACTACACAACTAATCAATCGTAGTACTTAGGGGTCGAATCCACTAGAGATCTTTGGGGCACTAATGACTTCCGGGAGTTGAGCTAAGCTAAATTAACAATGGGGATTTTTATTTGTGAAGTTGTGATTGCAAATCGGTAAATAACATAAAGTAAATCAATAAAACAAACGTTGTGCATTCAGGGATATCTCAGGGTTTATGAAATGAATTATTCAGGAAATCTATGGTTTCAAAGAGTTGGTTCATAAATTGAATGCACTTGTATGTATAGTTAACCTACTATTGCAGAGAGAACTAATAAGTTAAACCAATTCAATCACAGTAGTATCGTAGGTGATGAAACTAATAAGCAAGTATTAAAGTAGCAAGATTCGATATGTTAACCCGACTCCTAACACGACTCTCGCAGGTTAAGTGCCAAGCTCATCTTCATACTAATTCAAATTAATTGATCAAGTGATGTGCTTGTAAAAACGAATCTAAGATCAATCGCAAGTTTGGCTAAACCACGATATGCAATAAGTTTAAGCAAAGATGAAGACTCTTCTAGACTCTAATGAGATTCCTATTTATCGATCCATGTTAATAACCCCTTAAGAGACACCATTAAACCCAATAAGGAACTACTCACTCATGAATAACAAACTCATAGTAGTCGAATAAAGAAGAATCATATAAAGTAAAAAGGGTTTTAGAAAACTTCTCAATGGATGGTACAAAGATAGAATTCCTCTCCCTAACTCGCTATGAAAAACTCTATGAAAAAAGTGTTTTGGATCTTCTTCTCAGTCACCTCATGTGATCGATCGGTCACCATTTGATGATGTTGAAGCGACTTTGTCTTTGGATAAGCTCGAACAGTTTCCGGTGTTCTGTGATTATTTTGAGATCCAACCGTCATATTTAGACGAATGGATACTTTTTTTAAGCTTAGATCAGTCTCTATATTGAATTAAAATTAGGGCTTGATCCAACTGTACGATCTTGACTTATAGGGCCCAACATTTGATGAACAAATTCTGTCTTTCTCAAAAAGGGTTTGTTTTTTCCATTCTAGGCCTATTAGGCTACTTTTTCCTGTGAAGACTCAAAACCACAAAAAATGCTAGAAAATATATTAAAGTACTCATATAGAGAGTTTTTCTTAGAATTATTATGCAAAATACATACTAAAAAGTAGTGCAATATGGTGTATATCCGCGTGGTTTTTGATTACATAGGCCAATTTGTATTTATTTTTAAAGGACAAAATATCACTCTAAATAGTTAGAACGAAGTCAAATATTGTTTTTTCTGAATTTGAAGGGCGTTTGCAACTTTATTACTAAAACTAATATATAGATTTTTTTCCTTTTGTTAATAACCAATATCATCCTTTTCGTAGACATACATGATATTCATTTACCCACATAAAATTTTCAAAACCGTCAAGAAATAGTTTTCTTTTAAGGACTTTCTCTTCACAATTAACGATTAATACAGAAGAAGAAGTGGAATTATGCAAAGTTAATAACCTTATACAGCTTTATAGTTTCTCTTCCTAATGATTCTTCTTTTGGCATTTCAAGGTTCAACCTATTCTTCTTCTTGTTCTTTTTTTGTTTCAAACAATTTCTTTATTTGACGGTGATTGATCCATATGATATATTGATTTAGGCGAATCAAAAGGTGAAAATCATCAGCATGTTCATTTCGCCATCGGAAAGAAAGATACATCGAAGGGCGAATTATAATTTGAATATCTGTATACACCATCAACATATTTATACATACAACTTCTCCATATGTGTGAGAGACATCATGCTTGTTTTCACTCGTCGTTAAAAGCATTTTACACCAAAATGGAATCATTGAAACTAATTAATTAAAAAATAACGGGTTTAAGTAATCGATTCAGGGATCAAATTTAAATGAATAAGTAGGAATCTTAGCACAAGCAAATTACAGAACAATATACACAGATTCAAGAGATAGAGCAATTTCTATAAAGGTTGGGCTTGAGGTGGCATCATTGATCTATAATATGGCCCATAGTTTGGAACTGATGACAGCACGAAGAAATTTGGAATAAAACCATAATTTGGTATAAATTTGGGTTGGTTGGAAGATAGGTTTTGAACTTTATTGGGATTTGGGTAATTAAAAGCGTTATTTTATTGGGAGTTAAAATGATTATTTTTGTGAAGTCCCCTAAAAATGAGTTTAAAATTGTAAGAAGTAGTTGATTGGAGGCTAAATTGCTTTTTTCCTATGTCAAAATCAATTGAAACAAGTCTCTATTTATACAAAAAAAAATTACGAATTTGGGTATTTAAAATATGTATCTATCTATCTATATAGAAAGAAAGTTTTTCTCTTTTCTCATGAAGACACATCATTTTCCACCTCATTGCCACATCAAATTTTTATTTAGAATTTATTATTTTTAATTAAAAAATTATATACATGCAAAAACAACATTAATTATGCATTTGTTAACATAAGAATTTGAAAAGTCATTAATATAGTTACTGAAAGAATAAAATGTCTTATTTAAACAATGAAGAAACTTAAATGTAGATAGAGGAATAGAAGTCAATCAAAGTTCTATACAATTATATAAATCATGTAAGTTATATCATGTAAAAATTAGCAATAAAAGATTAATCAAGGTTCTCATAAAGACAACCATTAAAGAAGAAACCGAAGAATATGTGAGAGCTTCATCATCTTCTTCCAAACAATTTCTTTCTCTTTTCTAATGGTTGTTTCCTCTTTTCTATTTATACTTCTATTAAAAAAAAATCTAACGCAGGGAACACAACTTCAGTTTGATAAGTACGTGACAAAAAATGTACATAAAGCCAATGGTTATCTATTTCATATAACATATTGGGTTTCAAAAAATATTGTGGATGATATTAGATCGATCAGGTGATTAAACGAGCTTCATATGGTGAAATTTGATGTCCCTCTTTCTAAAAATATGGAGCGAGCTCAAGAGATCATAGAAGTTTGGTTAGTCCATACTTCGTTGAAATTTTTCCATTAAAACTTGAAAAACTTTGATTTTCATTTGAAATAATGTTTCCTTTTTTATGTTACAAGAATACATGAAGATCGGATGTTTATTTGTGCTAAGCAAGAAGGATTGATAAAGAGCTTACCTACTTGAGGAACATTGCTCAAGATTTAGTATTTCATTTCATCCTCAATAATACGTCTTTTTAGCCGTCTTCCTCATTTTATACAGGTGTAATATAGAATTAAGTTTCAAGAAGGATTATTCAGATGGTTCGTGATGAAAGCATGAAAAGATGATGATACTTGCGCAAAGCCTAAAACTAGATGATAACTCTTCTCTTTCATGAAGATAAAATTAATTCTTCAGTAGGTTAAGAAGTTTGAGAAGAGTTCGGGGGAACAGAGAATTAGTTCTTCAGTAGGATAAGAACTTTGAAATTTCTGAAAATGGAGAAAAAAACCTCGAGACTAAAGGTGAGAAAGCAAAAGTAGAAAATGGACTCCAAAGCCAAGAACAAAAACTTTCCACTATAAGCCTTTTAACTTCACAAAAATGCATCTTCTAAGCTTTTTCTCATTCTAATATAAGTTATATGGATTGTTCCTTTTTTAGCAAAAATCAAATATAGAAAAATCAACAATGGAATTCGTCAAACTGAATTCATTATGAAAACTAATGAGCAAGATGATACCGTCGAGATATTGACAAATGAAGAAAGATAATGCTTGAGAACAATACGCCTTAAGATGAACATCAACTTCATTCTTGGTAGGATCTCACTAATCTATACTTATCTTTTCTTATTTCTTTACTAATGGTTGTTAGAGTGGTTTACACAATTTTTCAAATTAGCATATTCCATTTTTGGTAGAAAATGAGTCTTTCATGGTGTAATGGAAGGTTTGCATCAACATTGGAAGGACATAGAGGTTGCGAAAGTGATCAAGATGCATAAAATTTAATGAACTAAAACAAAACCATAACTAAAAATATAGTTAGAAAATCGGCATGCGCGCAGTGCAGGCTTTCACCTAGTATTATATATATATATTACTATCGATAATTTGGCCACAAAGAATTAGGATAAGATAAAAATCTTTAAAATCTCAATAAGTAATCAAAACATGACACTTGGACCAATAAAATAATTCTCTACATTGAGATTGTTTGTTGCGCGCTTCATGCGACTGGGAGAGTGATCTACACGCACTATGCATGGTCAAACCATAATTTGCCATGTGTCCTAGTGGCTCCGTCTGTTTATTCTTTTAACCCGTTGTAAATATGTAACAAATATTATGCGACATGTTATCAACATGTTTATCAACTCCCCATTACAGCATTACAATTGTTGATAATATTTTATCAACACGTCCAACGTAAATAGTCTAAAGGGTATTTTTTTATCAAACCGTTAGTGATTGAATTGACCAATCTATTAGCTATACATTTAAATATAAGGCCTATATGAATATACAGTTAATTGATCCATTTTGAAATCACTTTTTTTAAGACAATCCTATTTTTGACAAAATTTATTGTTAAAGTATAAGAATTTTGTTGAATATCAATTAGAGATTCCGTAGGTGTTTGGAGTGTTATTTTTCTTATTGGTGGTTATTAAGGTTTACATTGTCTCTTCCAATTTATGCTTAGTTGCAGCTTTCGTACTTGGTGAATATGATAGCTGCCTCTGTTTGGCTCGAGCATCCTTGATGTGTATATCTGGTTTTGGTGAGTTTTTGTGCATTCATATCGGTTGTATATGTTGTGTTATGTTTCCTTGTTTATGCTTTGTCTCCTGGTAATCGTTTGGGTTTCGTTTCTTTTTTATGGGCTCTTGGTTCTGAACTTTGTTTTCGTGTTGATATAGCTAGCTATGGTTGGGTTTTTCCATGTCCGGTTTGGATCTTTTTTTAATAAATTTTACGCACAAAAAAACATTAGTCACAATTTAACTCAGATGGAGTGGTCTCAAAACGGTAACCAATGCGGCCTAGGATGAGTACTTAGAGATGAAGAGGGCAAAGTGTTATGGTATTGTGCTAATGTTCTATCAAGACACAGATCAGTCTTTCATAATAAGCAAAAGCAATGAAATAGGCTAGTAATTGAGTATTAAGCCTTGGTTATAAAAATATAATGTTTAAGACTAATTCTAAAGAGCTGGTGGAAGCATTCAATGGAAAAACTAAGTGGTCGGTTCTTCAAGTTATGTACCAAAATATCAAACAAAACCTAAAATCGATGGGAAACTCCATGATCAGTTTCTTCCCAAGAAAGAGAAATAAGGTCACCATTAGAATTGTCAAAGAAACTAGCTCTTATGTTCCTAGATTGTATTCTTTGGTGCATAGTTAGTTAACATGTAGTGTGTGGAGGCTGATAAGCCATTGTTGTTGAGCAAAAAAAAACAAACATTAGTCACAATTTCAACTAAAGTACTTTGCTCAGTTAATACGATGCCGTTTTCGGTGAAATGTAATAACATCGTATCGTCTTCCTCGCGGAGTTTCAGTCTGAGCCACAAGTAACTCACACTGTCGTCTTCCGTCGTGATGCTTCTTTCTGCAATCGCTTCTCAGACCCTTCTCTCATCAAACCCTAATTTACTCTTCTGCAATTGTATTCCAAACCATAAACCTTCCAATTCCTCGCTTAATCAACTACTCAATGCCTCCTCCTCCTCCTCCTCGTCTTCTATATTTACCTTTCCCTCACGTGGTCTCCGTTACGTAAACCACACAGTATCCGATGAAGATTCAGATTCCGTCGGAGGAGGAGAAACCATGGTGGCCTCAGCATCAGCCATCGCTTCCGCTATTCGTGGAGCATCAACGACTCCAGTGGAGTTCACACAGATGGTTGAAAAAGACCATGTCAAGACGAAGATCATTTTGCCAAGTCCTGATTTTCAACGTCTTTGTCTCGAGCAATTAGATCTCTTTCGTAGAATCGTGGATCCAAATGCAGTCCTCTCGGTGCGTCTTCTTACTCCATTTTTTGCATATAACAAATTGTTCCCCAATTCAATTTTGGGTTGTTTTTGGGTTTAGATATATGTAAGACCAGCTGGTAGTTACGTGATGGATCGATTAGAGCTACGTCGTGTCACTTGTTATCCAAGTGTTAATGCTGGAGACGTTGTCATCTTAGTTGGAAACTTTGGTATACCCGCTGGTTTACGAGCAGCTGAAGCATCACTTTCCAGTCAACAGGTATGTGTTTTTCTTCTTCTGTAGATTCGCATGAAATTCGAGTTTACTTGTTGTTTCTTTTCACATGAAATGGTTATATAGGTGGAACTTGTGAATAAACATAGAGCTGCAGTATTTCCAATGGTGAAACATCCATTTGTTGTTGGTTTCTTGGTTGCTGAGTTACCAGTAGAACCCCATGAGGAGAATGAGCAAGAGGAGGAGGAACAATCGTCTTGTTTAAAGCATTCTTTGCCTGCGAAATCACCGAAAGTTAAACTTCCGTCTGTTAAGGTTTTCACTGCAGAGCAGAGATCATATGCCATTAGTATTTCACGCACTCTTGCGATGGCGTATGTCATGGATCAGGTCTGTTTTTGTTGGTATCGACTGTGTTTTGTTCTTTCTGACCTTGATGTTACTTCCATACCAGTGTGTACCTATATTTAATCCTTATTGTTCTTTTTGTTGTTGTGTGTGTATAGAAAACAATGTTACTTCAACAGTCATCTTGGCAAAACAATGTTAGGATGAGTAAGCTAGTGGAGCAGGTACAAGCCACACACTTGTTAATACACTCATTGATGTTATGTTAGCGTCTCCTTTAGTTTATATTTTGCTTTTTGGCAGATCCGTGGTCCGCTCTCTACCATCAGGACTTTAAGTAAAATGCTTTCAACTCACACGAAGAGAAGTCAGGTCCTTGCACTATCATTTGGCAAGAAGTGTTATTCTCACGCCCTGAGTCTTGCAATTATTGGACTGACTTGGATTGTTGTAACTTGTAGATTTCACATGATATTGGCGAAGACTTGATAGTTCAAAGCGATCAAATAAAAGACACGCTTCAAGAACTTCAGGATGCAGTTCACTTGACAAAGGTTCCACCTCTAACTTTGTCTCTTTTGGTACTTCAGAGTCATGAATCTTTGTCTTCGTAAATCTGTCTTAGATGGGTTGAGCATGGGATTTCATGTAAATTACGCTTCTGTTGATTTTTGAAGTGTATACCTAAGCATTACATTTTTCAGGCTAATATAGTCCGCCACAATGAAGAAGCTCTGAAGAAGATAAACAAAACACATAAGGAAACAAGGAGATCAAAGTATTCCAGTAATTATGAACATGAGAACCCCATTGATGGGTCACAAATCTCAAGTACACGCCTTTCCCTGGGCTCTGGCTCAGATGATTCAGAAATGCCTATGCCACCTCTGGCCCTTGCACCCCTGCAAACACATAGTATAAGGTATAAGCTTCCGAGCCATTCGCTCAACGTCTTGCTACAAAACTCAACTTGAAACAAAGTATTGGACTTGGGAGGGCTTATCACTTTCTTTTATGTCAGGAAGACCTTGCGACATTTCTAATGTGCTATTAGATATGGTTGAGACTGTGAGGCCACTTGCCCTTATTCAGCAAAGAGTAGTGGAGCTAGGTGAGAACTCAGCTTCCCTGCAAGTTGCCGTTGAAGAACCGGCTTTGAGACAGGCTCTTAGCAACCTCATTGAAGGTGCACTGTTGCGCACTCATGTTGGGGGAAAAGTAGAAATTTTGTCGACCAGAGCACCTGCGGGTGGTAGTCTGGTAGTAATTGATGACCATGGTCCTGATATGCGCTATATGGTAAACAAGATCAACTCATCTTCTGCTGCTCTTTAATTCCTTCTCTTATATTTGTGGCCTTACCAGATTAGGTAGGCAAAAGTCACCGTATTGCTTCTTAACCATAAAAGTGTTACATCAATGCAGACCCAAATGCATTCACTAACACCATTTGGGGCAGAACTCCTGTCGGAGAACATGGTTGAAGACAATATGACATGGAACTTTGTGGCTGGTTTAACCGTAGCCCGAGAGATCCTGGAGAGTTACGGATGTGTGATAAGGGTTATATCACCTCGCAGCTCCGATGCAGCCTTAGGAACTGGCGGTACTCGTGTAGAGCTCTGGCTCCCTACTTTCACCGCAGCAGTATCTGAAGCCAATGAAGCATAGATTTCATTTCCCTCTCTTTGCATTGTTAATTGTTTAGCCTCGAGTAGTTGGCTTGACTTTTCGTGGTGAAGCCGATGTATAGTCTATTTTTGTGATATATGATCAATGTGTAAAAACAATAAATATGTACATAAACCAAGGAGTCATGTCTAGATAGACTTTGTAACGTATATATAATGTTATATATCTTTGCCTTGTTAATTGTTTAGCCTCGAGTAGTTGGCTTGACTTTGTGTGGTGAAGCCGATGTATAGTCTATTTTTGTGATATGTGATCAATGTGTAAAAACAATAAATATGTACATAAACCAAGGAATCATGTCTAACTAGACTTTGTAACGTATATATATTGTTATATATCTTTGTGACGGCAATATATAGGTAAAGTTTGTAACGTAAACAAAATTTCTTATTAGTTGTTACATAGAACAAGAAAGAACATAGTAAAATTTTACTAACTAAAAGTAGTAAAGAACTCCAGCAATCTTTATGGCAATTGGTAGAGACGTTTCCCAACTAGTAGACTAGACATCGTTTGATGAGAAGATTCGCCGTGTAGATGCTCGAACACATTTCCATTAGAAATAAATTCATAGACAAGAAGAGGTACTTCCGTCTCAAGGTAACATCCCAAAAGCTTCACAATGTTTCTATGGTTGATTTGCGAAAGATTGACGACTGCGTTTATGAATTCTTCAAGCTTGTCTTCGTCCACGTCCTTGGAGTTTTTTACCGCGACGATTCTACCATGATCAACATTCCTTTGTAGACGGTACCTTGGCCACCTTGTTCAAGAACCTTTTTTTTGCAAAAGTTTACAGTTGTTTTTGCTAACTCTTTGGAGTTGAATACTTTTGTTGTCTCGACGCTGCCTTGCATTGAAGTTAACTGTTGTTTTGTAACAATAAACCTCCATTACGCTTGGAGAACGCATATCTCACTCTTTCAAGAGTAATGGAGGTTTATTGTTACAACAACAGTTAACTTCAACGCAAGGCAGCGTCGAGACAACAAAAGTATTCAGCTCGAAGGAGTTAGCGAAAGCAACCATAAAGGTTCTTGGACAAGGTGGCCAAGGTATCGTCTACAAAGGAATGTTGATCGATGGTAGAATCGTCGCGGTAAAAAAATCCAAGGCCGTGGATGAAGACAAGCTTGAAGAATTTATAAACGAAGTCGTCATTCTTTCGCAAATCAACCATAGAAACATTGTGAAGCTTTTGGGTTGTTGCCTTGAGACGGAAGTACCTCTTCTTGTCTATGAATTTATTTCTAATGGAAACTTGTTCGAGCATGTCCATGGCGAATCTCCTGATCAAACGATGTCTAGTCTACTGCTTGGGAAATGCGTCTACGCATTGCCATAGAGATTGATGGAGCTCTTTCCTACTTCTAAAGTTAGTAAAAATTTACTCTACTCAAAAGTAAATAGCTTTTACATTTAAGTAATTCAATGACCTACCTAGAGGAATATGAGAATAATACTTGGAATCGCAATGATAGCCTCCTAGTTCGTTCACACATCTGTATGGCCAACAATATTGAGGATATCCATCACCTTGATGTTCTTGGTATTCGTCAATATCTGTATAATTATAAGTAATAATATGTGACCTTATCCAATATGAAAGAACACATAAAAGGAGATACTGTTAGAAAATGGTTCTTAAACGTACCTTCGCATCCACCCAAAAGGTATGAATTACCTCTGTAACCTTTTGTGCATCCACAACTTGCATAGATGATTCCAGAATCATTTCTTTCCTCGAACAACGAATCTTTCGTTCATTACCATTCAAGCTCGAGGAGAGCATATTGTTTTGCATGAAACAATTGCAAATTTCTCAGCCCAGTTATATTCTAAAGCGATCCAAGTTCTTCTTCATTGCTGGAAGTTATAGGCCTTAAATTTTCAACAACAAAAAAAAAGTTATAGGGCTTTTGATGAGAAGTGATGCATCTGACCTTGACCCCGTCTCGATATTGTCTTGGAAGGGGGATATTGACAACTTCTTTGCTGCTAATGGAAAGGAAAGAAACCTTCTCTCCGGAAACATTCTTGCATTCAATCTCGTACCGGTTGTCGAGATAGCAACCCTCTCCGATTCCAAAAGCGTACGGTATCTCGATTTCTCCTTAATTGTTTGGAAAAGAACTTAAAGATGTGAGAGCAGTAACATAATCAAGAACCAACAAAAGTAACAAAGAGAAGAAGAAGAAGAGTATCGAAACAGAACAAGTGTTATTAGAGCTCATGTTTCTTTTTTGATCGTGAGTATTTTCTTCGTTATCTCTTTGACAATCAAATAAGTTGTATATAATATATATAGGGGGAGCCTTTATTTTCGTAGATCTAATTAAAAAGCCTGTCGAATCCCCTGTATCTTCGAATTTAATCTAACCATTAATGCGTATATAGGGGGAAATCACAAGTATATGGAGACTAGCCCAATTTAAATATTTACACGGATTCATGTAACTTAACCATATATGGAAATTACCCTATATTTTAGGTAACTTAACCATATATTTGAATGCATTATTGTCACAGCTTAAAAGCAGAGAATATCACTTCCGATTTAATTAGGTAAAATTTCCATATATTTGAATACATTATTGTCACAGCTTAAAAGCAGAGAATATTACTTTCGATTTATTTTCTATAGAGAGATAATCCAGTATTAATTACGTTCATTCTCCGAAAGAACTCAAACATGGGCCTATAATCTGAATATTAAGGCCTAATACTCTGTTCACTCTCTAATCTTCTACTATAATTCTCTGTAGGTGTATTAAGTATGATTAACATGTGTCGATATATGATTTGGTTATCGTGCATGTGTTGATATGAGAAGCTCAACGTGAACGAAGTTGTCGATGTTCTATTTTCTTGAGATCGCAAGAAAAAAAATCGGCTTTTCTCTAGTGATAGCACAACTTGGACGCTATACACATCGCTCTTATTGGCGATAAGCTCTACAAACACAATGTTTCTATGGTTGATTTGCGAAAGAATGACGATTTCATTTACGATTCTTCCAGCTTGTGTGTTTAGTTTAGGAAATTCTTCCAACTACAAAAACACTCACAAACTAGAAGAATTCATAAATGAAGTCGGTCCAGCTTGTTGAATTCAAAAGTAGTTGAATCAAGAATCAAAAAAAGTAACAGAGAGAAGTAGAGTATCAAAACAGAATAACTACTATTAGATAACATGTTTTCTTGAGTTTTCTTTCCTTGGTAAAAATGCAGAGATGGGTTTTGTAATGTGTTTGTCCACTCCTCGTTTATATATCTTTTTCTTAATCAAAGAAGTTGTAAGGTATAGATAGTTACACGCATCAACATAAGTAACAACATAGAGAAGCGAATCTCCCTTTTTCTGCTAAAACATTTATGTAATCGTGTACTTTTCCCATACCATAATAAAAAACTCAGCCTAATTTTTGTAGTTAGGAAGCATGTCACATGAGTAGTATCATTGAATTTTCGCGTACCTTTAACGTGTACTATGAGAAAAACAAATAAGGTGACAAAAGTCTCCAGAGACAAGCTCATTTTTGCTTCACTACTTGTACGCAAGTTTATCTCATTTTGTCTATATTGCAAGAATCAAGACTTGTTTGTATCCACCATGCATTATACACCAAGGACCAAGCAAAGACATGAGATTACACAGTCGTCTGCAAGGTCGGGGTCTTAAAGCAGAGTTGCATCTTCTTCTATGTAGTCTGCCCTGTTTCACAGTGCTCTGCTTCATGTTTAGTAGTGTGTCTGACAAGGAAAAAATGGTTCAATATCTGAACACGACGCAAATGTCACTATCACAAATCGGGAAAAAGGCCAATTTGAACCCAGACTATTGCGAATGTGTCGTTCTGGACCTGATCTTTTACTTGTGGTCAATTTAAACCCAAACACAAAATAAATTCAAATTATATACCCTAACTCTTTTATTTTGGGACAAAACGAACCTTGACCAACTTTCCGTTAGTCAACACTAACGGAACAATGACTAGGACGACATGTTGGCAAACAGACTCGGTTTAATCGACCAAAACGACGTTTTTCTGGGTTAATTTGGGAGAAAAAAAAATCAAATCCCTAATTTCTCTCTTTGTTAATATCGAATTTGTATGAACACAAAAGATAATCAACAAACTTTGTATAATTTCCAATTGCCGTTCATAAAACAACAATCAGATTCTCATCATTTGGATCTCTTCGACATAATTCCCATAATGATTAGAGAAAACCCAGAAAATGCTCTTGAGCTAAGAACAAATTAATGAACTAAAACCATTCTCGTATGTATATATCGCTTATTATCTTCTTCCTTTCTTTATTCTTCACACTTTAACCCCAAATTTCGTCACTCCTACACAATTAATTGTACCACAACTTTTCTTTGCTATAACATTTGTGATTTGTCCATACTTCTTGTTCTTCTTCTTCGAAACAAAAAACAAAAATTCTGCAAAAATCAAGATATTATGGGCACAAATCCAATGTTTCAAGATATTATGGGCACACCTCCTTCGAATCTTTTGAAAAATCTAATTTTTTGTGTGTTTTTATGTTAGAAGTTGAAAAATAGATGATGGATTTACACAAAATTAATACAAGTTACTTGAATCATGAACAAAATTAATGAATAATGTGAAAAAAATCGAGATCTAGGGTTTTCGGAGGTGGCTGTCGAAGGGAAGAAGATGAAGTTGGAAAGACTGTTTTGTTCTTTATTAAATTAAAAAGGAAAAAACCTAAAATTTAGTCAAATTAGGGCTCGAACCTAGGTCCAGACGGGAATTACACCTACAGAACCACTAGGCCATCAATATAATACATGTGCAATCAAAATTACTAATATATAAAGACATATAGTACGAAAAAACTCTTAGTATCTGTTTGCCAACGTGTCGTCTTAGTCATTGTTCCGTTAGTGTTGACTAACGGAAAGTTGGTCAAGGTTCGTTTTGGCCCAAAATAAAAGAGTTTGGGTATATAATTTGAATTTATTTTGTGTTTGGGTATAAATTAACCACAAGCAAAAGATCAGGTCCAAAACGGCACATTCGCAATAGTCTAGGTCCAAATTGACCTTTTTTCCATCACAAATCATATACGGCTATACATATGATATATCATGGTTTTTACCCGTTTTATACCATGATTTTACCCGGTTTTATCGAGTCTTTTCGGTGTTTTTTCGAGTGTTTTAGAGTCTTTGCAGGTTTTTGTACGTGTGGAGCTTAATTGATGATTATGGAACGTTTTGGAGCATTGTGGAAAGACGAGCTGAAGTCGTTAGAACGGATTTTCAATTGCCGTCAGTTTGGCGTGTCGATCGACAAGCCCACGAGCACCGATCGATCGACAGCTACGTTAACACCTGTCGATCGACAGACACATAGGCGATCGATCGACAGGCCAGCGCAGAAACCGACCTAAATACGTTTTAAAGAAGGAAATTCGCCAGTTAATGGGCCGAAAGCTGCAATAGACCGTCATAAAAGCTCACCACGAGTTTTACCTCTATAAATAGTTTATTTTAGGTTTTTAGATCAGAACTTTAGATTTTACTTAACAAAGTTTAGAGAGAGATTTTTAGGGTTTTTTTAGGGAGACAAGTTTACTTTATACTTTGAGATTCTTCGAACCCTATTGTTCTTATTCTTCTTCTCTTTATATGCATTATTATTCAGCTATGATTTGCTTTGCTGCCATGTCTGAGTAGTTTGCTTGTTAGGTTTAGGGTAGTTCGAATGGAATGATGATGAATTGTTAGGGTAAACTCACTTGTTAGGATTATCTGTTAGGTTCTTCACCTAGATTGCTTTAACTCTGGTTTAGGATTCGCGACCCTGAATTTGGATATCCTAGGTTGATAGATTGACACGAAAGTGTAATATATTAGCCAGAACTAGATCTTAGGTGAGCAAAATTACTTATTCGCAAAGAAATTTGGTTTAGGGATTTTGTGAACAAATTGGACTTAAATTTAAAGCTTGTTTAAATTGATTGAATTTGCAAAGAAATTTGGGTTTCTAGGGTTTAGACATAGTTAGTTTTCGCAACGACAGTTGGTTAATTATATTTTAGTGTTCCAAGTTCTAGAACGGTTCTTAATTAAATCTTGATTCTGTTTAACCTGCAATTTTGATTCATCCTGAGAATTACCCAAAAGCCTAGCTTTTTGTTTAATTGAATTTTAAATCAACCATCTTTCTTGTTACCAATTGATTTTGTTATTTATTTTACATTATTTTACTTAGCCGAATTTGAAGTCAATATTTCTATCGTTTGATTTGACTCCCAGTGATTCGACCCCTACTACAATTGACCTCTTAATTTGAGAGAGTAGCTCAGGGTAAATTTGAGCATATCAAATTTTGGCGCCGTTGTCGGGGAGTCAACATCTTCCATAGGATTTTGATTCTAGAATTTTGACTAAGTTTTTATTTTCGTTTTTACGCGTTTTTCTTTTAATTTTGTGTGTTTCAGGTATATGCCTAATCGCAGAACCAGAAGCGACAAAAATCAGGAGTTAGTCAAGCTAATGACTATAAACAAGCCCTTGGTGGGAGGCAACCCACTAGTAAGTCTAATTATTTAAGATTTTTCTTCAATTTTCGGATTTTAGCAACAAAAAAAAAAAAAAAAAAAAAAAATTCTAACTTTTTATTTTTCTTTTCTTTCACCAATTTCAGGCTTGATTAACACTAGAGACAGTGTTGTTTAAGTCTGGGGGAGGTAATTACTAATATTGTTTTTTATTTTGGAGTCAAATTTTGTTTTATTGAGTCAAAATGTAGGGAACAACGATCTTTCCTAAGAACAAAGCTTAGTTTTTAAAACTTTTAGCTGTTGCGACAAAGCTTTTGGATGGAACGAATTTGAAACCAGATGATAGTACAGGTTCTCCTCCTATCTCAATTTGCAGAACGAAGTAGATCAAACTCCAGACTAGCACACTTGATCTCCATTTCGCTATATTCTCTTTGATGATATCACGACAGTAAAACATTCAGGACTCCTTATTCTCTTTACCACTCTTTGTTGATCCTGAATGGCCAGCTCATTTTTAGTTGGTACCCAACCCCTAACCTTAACCTTTTGTTGAAACCTCATGCAATCTTTTTTCCTTAGTTTTATGTGCAGGCATGTGTATAAACTCCGGAGAGAAAGAGGTCTCACGCAGTTTTTCATTCACAAAAATTGCACAGAAAAAGGATTTGGTAGGAGTACTTGAAAGAGAGCAGCAATGCTAAGCATTCCTTGGGACTTAATACACAACAATGGTAATTTTCGAGACTAATATCTTTGTAAAATCATTTCCCCCCTTAGAGTCTTGAAAAAAAAAAAAAAAAAAAAAAAATTCTTTTCTTTCGAAAAATAAGTAAGGGAAAGGGAAATGATTATTTAAATAAATCTCTAGCTTCAAAAGAAAATCCCAAGGAATGAGAAGGTTGGACGTGGAAAGTGGAACATGTTATGATATGGAGGTGTTTGGTTCCTGATAACGTTTTGAAGGAGGGAGTGCAATGTGAATGAGAAAATGTGGGCATCAACTGGACCCGACTCTCTCTTGTGATTATGCATAATGTCTGCATCCACCAAATAGAATCTGGTAACTCTAAACACTCTTTAGCTCCACTTAAACACAAAAGCCTTTAACATCACACCTAGCCTTTTACTTGGTTGATATCATTGGAGAGAATTTCATCATCACTTCGATCGAGTGTGCGACAGTTAGGAGGATGTGAAACTGATGGGTTTGCAGGTTAAGATTTGAGTCCCAACCTATGATGGTTGAGATTCGTAACCGCCAAAGGTACTTTGTTTACATATAGCGAAAGAGTCAAGAAAGCGAAAGCAATGTTCCCGAAGATAAGTAAGTTCTCGCGATTTTCAAACCTCGACTTCAGTTTTAGTCTCTAGTTTGCTTGAGGGCAAGCAAAAGCTAAGTCTGGGGGAGTTGATATATCATGGTTTTTACCCGTTTTTGACCATGATTTTACCCGGTTTTATCGAGTCTTTTCGGTGTTTTTTCGAGTGTTTTAGAGTCTTTGCAGGTTTTTGTACGTGTGGAGCTTAATTGATGATTATGGAACGTTTTGGAGCATTGTGGAAAGACGAGCTGAAGTCGTTAGAACGGATTTTCAATTGCCGTCAGTTTGGCGTGTCGATCGACAGGCCCACGAGCACCGATCGATCGACAGCTACGTTAACACCTGTCGATCGACAGACACATAGGCGATCGATCGACAGGCCAGCGCAGAAACCGACCTAAATACGTTTTAAAGAAGGAAATTCGCCAGTTAATGGGCCGAAAGCTGCAATAGACCGTCATAAAAGCTCACCACGAGTTTTACCTCTATAAATAGTTTATTTTAGGTTTTTAGATCAGAACTTTAGATTTTACTTAACAAAGTTTAGAGAGAGATTTTTAGGGTTTTTTTAGGGAGACAAGTTTACTTTATACTTTGAGATTCTTCGAACCCTATTGTTCTTATTCTTCTTCTCTTTATATGCATTATTATTCAGCTATGATTTGCTTTGCTGCCATGTCTGAGTAGTTTGCTTGTTAGGTTTAGGGTAGTTCGAATGGAATGATGAGGAATTGTTAGGGTAAACTCACTTGTTAGGATTATCTGTTAGGTTCTTCACCTAGATTGCTTTAACTCTGGTTTAGGATTCGCGACCCTGAATTTGGATATCCTAGGTTGATAGATTGACACGAAAGTGTAATATATTAGCCAGAACTAGATCTTAGGTGAGCAAAATTACTTATTCGCAAAGAAATTTGGTTTAGGGATTTTGTGAACAAATTGGACTTAAATTTAAAGCTTGTTTAAATTGATTGAATTCGCAAAGAAATTTGGGTTTCTAGGGTTTAGACATAGTTAGTTTTCGCAACGACAGTTGCTTAATTATATTTTAGTGTTCCAAGTTCTAGAACGGTTCTTAATTAAATCTTGATTCTGTTTAACCTGCAATTTTGATTCATCCTGAGAATTACCCAAAAGCCTAGCTTTTTGTTTAATTGAATTTTAAATCAACCATCTTTCTTGTTACCAATTGATTTTGTTATTTATTTTACATTATTTTACTTAGCCGAATTTGAAGTCAATATTTCTATCGTTTGATTTGACTCCCAGTGATTCGACCCCTACTACAATTGACCTCTTAATTTGAGAGAGTAGCTCAGGGTAAATTTGAGCATATCAACATATATAAAAGACTATGGATCTTGTTTCCAAAAAACTTATGTGATAAAACAGAATATGAAAAAAATATTCTTAGTGAGTTAGTGTAATGGGAAATGTATACTGAGTACAGAGTGGATACGAGCAAGATTCGTTATTACGCATCTTGGAGACCTACCTGAGATCCAACGTGAAAGCTAATACATGTTGAAGTTTCACCGTGTTTGAAAAGGAAACAAAGGTTCAACATCTGACCATGACGAAGACGATGCTACAACAACATATTGAGAAGCTGGAGCGGTAACAATCTTGTTGTAGTTCCTTGATTCTTCTCCTATGTTAACCATCACCGAGACTACTTCATCTTTTTCCTTGTTTTTGTTGAACATTCTCATTGAGTTTTATATCTCCGGGAGACGAACGAATCTTCGCCAACTCCATAGACACTTCTCTCATGCTTGTTGCTTCCTCCCTTCCAAATTCAGACATTTTCAAACAATTTTTGCCACTGCGGTTACTTGATTTAGCTTGTGACCATCTTTTATCCGAGCATCGATAATGTCGGAAAGTCTATTCTCTTTCATCGCAAGAATGAAATAAGTTGCCAATGTCATGTTTTCTTGGGACCGCAAAAAAGAAATCGACTTTTCTCCAGTGGTTAACACCGCTAGTACAACTCCAAAGCTATAAACATCACTCTTTGCTGTCAATTGGCTAGATTAGAAGTATTCTGGATCCACATATCCCTGATAGATATGTCAAATATATTGTATTTATTAGGATTGATATGATTAGATAGCAACCTTGTGTATCAAGGGGAAATCCCTAAAATCATGGTCAATAACTCTATATATACTCTATGAACGAATACGACAGAGGCAAGGAAATTCTCATACTTTCATGGTATTTGACGCTTAGGTTACTCCTAAAACCTCTCTTCTTTCCTCTCCTCTGTTTCCTCTAATCGCCATTCTTCTTCTTCTTCTTCTCTATCTCTCGCCATGGCTGCCGCTGCTCCTCCTGCGATTGAAAGAGCATTTGGTGTAACAAACATCAAATCTCACATTCCTCTTATTCTCGATCAAGACGATCATAACTACGACGCGTGGAGAAAACTATTTCTCACCCACTGCCTCACCTTCGATGTTCTCGGCCACATCGATGGATCCTCTACTCCAACTGGACCTGAAGACACGGCTTGGAACAAACGTGACGGCCTCGTCAAGCTTTGGCTCTATGGTACGCTTGCTCAACCTCTATTCAAACGAGCGTTCCAAACCGGAGGAACCTCACGTGATATTTGGCTCTGCATCGAAAATCTCTTCCGCAACAACAAAGAAGCCCGCGCTATTCAACTCGACAACGAGCTTCGTACCACTGAAATCGGAGATCTATCCGTTGAAGACTACTGCCAAAAGCTCAAATCCCTCTCCGATCTTCTTGCCAACATCGACGCACCGGTTCGGGATCGCACTTTGGTGATGTATATGCTCAATGGATTAAATGAGCGTTTTGATAACATTATCAATGTTATTCAACATCGCGAACCGTTTCCCACCTTTGACATTGCAAGATCGATGCTCGAAAGAGAAGAATCTCGCCTAAAGAGATCTCATAAACTAAAGCCCGCGGCAGCACATTCCGATCACGCCTCCTCCTCAACTGCACTCACCGTCACCTCCTCTCCCTCCAAGTCTGGTCCTCCGTCCTACTGTCCCAACTACACACGTGGTAACAGACGCAACCATGGAAATCGGTCTCGAAGTCGCAATAATTATCATTCACGTCCTCAATATCCTGGTTGGGCTTCAAACCCATATTGGCCTGGTCCATACCCACAATGGCAAGCTCCTTTTGGGCCGTGAAACTCTTATCCTTATCCAAGCCCATCTAGTGGCATCCTTGGCTCTCGACCAACAACTCCACAACATCCGACTGTGAACGTTGCCGAGCATCAGTTCCAGCCAACTACGGATTTTGCTGAAGCCTTTGCCACCATGCAACTATCCGATCCTTCGGCTACAAATTGGTTCATGGACACGGGGGCCACCACTCATCTTGCATCCTCTCCAGGTACTCTCACCTCTATTCTTAATTACAACACCAATCAATCAGTCGTAATCGGCAACGGTTCTCAAATCCCAGCCACTACCACGGGAAATTCTCTTATTCACTCTCCTTCTCGTGCTTTTCAATTAAACCAAGTCCTTATTACTTCTCAAATTGTCGAAAACCTAATATCAGTTCGTCGTTTTACAACTGATAAATGGTGTTCTGTTGAATTTGATCCCTTTGGTTTTTCTGTGAAGGATCTTCTCTCCCGGAAAACACTCCGCAGTAATAGCTCCAGAGATCTCTATCCGGTTCCCTCATCAACACCATACTCATCCTCGTCCCCTTCTCACTCTGCTTTTGCCGCCATCTCCTCCTCCCTCTGGCATAAGCGTCTTGGTCACACCAATAATGAGTCTCTTCGTTCATTTATTTCTCTAAATTCGTTACCTTGTAATAAAGACAACCTCCATCTGCTTTGTCAGGCTTGTAAATTGGAAAACAAATAAAATTACCCTTTCTTCCCTCAAACACAATCGTTTCCCGACCATTTGAGTTAATCCATTCTGATGTTTGGACTTCTCCTATACCAAGCATTAGTGGCATTTGATACTACGTCTTATTCTTAGACCACTACTCGCATTACTTGTGGGTGTATCCAATCCGCCGAAAAAGTGAAGTTTTTTCAAAATTTATTCACTTTCATGCGATTGTCAAAACACAATTCATTGGTCAAATAAAAGCTTTTCAATGTGACAATGGAGGAGAATATAAAAACAAAGATTTTCAGAATTTCTTCAACTCAAATGGTGTTCTAGTTCGTTTTTCATGCCCTCATACTTCCCAAAAAAACGGGAAATCTGAGCGAATGATACGAACCATCAACAATGCGATTCGAGCACTGCTTTTCCAAGCTAAGCTCTCGCCCACCTATTGGGTTGAAGCCCTCCACGTTGTGGTCCGTCTTCTAAATATTCTTCCTTCTACCTCCATCCAAAATCAAGTCCCTCATTACCTTCTCTTTCATCAAAAACCCACTTACGATTACCTAAGAGTCTTTGGGTGCCTCTGTTTTCCCAATCTTAACCATTCAAACCTCCATAAATTATCTCCTCGACCAACACCATGTGTGTTTTTAGGATATCCGTTCAACCATCGTGGCTATCGATGTCTTGATCTCAAGACCAATAAGATCATCATATCTCGCCATGTAGCCTTTGATGAAACGATATTTCCGCCATTGACATCATTACTCGTGCGGGAATGCAGGACTGTAAACCATGCTCCACACCGGTTGATTTGAAGGCTAAGCTCTCGGCTACAACAAGCAAACCGATCTCAAATCCCACGGAATATCGGTCACTCGCCGGCGCGCTTCAATATCTAACATTCACTCGACCTGACATTGCTTATGCGGTAAATCAAGTTTGTTTGTTCATGCATGACCCTCGAGAAGATCATCTCACCGCTCTTCGTCGCATCATACGCTACATTCAAGGCAGTCCCTGTGACGCCCGTGAACCATTTTTGTAGAAAATGGAGGGGCTGTCGATCGACACACTTGGTGTCTGTTGATCGACAGGGCTCTTAAGGGCTGTCGATCGACACACCTAGTGTCTATCGATCGACAGGTGCCCGAATTGGTTGGTTTTCTGGTTCGATTTAAGTCGTTCAATTGGACCGGGCCGGTTTGGGAAAACCCTAGGGCATCATATATAAGGGTTTTTGGCCGCATTTGAGCGAACCAAAGTCCCAAAATCAGAAACAAAGAGTTTTGAGAGGAGTTTCTCTTGTTCCTGATAGTTTTGTGGATTAGGGTTTCGTTCTTGATCGATTTGAAGAGGAATTTCGTGGTGATTGTAGCTGAATCTGTTTCTAGCCTCATTATCAAGCAAATTCTATCCGAAAATCTAAGGTCAGTGCGTGACCATGGCTTCTGGGCCGGTGGATTCGTTAGGGTTGTTTGGTGGTAGGTTGAATTGATTGATTTGTGATGATTGGTGTTGTTTCTGTTCGTTTTGTTGCATATGGATTGTTGGATTGTGATTTTCATGCAGGTTTCGTGTTAACGCAGAGGAGGGAATCGATCCGAGAGGATAATGATCAATTTCCCATGAATCTGCGACTGCCTGTCGATCGACAGCACTTGGGTGTGTCGATCGACAGGGTCACACGAGAGCTGTCGATCGACACCTAGAGGTTGTGTCGATCGACAGGTGATTGAGGAGCTGTTGATCGACACCTAGTGGTTGTGTCGATCGACAGGGTCCTGTGGAGCTGTCGATCGACAGGCATCGTGGGTGTGTCGATCGACAGGTGTGAGCAGGGGTTGCGATCGACACCTAGTGGTAGTGTCGATCGACAGGCCGCCTGTTAGGCTGTGGTTGAGCCGTGTTGTTGTGTTTGTGTGATTGTTTGATGCGTGTTTGCCTGAGCGGATCCATCGCGTCTGTGTGCGCAGTCGTAGATGGGAGGACCGTCTCACTGGGTATTTGTGATAATACTCACGCATCTCTTTTTTCCATGTGATGCAGGTAAAGGCAAATTGTGATCGTGGAATCATGACAACGAAGAGGGAGATGATCTAGGGTCTCGGTTTCGTGCTGTGTATTGTTGATGTTTTCCATTTCTGTTTTAGAACCTGGTTAGGTTGTTGGTTTTTGTGGAATTTGTGTTGAACTGGTTTAGATTAATGGAATGAAATGCTTGGATTATTATTGTTATCCGCTGGTTGTTTGTTTGTTGTTGCTTGGTTGTTGAGGATAGCATTTATGGGAATGCTAGTCCGAGACCAAGGGTTAATGTGCTTAAAAAAAAAAACGGGTCGGGTCGTTTCAGTCCCACTCATGGACTTCAACTTCAAAAAGGTCCACTCAATGAACTTATTGCTTGCTTATAGCGACGCGGACTGGGCCGGCTGTCCCGACACACGCCGTTCCACCTCTGGATATTGCCTTTATCTAGGCAACAATCTCATTTCATGGTCCTCAAAACGTCAACCTACCGTCTCTCGGTCCAGCGCCGAAGCTGAATACAAGGGCGTCGCAAATGCCGTAGCGGAGACATGTTGGTTACGCAATCTTCTCCTCGAGCTGCATTGTCCAATCACCAAATCCTCCATCATATATTGCGACAACGTTAGTGCCGTGTACTTGTCCAGCAACCCAGTCAAACATCAACGGACAAAGCATATCGAAATAGACATTCATTTTGTCCGAGAAAAGGTGAAGTTAGGCCACATCAAAGTCGTCCATGTTCCTTCATCTTTGCAGTTCGCCGACATCTTCACTAAGGGGCCGCCATTGTCACTCTTCTCTGACTTTCGTGACAGTTTAACCGTTCGAAAACCTCACGCTTCAGCTGCGGGAGGGTGATAGATATGTCAAATATATTGTATTTATTAGGATTGATAATGATTAGAAGCAACCTTGTGTATCAAGGGGAAATCCTTAAAATCATGGTCAATAACTCTGTATATATACTCTATGAATGAATACGACAGAGGCAAGGAAATTCTCATACTTTCAATCCCACCGTACCTGAATGATATAGGGAAAGATTAGAGGTCAAATAAAGAAGCGGGAGGAAATACAAGACTAAAGTGCAAAAAATGAAAGAAGACGGAGGCACGTAGGAGTTCACACGTGCGAAGTAAAGAAGAGAAGAAGCTGATATAATCGAGCACTTAGCTCTGTAATAGATTCATTATTGTTGTTGTTGATCTTTTCAATTCTTGTAACAAACTTTCAAATCTCAGTTCTTGAGTTACTTATCCTCTAGTTTGTTCCTCGAATCGAGGGACTAGTGGTAGGTATTTTCGGATTGTTGTTCTTTGAGTACATTGATCCAATTTTATACATTTTTTGTGTTCGTTGTGTTCTTGATATTCTTAGTGTGAATTTGCTCTATCACTGAAACTACGGTTGTCAAATGTGTATGATCCACCGTTGCCGATCTTGAAGTTCCAAAATCAGACACCTTGGCTCGATACTTCTCATCCAACATTATGTTTGTAGATTTTACGTCTTTATGATAGAGAGCTCTTGCGATATCTACACCAATGTGAAGACGCACTTCCCAAGTAGTCATCGTGTTATCATCAAACTCATCATGAAGATGTTCAAAAAGGTTACCATTAGGAATAAACTCGTAGACAAGAACAGGGACATCTATCTCAAGACAACATCCTAAAAGTTTCATGATGTTCATGTGGTTGATTTACGAAAGAATAACAACCTCGTTGATGAACTCTTCTAGCTTGTCTTTGTCCACGACTTTAGACTTTTTCAATGCTACAATTATACCATCAACAAACATTCCTTTGTACACAGTACTTGCTCTCCTTGGCCAAGTATTATGTTTTAGCTAAAGTTTTCGTTAGCTTTCTCCAACTCTCTCGAGGTGAACACGTTTGTGTTTTCAACTTTGCCTTCTGTTGAAGTAAATTGTTGTTGCAACAGTAAACCCCCGTCACGCTTGAAAAACTTCTTCAATGTCAGATTGCAAAAGAATGTTTGTATTGATTAATTTATGCAGAAAATAAATTATTAGTAGGGTAGTAAAGGCCAAAGAAACAAATGTATGATGACAACAATAATTTCAGTTACTTATGCTGAGCATATGCTTACCAGCTTCGCTAAACCGGGGCGTAGGAAGAGAAACTGATTTAAGATTCAGCAATTAGCGACAGTGATAAATCTGAAAATGTTTTTCATCGGGGTCATAATTTAAGCAAATATGAATATATAAACATCGCACAAGATATAGTGGGGTCAGTAGGCTAAAATGTACCAATTATAATACTTTTTCTTATTCAAAATTTACATAGAAATAAAAATATTTTAATATTTAAATAGAGTCAATAGCAATCGATGCTGACAGGACTGGCTCTTGGCTAAACTTGGTAAAGCTTGTGCTTTAGGCGCCAAAATGGATATAATTGATATAAGTACACCAACTAAACGTAAATGACACCGTAGTGTAGTGGTGTGGCAGCAACTATAATGTGTAAATGGTCATGGGTTCGAGAGTTTAAGTAGACTTAACTCATGTTTTTTTTAAATTTATGTTAATAGTTGTTTGGCCATAATTTAACTAGCTTTAAGCAGCCCATGGGCTAGGACCGGCACTGGATGCTGACGTGGCTGATTGTTAGAGCTGTTTTTTGTTGTTGTTTATGTGGATGGCTTTAGAAGCCTTAAACTATTCCTGCTAGTTAGTAAAATTCATAAATCTTCGAAATGGCAAACAATATTTCTTTCCGTTTTGTATTTGAAATATAAAACCACAAATTATCGTAGATTTTACTTACGGAAGAACGAAAACCCATGCAATCTCTCTCGTATATACAATTGTGACATTTGAACTATTCAACCGCTAAAAATATTGAAACGTTATCTTGTACCTTATCATTTTCTCTAATGTTTTGAAACCTAAATCGGACCAGCAGGTCGGACAAGATTCAATCATGAACCGGGTTTAATTGATGATAAACCGTAGAGGTAACTAAACCCGGTTAAAACCCTATCAAACCGGAACCTCTGATTTTTTTCCCCGGTTAATAATCATTTCTAAAAGTGGGGACCACTGGTATTAAAGAAAGTGGACTCCCCGGTTTGGCAAGAAATCTACAATTTGCTTTTCATAGTTTGGCAACCCTATTGGTATCACATAGTCAAAACTTCGTTGTTTTTCCAAACCCCGAAAGATATAGCAATGTCATATTTTCCAAGCTCTATTAATTACTAATACAACAAGTTTTGCACAAAATCAAAGTGTTTTGGACCTTTTAGTTAACGAATCCATACAATTCTAAGTGTAGCAATAATTTCATTTACTATGTAACAAAATATCTTATTTTCTTTCTTTTAGCACCATCTTTATCTTTTAAACTAGTAAAAATTTCTTGCGTGATTTTCGGAAAGATCTCACAAGTTAAACTTTCTTGTAATTCACATCTTGGGTTTTCTTTATTTCTTTTTGTAGCAAAGATAAAGATTCTGTTCCAATTTTGAAAATTGAATTTTCATAGATTTGTTTTCATATTCATAGATTTGTTATCATATATGAAAACAATATTGTGAAAAGAAGATGTACCCATTTTTATTGGCATCATTAGATGTAGAATAGTACGGAGTGTCGTCGTGTCGGTCCTTAATCAATTGTAATTGTCGTCTGCTTACTTTTATGCGCAATTATCATTCGAAAACGCCGTCGTTTTTGGGTTTCAATTATATCAAATGTGAATGTCCCAAAATTTAATTTTAATAATTAAATCGTAAAAGGAAAATTTGAAGGAGGAAGCAGGATTTGAGCTTTTTCAGTTTCTCCAGCAACCAAACCAAAACATACGCATTGAAATTTCTTTAGGGAGGGTTTCGAGAAACATCACTCCCTTTTTGATTCGTATAACGCGTTTTCTCAATCTCACGTTTTTTGGCGTTCTCTGAAGCGATCACGGGGTTTTTAAACATTTCGTCGTTGTGTGCGTGTGCGTGTGTTTGGGTTTGGGGTTTCGTTTTCTTTGTGTTGTTCACAAGCGATTTTCTCGTGGGATCTCTTTCGATTAATCCACAGGTTCGTTATCGATTTTGTTCATTTGTTAACGAAAATTCTGTTTCCTTTTCCTTGTTCTTTCGTAATTAATCGCTGACTAAAAAAAAATTGAGGAATTTAGCGTTTTGATTCTTGGTACGGTTTTTGCTTCTCTTGATGCTGAAACTGGGCTCTTTAGTATATTTGGTTGCTTTGACTGATTACAAGATTAGTAGTGTTGTTTAATCAATGTGATACAGCTGTCTTAATCTCCGAGGTTTAATTGTTTGTTTTTGTATTGCAATCTACGGAAACTGTTCTCTTTTTTGTAAGGAGACTTTGTAGTTTTTTATATGGTTTGTTTTGCTTTTGTCAAAGGAGAAAGATCATGGTTTCTTGCTTGTTCATAGTAGCGTTGCTTACAATTGTGATCTAATGGCAGAAATGTGTGTTTTGTTTGACTTATACATTTATATTCTCTTAAACTAGGTTTGGTCAATAGTTTGGTATTCAAGTCTTTTCACCATGGTTGGTTTAGAAGCACTATACTGTATTCTTCTGTACCTTTTACGTCAATGACTTACTTTTTTGTCAAAAACTGTGGTTGATGACCAAATCTACCATTTAAGAAACCCATCCTCGTCTTCTTGACAGTAAAGTTTTGTAGAAAGAACTTATTTTTCTGGTCTAGATTACTGACTCACGGTGTTGATTCTAGCAGGTTCCTGGCTTCTCTACTGTCAGGAGGCCTTGAGTTTTGGAGTTACGACAGTAGAGAGAAACCCTGTGGGCGACTTTTGAAAGCTCTCCTTTATCGAGTGCTGCACATTTTCGCTGCGAAACTAGAATAAAGAAGATATGGGAATCTTTTCACGCAGGTCAAACGTCTTGTCTCTGTTTCTTGGCAGAGCCTGTGCGGCAAATTTGTTTCTTGACTAATTTGGTTGCTTTTTGAAGAGGTGCAGAGAACCTTAATCAAATTTTCTTCTTGTTATTTCAGTTCAGTTAGTAGGAAATCAAAAGATGGAATGAAGATCATTGCAACAACTTTTTTTGGAGTAACTTTTGGCTTTCTGATTGGAATATCTTTTCCATCATTATCAATCACTAAGGTTGTAGAAACAACCCCTTCATCTTTCTATTCTGTGTTTTTTCAGAAAATTTTCCCTTGCTTATCTTATGAAGGTTTTGTTCTCGTATTCCAGGTGAGTCTCCCAACAAACTTTCTTCCTTCAAACGATCTCTCATATATAGAGGAAAAGGGTTCGGCAATTGCAACTCCAAATAGTCATAAAGCTTGGTCATCATCAAAGAGTAACGATAGCAGCTCATCCGGTCCCATCGACAAATCAAAGGCATGCTTCCACTATTTTATTTTGACTTGCAATGTTTTGGAGCTCTAAATTAATTATACATGTTTTATCTATAACTACCCATTCATACTCAAATCAAAGGCATGCTCTAAGGTCTCCCCAATGATATAAGACATGTTGAGGAATCTTATGTCTGATTCGTTTGGAACGTGTTAAATCTTTGTGGTTTTACGTATATAGTTAGCTATATTTCACCTTGGCAAACATGAAGAAGCTATGTTTGCAAAGAATATCTTTTTGTTGACTGCGCTCTTCTTTGGTTTTCAAGATATATGGTATAGGATACACATTTCTCCTTCCAATGTTTTCATGTTTCATTTCTGAGTTTTCTGCAGATCTGGGTTCCTTCAAATCCTCGCGGTGCTGAAATGTTGCCACCGGGTATGATTGCTGCTGAATCAGACTTCTATTTGCGCAGATTATGGGGGTTGCCGCATGAAGTATGTACTCAAACTGTTATTAATTTGTAGTATCATCTAGCCATGCTTTTAGCTGAATAAAGTCTTGATATACAAAAATTAAAAAAACCTGATCAGATACTGTTTTTTCTTGCTTCTTCAGGATTTGACCAGCGAACCAAGATACCTCGTGACGTTTACCGTGGGTATTAATCAGAAAGAAAATATTGATGCTTGTGTCAAGAAGGTTGGTTCATTCCTTCTTTTTTTATGGTTTTCTTTTTAATATCACTGTCGTTTATGGTTTATGATTTATCGTCCTCACAACAGTTTTCAGGGAACTTCACTATTCTTCTGTTTCATTATGACGGGCGGGTAACTGAGTGGGATGAATTTGAATGGTCGAAGACTGCTATACACATTAGCGTGCGAAAGCAGACAAAATGGTAGCAACCTCTTTTTAATTCTTTATAGTAGAGAATATTCTGATGAATGTTTATGACTATTAATTCTTTTGGCACCTTTGGAAATATGTTAGGTGGTATGCAAAGAGGTTTTTGCATCCTGATATTGTAGCACGATATGATTATATATTCATTTGGGATGAAGACCTTGGGGTTGAGCATTTTAATGCAGAGGAGTAAGTTCTTATAAACCTTTACATGGGCTCTTTTTTGAAAAGACTGTTAAATTACGTTTTATTTGATATGTTTTGATCCTTTCGATGTCTTTCTTCAGTTACATAAAGCTGGTGAAGAAGCATGGTCTGGAGATTTCCCAACCGGGCTTGGAACCAAACAAGGGATTGACATGGCAGATGACAAAGAGAAGAGGAGATCGCGAAGTCCACAAGTATGATTGACAAAAATCCCTCATAGTCTGGCAATGTTTAGTTTTCTGCATAATGGATCTTTACAGATTTTCGGGCTTTGAATCTTTGTCAGGATAACAGAAGAAAAACCTGGATGGTGCTCAGATCCTCATCTCCCTCCATGTGCTGCGTATGTTTGTTTCTTCCTGTTGTGAGTTGATGATTCCTATAATAGGAACTGACCAATTAAGAACTTTTTGTGTCATTGAAAAATCCAGATTCGTCGAGATCATGGCTCCTGTATTTTCAAGAGATGCATGGCGATGCGTGTGGCACATGATTCAGGTTCCTAACTTCATCATCTGTTTATTCATTTTTCATTCATCATCCCTCCCCTTTCCTAAATCTCCTCTCTTCTTGTCCGTCTTACTTATATGCCTTACCTAAACTTCTAACAGAATGATTTGGTTCACGGTTGGGGCCTTGACTTTGCACTAAGAAGATGTGTTGAGGTATTGAAAGGATCTCTTTCAGTTCGTTTTCTGTCATCCAAAATATAGGATTGCTTGGTTTTTATTAAATCGTTTGTTATATGACGAAACTTTGTATTTTTAACATGAAAAGCAGCCTGCACATGAGAAGATAGGAGTAGTAGATTCTCAGTGGGTCGTTCATCAAACTGTCCCTTCCCTTGGCGGCCAAGTAAACCCCATAAAACTCTCTCTGTCCCATTTTTACTCTTCTTGATCTGACTCTAAATTGTTCACTCAAAACTCCGATTCTCTTTCACTTACTGTAGGGTGAGGCAGTGGACGGGAAAGCACCATGGCAAGGGGTAAAAACTAACCCTCTCTCTCTCTAGCGCGCGCTGAGAACTGTGTGTTGTGAGAAAAGACTCATAACTTATGAAACAAGCGACTTGAATGTGTTTGTTTTGGTGTGGTCTTGTAGGTGAGGGACAGATGCAAAAAGGAATGGACCATGTTCCAGAGTAGAATGGCTGACGCAGAGAAAGATTATTTCAAATCGTTACAAGTCGAAGGATCCTCCAATTCAACAGCAACCACCATATAATAGGAGAGTGTTGTTAAGTAGCCAGACGCTGACAGATTCAGTTTACAAAATGTGTCTTGCATTTACATATAGAGTCTGTATATGTTAATGTTGTAGATACCCATCTCTTAACTCACAACAAAATATTCCATCTAATAAACAAAAAAAATGAATGTCACAATCTTGATCCATTAAACCACTTGTGCATGTGATAATCCATTAAACCTAAAAGATTGTAGTAATATGAAATAAAGATTCACAAAAGAGACATGACATTGTGAGGAAGAATATGATGATGAGGTTGTAAATACCTAAAAGTAACACTAGCACAATGAGAGAATGCATTGTGTTCTTTGTAAAAACAAATTACAGATTTGTTTCCTCAAATTGTGTTCTCCAACAAAGGTTGTAATATCTCAAAAATAAAAATTCCCCATGTTTATAAACCTTTTGTGGAAAAAAATCTCTAAAATGTTGACAACATCGACATAGTAATCATAATAATAAAAAGAAAAAACAAGAAACTGATTTCGTTTTTGTAGTGTTCTAATTGTTTCAAAGTCCTATAACTTAAAACTATTCAAACTTAATTTTTCTCATCGATTTCAGTGTATCCCAGTCACGCTCGGGTGTGCGTTTTGTAATTCTAGTGAAGTGATGAGATCTGAAGAACAAGAAGACATTGGTTTGGAAACTGCAGAGGTCAAGTCTGTTAGGTTGAGCAAAACTGGACATGTTACGCGCAAACGAAAATCTGACGTCGAGAAGATACCTCTCTTCCGTTTGATGGATGATTCTGAAATAACATAGCCGCCTTTTGTCACACCGTCTCTTACCGGAAAACTCCCGCTAAGCCTAGCCTTGTCGCTATTAGTTACCACGGCAGCTGTCCACGTTAGAACGCCATACGGCTCTTGAACCGTGTTGGCCAAGGAAACACTCTCTGTCTCGAAATCTCCTTCGACCCACATTCGTATACGGATCTTGCTGTAGTAAACACTGATCTTGGAGCTTGGGTTTCTCGATGTGAGTTTCACCTGTTTTAAATAAATAAATAAAAAGTATTTGAATTTGGTTAAAAAGAATGTTTTAGATAAACACATTTCAAATTAAACCAAAGTTTTTTTTTTGTTTTGAAAATATTCTTCTATTTGAAATGCACGAGACTGAAAATGTTTGTAGGGCCCCAGCCCAATGTTTTGGTTTGTACAAGCCAAGTGACCCATAGAAATCCATTACACACAAATTGGAAATGAAATTGAACCAGTAGTAAAAAGAATGTTTAATCAAACCAGACCAGTTGCAAGTAGACCGAGTTGTAACTTGTAGTCACCATCGAACCAGACATTTTGAGAAAAACAGAGTACCGAACCAACCACCTAAATTTTCCAGCATTGAATTCTATTCCCAAATCGTAACCCTAGAAGTGAAGGACATCGAGAGAGAAAAATGGGATCAGGCTCTTGTTGATGGAGAAGATCCTTGAAACCATAGCTGTATCATTTTAGAAGCAAAGATTGGTCGAGATCCACGAAGGCTAGATACTCTGTTTTTGATCAGAAGACTAATGGAGGAGATGAGAGAGTCTGCCGATTTGAATTCGTTTCGGTGAAGTCTATGGTTTCTTTCTGTCTAGAGACAGTAGACCGTGGCTTGCCATGCTAGTAGCTGAAGGGATATCGAAGCTTTACCACCTGATAGAGATTGAAGAGCAATCATCGAGTCACTCCATCTTCTATTGGGAGAAAGCCTAACTCTTCTTGTAATATCCTCCCATACACTCCACGCATAGGTGCAATGAAAGAACAAGTGATCCCTCGATTCATTTTCCACATCACAGAGAAGGCAAAAAGGGTTAGTCTGAAGTCCCCACCCAAGGATCCTATCACGAGTAGGGCATCTATTTAGAGTGAAAAGCCATGCCAGAAACTTATGCTTGGGAATTCCTCCTGAGAACCAGATCACTTTAGCCCAAGGTACCGATTGTCCTCTATTCTTTAGTAATTTGTAGATATGGCCTGTTGCATAACTTGTTTTCCAACCCATCTTCAGGCCACCACTCATAGTGGTCCGATGATGTAGTTAACGCTACCGTTGTAAGGTGGATATGGAGCTGCAATTGCCTATCAGAACGGGCTGAGGGTAAAGACCAAGAGTTATTCCTCCAAAGGGAGTTGACCGTAACATCTTTCATAATTCCCAAATGGAGAGAACCTGTAGGGTTTAGGAACATAGCAAGGTTACCAAAGGGAGACCAATTATCCGACCTGAACAAACAACTTTTCCCATCTTCAATCTTGAGCTTTATCCAGTTGTAAGTTTGATTCCGAATTTTTAAAAGCTTATTTGCTTGCCAAGAGTATCTTTGTTTCGGTTTTTCCAACCAAAAGTTACCGAGATCATTTGATAGTACTTCTTTCTTGTACCAGCCTATCCATATGGAACCAGCTCTGAAGAAAAGGAGCCAAATCATCTTTAAAGTGCAAGCTCTGTTCCATCTTAAGAGGTCTCTTAACCCCAGTCCTCCCTCATCTTTAGAACGAGTGACAGTGTCCCAAGCAACACGAGCAGTATGCCTTCCTTCGGTTAAACCCTTCCACAGGAAAGCACCGCATAAAAATTTATCAGAGTAATGCATTTTTTTGGAAGAACAAAAGCTGTACACCAAAAGTTGGTGATACCATCAATCACAGAGGTAAGGAGTTGTAATCTTCCAGCAAATGAGAGAAGCTTGGCCGACCAACAAGTCAACTTAGCTTTGATTTTTGAAGCAGAGGCTCACAATTGAGCAAGGTAAGCTTTTTTGTGCACAAAGGGACTCCTAAATATCTAACAGGAAGAGAACCATGAGTGATACCCGTATCAATTGCTAACTGCCGGGTTTCTTGATTTGATAGGCCTGAGGAGAAGAAAGAGGTTTTTGTAATGCTCAGCGCAAGACCAGACAGTGACTCAAACTCCCTTAAAATATGCAGAATGTTCTGGACCGAGCTGGATCCTTCGCAGAAAATGAGTAAGTCATCAGCAAAATAGAGATGTGTGAGTGTTGTTCCTTGACACTTTTCATGATAACCAAATTTTCCTTCCTCTGTAGCTCTATTAAGAAGAAGGGATAGCCAATTTATAGCAATAACAAACATGTAGGGAGAGAGAGGATCTCCCTGTCTCAGTCCTCTCTTGCCCTTGAAGTGGCCTTTGACCTTACCATTGAACCCAACAGTGAATGACGGGGTACAGATACAAGCTTGGAGCCAACGAAGATATAAATCTGGCACTTCTAATTCTCTAAGGCAAGTGACAATAAATTCCCATCTAACACTGTTAAATGCTTTAGCAATATCAACCTTTATGGTTATAGCCTTGGGACCCTTATCTCTATGGTAACCATTTACTATCTCCGCAGCAAGGATGGTGTTCTCAACTAACATCATATCTTTTATAAAGGCAGTTTGATTGGGAAGTATCAAGTCCGGCAAGATTGGCTTTAGTCTGACCACCAAGAGCTTAGAAATGGTTTTGTAGATGGTTGTGCAACATGAGATGGGCCTAAAATCTGTCACTGGAGAAGCTCCTGGCTTTTTGGGAACCATAGTGATGATGGTAGAGTTCACTGCTGCAGGAAGGAAGCCAGTCAAGAAGAATTGTGTTATCCCTGCTATGGTTTCAGATCCCACTACAGTCCAAGCAGCTTTGAAGAACCCAGAGGTAAGACCATATGGACCTGGAGACTTGTTAGGATTCAGCTTCAGAATAGTGGATGAAATCTCTAGACTTGTAGGGGCAGTAGCCATAGAAGCTTTGACTGCATTTGATACTCTGAAATTAAACAAACTACGGAACCATGCTGAAGTGATGATCAACTGCTAGAGAAAATCAGGGGCCAAAATGCTTTGAAAGTGATTCACAATAATCCTAATCATTTCAACCGGATCCGATATGATCAATCCAGCTTCAGTGGAGAAGGATCTTAGAGAATTCAGTGAGTTCCTTAGTTCTGTGATTTTAAGAAAATAACTTATATTCAGATCACCCAACTTTAGCCAATTTATCCTCGATCTTTTCTTAAAGAATGATTCTTCTATCTGCTTCAGGAATACAAGTTTCTCAGAAAGGTCTTTTTTTTGCTGGAACAGGTAGGAGGAAGGAGTAGTCAAAGCTTGTACCTGCACTACATTCAACAAATCGTTAGTAACTCTCACTCTCCTCTGGATTTGAGAAAAATTATCTTTATTTAGTGTTTTGAGAGAAGATTTTATTGATTTAAGCTTGTAACTCAGGGATGCCAATGTGAGCGCTTCACTCCCAGTTTGAACCCAAGCAGTCTCAATGGTGGTTAAGAAATTTGGATGGGTGGTAAGGTAGTTATAGAATTTGAAAGGGGAGGTTCCAAGTTGGGGTAAGGGACTTGCAAGGTCGAGGAGGCAAGGGGTGTGGTCTGAGAAATCTGGAGGTAAAAAAGATGCAACACTATGAGGGAACATAGGTAGCCAATTGCTGTTTACTAATAGACGATCAAGTTTTTTTGCAGTTGGCCTTGAAGGTCGCTTATTAGTCCATGTGAGTAGGGTACCAAGATGTCTGAGGTCAGTAACATCTAGCTCAGCAAAACAGTCCTTCATTTTCCTCATTTTGTTGGTTATATGGTTGGTTGAGTAAGAGGAGTCTTCATCATAATGGCCAATCTGGTTAAAATCGCCCCCAATAACTCAATTTCTTTGGTTTAAACTGAAATTTTGCTTCAAAGAGATGAGCTCCTTCCATAACTCTTTTCTTTCTCTTGCTAAATTTGATGCATACACAGCTATGTAGATCATGTCTGGTCCTCCATGAATCTGCAAGTGGACAGTAAGAGACTGCCTTGACTGGTGGAGAGGAGTGACTGTCACATTTTGCTTCCAAATGATAACAATCCGGCCATCTATATCCGACTGGTGGTTCGAATTATAGCTCCATCCTGGACAGGTAAGGAGCATTACTTGGTTCAGGTTCATTTCCTTGATGTGTGTTTCTAACAAAGCTCCAAAAATAGGGTTATGAGCTTGTAGCCAAAAGGTTAAGGGCCCATGCTTGTCCGAATCATTAAGTCCTCGGACATTCCAAAAGAAAAGTTTGGGTATCATAGAGACTGTGAAGGAGACACTCCTTGGGGTAGGAGGGGTTCCTCAACAGGTAGTAAGATAGGTTCCTTTAGAACCTTGATAATGGAATCAGCTAGGGGAGATAGATTTATTATAAAGGGTTCTGAGAAATTTGTGGTAAGGGAAGGTAGTGTTTGTGGTATAAAAGGAATTTGTTCAATAGGAGGCGAAGAGGATATGTTATTTAGTGGGGTAGGGAGGGCAGGGATAGTAGATATGGTGGTATGTGTTTGGGGGATATCTAAGGGAGGTGGGACAGAAGTTGATAAAAGGTTAAAGAGGTTTGAGGATAGAGGTGAAGGAGGGTTGGGCTTAGGGGGAGAGGTTTGTTGACTTTTTTGAGCCATAGTAGCCACTATAAGAGGATCTTTGAGAGGAGAAGGGATAACTTCAGCTGCTGTCATAGTAGAACTAGGAGCAGTAGAAGATTTGGTAGCAGAGATTGAAGGATCCTTTGCTTATGTGGCTCTTTGTTTAGGAACCCAAGTAGGAGTAATAGCTGGACAGTTCCTGATGATATGCCCAAGCTGGTTATAATGGGAGCAAGAAGAGGGAAGCCATGGGTACTCAACTTCCACTGTGAACACTTTACCACTAGCTCTGAGCAATTCAATGGTTGTGGGCAGAGACTTAGTGAGATTTGCTTCTACCTTGACATGAGCAACACAAACATTGGTTAGCTTTTTTGTCCAATCATCCATTTCTATTGGTTCACCAATTTCTCCAGCGATTAAACTGAGACCTTCATTGTGCATCAGGTCAAAGGGAACATCCTTAAGATGAGCCCATATTGGGATGTTTATCAATAAAGGGGATTCATTTGAGGAGTTAGCAGACCAAGCTGCGACATGGAACATGGTAATTTCTACATACCAAATACGCTTTTTTAACACCTTGTTTCTGATGAACTCATTAGGAATCCTAACCAACATTTTCCTTTCTGCTGGAAATAGATGGATCTTAATTTTATTCCCCTTTCCCCACATATGGCTCAAGACACTCTGAACAAGGCCATATGTAGGAGTTTTTCCACAAAAACAACCAACTATAAATTCCTTGTGAAGAGCAGCACCCCGAATGAAAAATTCATCAGGTATCTCAATCCTTGGAATTCCATTAGTAGTGTTAGAAGGAGCAGCTAACCTTTTGAGAGTTTTATCAGAAGCTTTTTTCGTTTTTTCAGCCCAAGTCTCGGCATGGTTGAGGTTAGGGATTGTAGTAGTTTTGGGGAAGATTGGAGCAGCTACAGGAGCAAAGGACTGAAGCATGAAGGTACCAGCCTTGTCTTGTTGCTTATCAGCTTCCAGTAGAACACTCTGCCCTTGCGTTTCGTGCTTTGTAGAGTTAAGAACTGGAGTTGGAAGAGGAAGAATTCCAGATTCCTTCACCGGAGTAAGTAAACTCAAAGGTTTAGTAGTAGAGACTGCTAATACAGGGCCAATTTTTTGGGATTCTAAAAACCCCTTTTGAACAGTAACTTGTGACTTAGAACCTTCATTACCAGATAACGGATGAATGGATGTGAAGTTCTGTAGCAGGGAATTGATTTCCACTACAGTAGGAATGGTGAGAGGAGAAGAAGAAGCCACATCTACAGGCTTCAAAGAAGCAGTTTGTAGAGGTTTTCTAGGAGAGGAAGAAGAGAGAGATTTGGGAAAGGAGAGAGGAGGGAATGTCGAGGGGTCTAAGGGAGCTGGGTCAGGAGGGTCTGGTGGGAGAGGAGGTGGAGGTAAGGATGGAGAGAGACTGCTGGGATTCAGATTTGGAGATCGGCCATTGGGGAACCAGCGGTTCACCTGAGTCGCCTTTTTCATCTCTTATCACACACACACTTATTAATTTTTGCTAAAGCAAACCAAAGTTTCTTGAATATCCAAAAAAAAGGGAACTATTTTGAAAAACAAGGAATTTTACTTGATTGAAAAATGAAAACCATACCATAACTGATGAATTTGAGACGGAATCGACGTAGAGATCGTCAAGAATGAACAGTGGAGCTCGAGGTTTGGGGACAGAAAAACCGTAGACGATGGCAACCACGAAAAGTATGAGTAGAATAACGACGATAATGGAGATTACTATTCCGTTGCGTGAGCAAATTCTTTTTCTTTTGTTTGACTTTGCGCCTTCTTCTTTTGCTTCTGTCTTCTTCACGGGGGCTTCTGTCTTCTTCACGGGGCTTCTGTCTTCGTCATTGTTTAGATGCTAAATTGGGGCTAACTCTTTGTGATCTTAGTTCTAATGGAAACTTGATTTGTGTGGTTTTCTCAAATAACTATGAGACGTTCGTTTATATAGAGAAGCTTACAAAGTGGAGGATTTATAGTTTTGGAAATCTTCTGGAAACAAGATTTGTAAAGAGAAGAAAAATGTAGAAAAGGAAAATAGAAACATTACCATTTAATATAGAAAGCTTTCCTTTTTTATGTGTCAACTATAGTTACCCCAGACGTACTGGAATAAACCTTTCTGCAACTGTGGCTTCGGTTTGGCAAAGAGATGGGTGGAATCTACGACCTGCAAGGTCACCAAGAGCTTTGAATTCATCTGACTACCATATCTCTTACAGATTCTTACCAATGGATTATAAATGGGATCGAGAACTCTCTTCTCTGCAAACAAGTCTTCAGATCTAATCTCGTCTGGTTAGAGGTGGAGAATTCTAGTACTGGGCCTTTCGACTTGGGCCAGCATTTACCTCAATTTTGGTCACTTTTGGGTGTACATTTGGGTCAGCCCAAATGTCTTAAAGAAGAGCTAAGGCCTAAGATAGAAAAAGCTTATGCCAAGGCCCAAAAAGAGGGAAAATTATGGATAAAAAGTAACCATGATTAGCCTCCAAAACCCTTATTTTGGAGCACTATAAAAGGAGGTGAAGAGACACTAGAAAGACACTTTTTTTTGGACCATTAGGCAAATGATTTACACTTTAGTTAAATTGTTTATTTTAGCTTAAGTTCGAGCTCGACCCGGATATCTTGATTCTGGTTCGAGCCATTGTGTAATTCGACCCGATCGAAACATCTTTTGTAATATGAACTTCCATTATATAACGAGATAATTCGACCTCTTCTTTCATACATACTTAGAGAACACGAATATCTCTAACGCATATTGGAATCAGACCACCCAGAGAACGAGCACGGCAATCCTGTGGCTTTAACGGAACTTCAAGAAGACACAATTCAAATTGCATTCAACTCTCAGAATGCGGGGCAGGATCCAGAAACAAGTTCACGCCCCCTGAGCCAAACTCAAGCACAAACGAATCCAGTCGAGCAGATGCCGGCTCAGATAACCGAGAATTGACCGACGTGATAGGCACCATCTTGGGTCGATTCAATCAACAGGAATAGTCTAACAGGCGAATCAGCGAACGACTCGACCTCCGAACATCGATCCACCCATCTCGTCGGGAATCCACTAGAGTAACTCGCCACAGGACGACCAACACAATACCGTCCATCTTCGACAGGCTCGGAGGTGAGAACACACCGCGCACGAATGTGAATCCAACAGCTGGCAGCCTTGAGGCCTCGTATCCCGTGCGACCCTCGGCCTTGTCAAGGCTCTCCGAGTCAAGAGAGGACCAAGATGATCGAGATGATGATATTCGAGATCTAAGAGAAAAACTTAGAGAAATAAGGTCGCAGGTCCATCAGGCGCTCAGCGCGGCCCCGGAGCTCGACCGAGTAATCGAAGATGCGCAACGCACCCCCTTCACCGAGCGAATCATATCCGTCCCGATTCGATTTTCAGGAAAACTCTACATATCAACCTACGAAGGGAAGACCGACCCCATGCGACATTTGACGGCGTTCTCACATGCCATGAGCTGTCAACACTTCCCGACTGACCAGAATGACGCAACGAATTGTCAAATCTTCGTCGAATATTTGGAAGGGCCGGCTCTGGAATGGTTTTTGCGACTCGAATCAAACTCGATCGATGATTTCTTCCAACTTTCGTTTGCATTCGTAAAGTATTATTCACTCTACCTTCACGACGGTGCCACAGACTCTGATTTGTACGACCTTGAACCCCAATGAGCAAAAGAAACACTGCGGAATTACATGGATCGTTTCAAGGGGGTCCTTTCCAAGGTAAGCGTCCCAGACTACTCGGCAATTAGTGCGCTCAAGCAGGGCCTTTGGCACGAGTAGAAATTCAGGAGAGACCTCGTGCAGGATAAAGCGCATCTGCTCGATGACGCGTTGCATCGTGCGAGCAGTTATATTCGCGTCAAAGAAGACAAAGCGATGAACTCGAAGAAATACTCGGCGGTAAAACCACCCGCACCGAAACCACCTGCACTCGAAGAAATACTCGGAGCCTCGGCAGCATTACGACTAGGGATACTAGGCCAAGCGCCAAGTAAACCAGGTCGGGCCGACCAGCCAGTACTGCACGTTCCACAGGAAGTACGGTCACGCGACCTCGGCGTGTCGAAGCCTCATGAATATCCTATTAGGCAAATACAACAAAGGCAAAGTATAGGTCGAATGACCACCCGTTCAGACAGACAAGGTCGAAGAATAGAAGCCCGACCTGGAGAAAAAGCCCGTGGGGAATGCGAACCCTCCGGTTGCTCCCAAAAGGCTAAACAATCAGCATGCGTCTCCTGATGCACCCTCGGCCTCGAAGAGAAAAGTCCTGATGATAATGGGAGGAGCCTAGCTCGTTCACGGATCGGTTCGTTCACTCAAATAATACGAGAAGATGGTCAATCAAGCACAATAGTGTATAGTTCGAGCTGAGGTCGATATGCCAATCATATTCACCGAGTCCAACACGAAGGGGCTCGCCATGCAGCACAACGACCCTCTCGTGATCGAACTCAGAATAGGGGACTGCGACGTATCGCGAGTACTCATCGATACAAGGAGCTCGGTTGATCTGATCTTTAAGCAAACTCTCCTAAGCGTGGACATCCTTGAAAACAGGATCAAGCCGAGCGTTAAGCCGCTAATTTAATTTGACGGAGTTACGACCATGACAATCGGTTCGATCAAGCTGGACGTTTACGCAGGCAGAATAACCAAGATAGTAAAATTTCTTGTTGTGGATCGACCCGCAATCTATAACGTCATCATGGGCACTCCTTGGTTGATATCACTTCGAGCTGTGCTGTCAGCTTACCATCAATGTTTGAAATTCCCAACTCCAACGGGAGTATTCACCATCCGGGGTGACCAAAAGATGGCTCGAACTTGCTTCGTGATCGAACAACAACTACGGAGGGTGAGCCTACATATCTCAACAACGGAACAATCGCATGCTTCAGAACCAAGGAAAGAAGCCTCAGAATTGATCTCGATCGACCTTGCTCGACCCGAAGGACGAGTCAACATTTGTGCCGAACTCCTCGAACCGATCCGATCCGAACTATTGCAGCTCTTGATAGAGAACGCCGGAACCTTCGCATGGACAGTCAACGATATGAAAGGGATAGACCCGACCATTACGACTCACGAGCTGAACGTCGACCCAAGCTTCAAACTAATCAGACAAAAACGATAAAAAATCGGCTCGGAGAGAGCCATGGCGGTCAATGATAAAGTGGCAAAGCTGCTCGAAGCAGGGTCGATAACCGAGGTGTACTACTGATATATCATGGTTTTTACCATCTTTTGGCCATGATTTAACCCGGTTTTATCGAGTCTTTTTAGTATTTTTCTAGTGTTTTAGAGTCTTGGCAGGTTCGTGGATGAATGGAGCTTAATTGGTGATTATGGAGCATTTTGGAGCGTCAAGGAAAGAGCAGTCGAAGTCGCAAGCTTGATGCAGAAAGTGCAGAGTTTTAACTTCTCCGTCGATCGACGGAGTCACTTGTGCGTCGATCGACGGAGGCACCTGTTTCGTGAAAGAAGAGGATTTTCCAATTCTGAAGATTTCTTTTTTACCCCAGAAGTTCCAGAAGTTAACAAATAAAGCCCAGTCCGAAACCTAGCCTATAAATACTCAGTTTTCTTTTAGTTTTCATGAAGTTTTCATTTATCAAATACTTAGGGTTTTTAGAGAGATTTTGAGAGTTAGGGAGACAAGTTTTCAGACCATTCAGATTTCTTCGAACCCTTCTGTAATTCTTTCTTACTCTATTTTTATGCAGTATTATTCAGTTATTATGATTTGCTTTGCATCCATGTCTGAGTAATCTACTTGTTAGGTTTAGAGTTTTTCAAAGGAATTAAGATGAATTGTTGGAATTGAATTCATGTTAGGATTATCTATTGGTTCTTCATCTAGATTGTTATAACCCTGATTTAGGATTGATCACCCTTGATTAGATATCTTAGGTTAATTAATTAGAAGCGGAAGCATCAATTGATAACCTGACCATAATCTTAGATGAGCAAAATCACCTATTCTCAAAGGAATTTGGTTTAGGGATTTTGTGAACAATTGAAACCTGAACTTTAATGCTTGCATAAATTGATTGATTTTACAAAGGAATTTGGATTTGTAAGGTTTATGCATAGATAATTAATTCAACGGAAGTCGTTTAATTTTACATTAGAGTTTCAAGTTCGAGAACGAATCTTCATTAAAATCCTGACAGTTTATTAATTCTACAATTTATCTTTGCCTGAGAATTTCCCGAAAACCTAGCTTTTGTTGAATTGAATTCTTAAAAACCAACAATCTTTCTTGCTTTGAATTGTTTCTTGTTTTTTTTTATTTAACTTTATTTGCTTAGCTCAATTCGAAGTCATAAATCCTATCGTTTGATTTGACTCCCAGTGATTCGACCCCTACTACGACGACCTCTTAATTTGAGAGAGTAGCTCAGGGTAAATTTGAGCATATCAAATTTTGGCGCCGTTGCCGGGGAGTCAAAATATTCCATAGGATTTTGATTCTAGAATTCCGACCAAGTTTTCTTTTTATTTTTTTATTTCGTTTTATTTTATTTTTGGTGTTTCAGGTTTATGCCTTCTAGCAGAACCAGAAGCAACAAGGATAAAGAGTTAGCAGATTTTGTTCCAGAATTGGGAGTTTTTGAAAGGGAAAACAGACGACAAGCAAAGTTAGCTAAGATGGTTAATCGAGCTGTACTAGTTTTTCGGAATGCTGAAGGAGAGAATGTTGATCGAGATGGTAATCGATACAACAATCAGGGAGACCCCATTGATGAAGCTGGTAACATCATCGTGGTTGAGGATCCGGTTGCAGTTGCACATGCTGAGTTCGATCGTCAACGAGCTGAATGGGAGCGCCAGGGAGCTGAGCTTGAGCATCTGGCTCAGGCGAATCGTGGACCTCAGGAGGTAGTGGTTAACCAACGCACTTTGGGAGACTACTACCGTCCTGAAGAACATTACACCAACAGGGCGGCGATTCGACCTCCACGATTCGAGCGAAGAGACTTCGAATTAAAGTCTGCGTACTTCTCTTTAGTGGCTCAACATCAGTTCCATGGGCACCCATCAGAGCACCCCATGGATCATCTTGAGATGTTTGAGGATCTTGCATCTAGCATTAAGGCTAACAACGTATCTGAGGATTACATTATGTGCAAGTTGTTTCCATTTTCTCTTGCTGGAGAGGCAGCCTCTTGGCTAAAGCAGTTGGAGCCAGGCTCACTGACTACTTGGAGAGATATCAAGAATACTTTCCTGGGTCACTTCTACGATGAGTCGCGCTCAGAGGATTTACGAGCTAAGATTTCAACGTTCGTTCAGAATCTGAAAGAATCTTTCAAAGCTTCGTGGGAAAGGTTCAAGGGATATCAGAGAGACTGTCCTCATCACGGGTTTACAGAGGTTCAGTTGCTGGGTATCTTCTACAGAGGATTGGATTGGAGACATCAGGTGACTCTAGATGCTTCGAGTAATGGGAATTTCAAAACCAGGTTTCCAGCTGATTGCCTAGAGCTCATCAAGAACGTGTCTACTAGCAACAGTACGAAGAAGATCGATGAGGAAAGAATAAGAGAAGCTGGTATGTCAAGTGGAGCTGAGATTGCTGAGGTCAAAGCTAAGGTAGATTCCATTCACCATCATCTGGTGGGAAAGAAGGCAGTTCACTTTGCTCAAGATGAGGAGAACAATCAAAAGGATGTTAACTACATCAATGGGAATGGTTTTCAGAATCAGAGGTTTGGAGGCTACAACAGCAACCAAAGAAGTTATGGATCTTCATCTTATCAGCCAATCCCTGGTAAATCTTCAGAAAGTGATGTGAAGGGTATGCTCGAACAACTGCTTGAGGGGCAACAAATCCTGACTGTAAATCTCAATGGGAAGATTGACGGGCTTTACACTGATCTCAATGGGAAGATTGGCAGTCTCTGCACCGATCTCAATGGGAAGATTGAGGCCATCAACATTCACTTGAAGAAGCTGGATACTCAGGTAGCTCAAACCGCAGAGAATGTGAAGAGACAGGAGGGTTTTCTTCCAGCTAAAACGTATGCAAACCCAAGACAACATGGTGTTGCTGCAATTACAACTAGAACTGAGAAGGTTGTGAAGCCAAACCTGCGAAACAACCCCTCAAATCAGCGAATTCACGAGCTAGAAAATGACGAAGATGCAGAAATTTTTGCACCAGAAGTTACCCCGACGGTACCCCGACGCTACCTCGACGGGACCTCGACGGGTGAGAAAATTCCTGAAGTTACCCCGACGGTACCCCGATGCTACCTCGACGGGACCTCGACGAGTGAGAAAATTCCTGATGTTACCCCGACGGTACCCCGACGCTACCTCGACGGGACCTCGACGGAGAAACCTGAAAATCTGCAGGATCCGACTGATGTTGTTGAGAAGGTTTATCAACCTAAGATTCCTTACCCCAGGAACCAAAAGAGGTCTAAACAGGAGCTAGAAGAACTTAGATGCAAGGCTATCATGGATAAGCTACTCATTGAAATTCCATTCTTAGATGCAATGAAGCTCTCTCCTGTAATTTGAAGGTATGTGAAGAGGATGGTTACTAAGAGTTTGTGTCTTGAGGAAGGAGTTGCTATGATCTCTGAACAGGTTAGTGCAATAATTCTGAACAAGGTTCCAGAAAAGCTCACGGATCCAGGAAGTTTTGTATTGGATTGTTCGATCTTCACAGACAGGTTTCCAAGGTCTCTTTGTGATTTGGGTTCAAGCATCAACTTGATGCCACTCTCAATTGCTATCAGCCTTGGTATGACTGACTTCCAACCAACAAGGATCTCACTTATCCTTACAGATAGATCAGTAAAGATCCCAGAGGGAATTTTGGAGGATGTTCCAATAAAGGTTGGAGGTTGTTTGATCCCTACAGACTTTGTGGTTCTGCAATATCCCGAAGAACCCAAAGACCCTCTTATCTTGGGAAGACCATTCTTGGCTACAGCTGGAGCAATGATTGATGTCAAAGGGAGAAGGATTACTCTATGTGTGGGTGATTTGGAGATGAAGTTTGATATGGATCAGTTGGTGAAGAAGCCTACGATTGATGGTCAAACCTACTCTGTGGATACACTCACAGACATTGCTCAAGAGGTTTTCAATGAGGTACATCCTACTGATGCATTGGAGAGGACTTTAATTCAATCTATCGCTGAAACTGAGGAGTTAGATGAAGCTGCAACGGGTTATGCAAGGCTAATGGATGGCAATGAAAGAGAGACGAAGAAGGTTCAGAAAGTTCTCAAGATGGCTCCTTCCACTCCAAATCATGAAGCCAACAATCCTGTGATTCACAAGTGCCAAAAGATCCCCAAGGTGAAGCACATAAAGCCCTCAAAACCATTCTCCAAGTTCAGAATTATCATTCCTTTGGAGTTGAGAGAGAAAGGAGAGGTAGTTGTCCAAGAGATGCTGAACAATACTATGAAGCTCTTTCCTGGTATTGTTCCTTGCAAATCTTGGGGAATGCACTTCAGTGATCCACCTCCAGCCTGAACATCATCCGCAGTCAAGCTAATGACTGAAAACAAGCGCTTGGTGGGAGGCAACCCACTTGTGAGTCTTTTTCTTTCTATTTTATTTTCTTTTTATTGAGATGATATGATGTTGGTGCTTTTGATCGTTTCTGTTTTTTAGTACTTTAAACAGATACTAACCGTTGAATGACGTGACGAGATGGAGCTCAAAAACCAGAATACATACGATCGTTTTTCAGACAGTAGCGTCGATCGACGGACCACCTTGTGCGTCGATCGACGGGCACTTCAGAGGTCCGATTCTTTTTCACAATTTCTAACTTCTTAATTTTCTTTTCTTTCACCAATTTCAGGCTTAATTAACACTGGGGACAGTGTTGTTTAAGTCTGGGGGAGGTAGTTACTAACATTGTTTTCTATTTTGGAGTCAAAAACCCGTTTTATTGAGTCAAAACTTGTAGGGAATAATGACCTTTCCTAGGAACAGACGCTCAGTTTTTGCAATTCTTAGTTGTTGCGACGAAACCTTTGGATGGAGCGAATTCGAAACCAGATGATAGTACAGGTTCCCCTCTTATCGCGACTTGCAGAACGAAGTTGATCAAACTCCATACTAGTACATTTGATCTCCATCTCGCTATATTCTCTTTGATGATATCATGACAGTAATCGATCCAACATTCAGGACTTCTTATTCACTTTACCACTCTTTGTTGATCCTGAATGGCCAGCTCATTTTTAGTTGGTACCCCACCCCTAACCTTAACCATTATTCAAGCCTCATGCGATTTGTTTTCCTTTTGTTTTATGTGCAGGCATGTGTATAAACTCCGGAGAGAAAGAGGTCCGACGCAGTTTTTCATTCACAAAATTGCACAAGATGAGGATTTGGTTGGAGTACTTGTTAAAGAGCAGCAATGCTAAGGATTCCTTGGGATTTTACGCATAATAATGGTAATTTTCGAGACTAACATTTTGTAAGATCATTTCCCCCCTTAGAGTTAAAAAAAAAAAAAAAAAAAAAAAAAAAATTATTTCGAAAATATAGTAAGGGAAAGGGAAATGATCATCTTTATAAGTCTCTAGCTTCAACGAAAGTCCCAAAGAATGGAGAGGTTGGATGTGGATAGTGGAACATGTTATATAATGGTGTTTGGTTCCTGATTACGTTTTGGAGGAGAGTGCAATGTGAATGAGAAACTGTGGGCATCAAATGGACCAGATTCTCTCTTGTGATTATGCATAATGTCTGCATCCACCAAATAAAATCCGGTAACCCTAAACACTCTTTAGCTCCACTTAAACACAAAAGCCTTTAACATCACACCTAGCCTTTTACTTGGTTGATATCATTGGAGAGAATTCCATCATCACTTCGATTAAGTGTGCGACAGTTAGGAGGATGTGAAACTGATGGGTTTGTAGGTTAAGATTTGAGGCCCAACCTATGATGGTTGAGATTCGTGACCGCCAAAGGTACTTTGTTTATATGCAGCGAATGAATCAAAGAAGCGAAAGCTATGTTTCAAAGGATAAGTGAGTTCCCGTGATTTTCAAACCTCGACTTCATTCTTAGTCTCTAGTTTGCTTGAGGGCAAGCAAAAGCTAAGTCTGGGGGAGTTGATATATCATGGTTTTTACCATCTTTTGGCCATGATTTAACCTGGTTTTATCGAGTCTTTTTAGTATTTTTCTAGTGTTTTAGAGTCTTGGCAGGTTCGTGGATGAATGAAGCTTAATTGGTGATTATGGAGCATTTTGGAGCATCAAGGAAAGAGCAGTCGAAGTCGCAAGCTTGATGCAGAAAGTGCAGAGTTTTAACTTCTCCGTCGATCGACGGAGGCACCTGTTTCGTGAAAGAAGAGGATTTTCCAATTCTGAAGATTTCCTTTTTACCCCAGAAGTTCCAGAAGTTAACAAATAAAGTCCAGTCCGAAACCTAGCCTATAAATACTCAGTTTTCTTTTAGTTTTCATGAAGTTTTCATTTATCAAATACTTAGGGTTTTTAGAGAGATTTTGAGAGTTAGGGAGACAAGTTTTCAGACCATTCAGATTTCTTCGAACCCTTCTGTAATTCTTTCTTACTCTATTTTTATGCAGTATTATTCAGTTATTATGATTTGCTTTGCATCCATGTCTGAGTAATCTACTTGTTAGGTTTAAGGTTTTTCAAAGGAATTAAGATGAATTGTTAGAATTGAATTCATGTTAGGATTATCTATTGGTTCTTCATCTAGATTGTTATAACCCTGATTTAGGATTGATCACCCTTGATTAGATATCTTAGGTTAATTAATTAGAAGCGGAAGCATCAATTGATAACCTGACCATAATCTTAGATGAGCAAAATCACCTATTCTCAAAGGAATTTGGTTTAGGGATTTTGTGAACAATTGAAACCTGAACTTTAATGCTTGCATAAATTGATTGATTTTACAAAGGAATTTGGATTTGTAAGGTTTATGCATAGATAATTAATTCAACGGAAGTCGTTTAATTTTACATTAGAGTTTCAAGTTCGAGAACGAATCTTCATTAAAATCCTGACAGTTTATTAATTCTACAATTTATCTTTGCCTGAGAATTTCCCGAAAACCTAGCTTTTGTTTAATTGAATTCTTAAAAACCAATAATCTTTCTTGCTTTGAATTGTTTCTTGTTTTTTTTTTTTTAACTTTATTTGCTTAGCTCAATTCGAAGTCATAAATCCTATCGTTTGATTTGACTCCCAGTGATTCGACCCCTACTACGACGACCTCTTAATTTGAGAGAGTAGCTCAGGGTAAATTTGAGCATATCAACTACCCGGAGTGGTTGGCAAATCTAGTCGTTGTGAAGAAGAAGAACGGGAGCTGGAGAGTGTGTGTGGACTTTACCGACCTGAACAAAGCCTGTCCCTAAGACAACTATCCTCTCCCACACATAGATCGAGTCGTCGAAGCAACGGTAGGGAACGAACTCCTATCCTTCATGGATGTTTTCTTGGGATACAACCACATCGAGATGCACATGGACGATCGTGAAAAGACCGCGTTCATCATGGAGCGCGGAACGTACTGCTACCAGGTCATGCCGTTCAGCATGAAGAATGCCGAAGCGACCTACCAGAGGCTCTTGGAAAAAAAAATATCGCTGATCAGCTCGACGATACCATGGAAGTCTACATAGACGATATGTTAGTAAAGTCGAAGAAGGCAAAAAACCATGTCGGTCATCTTAGGTCGTGCTTCAAAATACTGAACCAGTACGGGATGAAGCTGAACCTTGCGAAGTGCACGTTTGGGGTAACCTCCGACGAGTTTCTCGGATACATAGTAACCTAGTGAGGGATCGAGGCTAACCCGAAGCAGATCGCAGCGATAGCCGACTTACCATCTCCAAAAAACAAAAGGGAAGTGCAACGTCTAATTGGCCGAATCGGCGCTCTGAATCGATTCATCTCAAGATTCAAGGATCGAAGCCTACCGTTCTACCAGCTTCTTCGGGGTAACAAAACCTTCGTTGGAAACGACAAGTGCGACTCAGCCTTTCAAGAACTCAAGCAATACCTGGTAACTCTGCCGATCCTATCAAAGCCCAAACTTGGGGAGACCTTATACCTCTACGTATCGGTCACAAACGCCGCATTCACTGGCTTCTTGGTCAGGGAATATTGACATAAACATTTTTTTACCTAAGCAAGGCTCTCAATGGGGCCGAATCCCGGTATCCCGTCCTCGAGAAGCTCGCACTAGCCGTCGTAATGTCAGCTCGGAAGCTTCGACCTTACTTCCAGTCACACACGATCGCGGTGATGTCAACGCAACCATTACGAGCTATACTGCACAGCCCAAGCCAGTCAGGATGGATGACTCGTTGGTTGGTCGAGCTGAGTGAATTCGACGTCGAATTTCGCAACAGAACCATAGCCAAATCTCAAGTCTTGGCCGATTTTCTAACTGAGCTACCACCCGGAATCGAGTCGGTGGAAGGATCCACCTTATGGAGCTTATACGGAGATGGATCGGTGTCCCGACACGGCTCGGGGATCGGTATCCTCATATAAGCATCAGGGGACGTGCTCGAGCAGTCTTTTAGACTTGGATTCCGAGCATCAAACAACGAGGCTGAATGGGAAACCCTAATCACCAGACTAAGACTCGCGAAGGAAATGGGCGCGAGAAGCATACAGGCCTACAGTGACTCCCAACTCGTAACCAATCAGCTAAACAACGACTACGATGCTCGAGACGACCGAATGCGTGCTTACCTAAAGGTGACGGAAGAGCTCATACTCAATGACTTTGATAGCTTCCTTCTCTCGAAGGTGCGTCGAGCCAAAAACTCCAAAGCCGACTCGCTAGCCTTGTTGGGATCAAACTTAAGCACCGAACGGCGTCGAACGATCCTGGTTGGCATATTACCTGACCCCAACATCGAGTTGCCTCGAGGGGAAAGCAGCGTAATGAGCATTCTAGGGCACGAGAACGACCCCGAGCCCACTCCTTATTCAATCTCGATACCAGGAGCGTCAACGTCGAGCACGGACTGGCGCGAAGAGATCATTCAATACATCACTTAGGCACTCTACCAGAAGACAAGTGGGCAAGTCGACTTCTGAAAACTTGAAGCACGCGTTATGTTATGCTCGAAGGGAAGTTGTTCCAGTGAAATGTCGCGGGAGTTCTTCTCCAATGCATCGCAGGGGACAAGATCTACCTGGCCCTCGTCGAGACTCACGAAGGCGCCAAAGGAAGCCACTCAGGAGGTCGAACCCTCGTCCTCAAAATAAAGAAACTCGAGTTTAACTGGCCGATGATGCTAGTAGATTGTGTAAATCACGCTCGATGTTGCGAGAAATGCCAGTGGCACGGCCCGATGATCAAGTACCAACCGAGCCTTTGACAACTGCAACTGCCGCTTACCCATTCATGAGGTGGGCAGTGGACATCATTGGCCCGTTTCCCAAATCGCACCAGAAGAGATACGTCATAGTCATCACGGACTACTACACGAAATGGGTCGAGGCCGAGGCCTACGCCATGATCCGAGCCAACGATGTCAAGAACTTCATCTGGAAGTTTCTCATCTGTCGACACGGATTGCGGTACGAGATCGTCACCGATAACGGATCGTAGTTCATCTCGAATACATTTGAAGATTTCTAGGCAAAGTGGAGAATTAGGCTTAACAAGTAAACGCCTCGGTATATGCAAGGGAACGGGCAGGCCGAGGCAACTAACAAGGTGATCATAGTCGAGCTAAAAAAATGACTCAACGAGAAATAAGGCCTTTGGGCAGACAAAGTGGACGGAGTTCTATGGGCATTCCGGACGACGCCGAGGCAGTCGATAGATCGAACACTTTTTTCTCTCGCCTACGGACTCGAAGCAATGGTTTCCGCCGAAGTTAGCGTAAATAGTCTCCGCAGAGCCACGATGACTCAAAACCCCGAGCTGAACGAGCTCGCGCTACTTGAAAACCTTGACTTCATCGAGGAAGAACGAGACCAGGCGCTCCTTCGAATACAGAACTATCAGCAACGAGCCGCCCAGTACTACAACCGAAAAGTACATAATCGAAGCTTCAGCGAAGGCGACTTTGTGCTAAGAAAGGTTTACGAGAATACAAAATAGTATCAGGCTAGCAAACTCGGCGTGAACTGGGAGGGCTCTTACCTAATCTTAAAGATCGTCCGTCCCAGAGTGTACGGGCTAATGACCCTCGTGGAACTCGATGTCTCTTAAGAGATACATTACAACACCCAGCCGCTCCCAGTCGCATCGAACCCACCGCCACAAGTCCACTAACGAGCGATGCTCGAGCTCGCGGTGCGACTTCATCGTGTCAATTATATCTACAACAATTTTATCTAATTGTAAACAAAATACGACCGGCTTGATCCGACCCCGGGTACGTAGGCACCCTTCTCGAAGGTCCAGTTGTAAAAAAAAAAATACGGTCAGCCTCACAACCCCACCCGAACTACGGAAGGTTTGATCCCACCTCGGTCAGTTCTCCAAGGTCCAACTATACCACCAAATCAAAAACAAACCTAACAGCTCCGAGCTAATACAGGATCGAAGCCATGGCCAGGCCTCGATCAGAATAAAATAACGCGTCACTCACACAGTCGCATCGATACCCATCGTGTTGAGGTCGAGATGCTGTCCGACTCGAAAAGATCCGCAACACTCGACCTTTCCGAAAGTCGGGGCCTGTCCCGCATGACACCTAAGGAAGCCTAAGTACTTAAGCCAGAATCTGCCTGCACGCTTAGCCGTAAGACGGATCGTACTCATCCAAGCCGAGTCCCGACTCGCAGGACTCCACCCTCCATCGAATATAAAGGTTGCAGCCCGAACTCCAACTATTCAACGATGTTTTGTCTCCCACTCGGAAAAGACCTAGACCTGGTCGAACGACAATCCAAGTAACGACAAAAGCGCACATCAGAAGACCCGAGCCTCAACAGCTTGGTACAATATCAAACAATCGGTTCGAACATTTTTTTCTACGGCTATGTGTAATTTCAATTTTATCTTAGTTCGGTGTAGACATAAACTTGGATCGATCCCATAACTAATTTCTTTTACGAATCTAAATTCGACTTGAGAAGAACCCAACACTTAGAAGAAAAAAAGGATGCAAATAAAACCCGAGCCTCTACGGCTCGATAAAAAAATTTGGATTACATAATAAACCCGAGCCTCTGTGGTTTGGTAAAACATAGAGTAAATCAACAAAAGGAAAAAGAAGGGTTATGTTCGAAACAAAAAGGGAAATAAAATACATAAAACCCTATCAGATCACAAGCGATCTAGCGGGTATGCTTCTTGTCTTTGGGGTTCGCTTCGGGGAGAGAGAAGAGAGGAGCGATCGGCTTTCCAGTCGAAGCATCAACAACATCATTCTCGGTTCACGGTTCGACCTCAGCACGTTCGACAGTTCCAACGCCTTCGCCACCTTGAAACTCGAGCTGATCCGCCTCGTCCTCAGCCTCTTCTTTTGCGGCTTCCTTAATCTCAGCCAAGTCAAGGCAGAGGTCTTCCCAACCACGGTCAATCGATCGTCTACCTCGGTCCTCTGGGCTTCGTCGTCAGAACTTTCGGCAGAAGAGATGTCCCGAGCTAAGGTTTGAGCCGGTTCGACTGCCTCATCATAAAAAGAGTCTTCAAGAAAGGGTGGAAGGACGATCCTCTCAGCCTCAGCGTTGTATCCAGCGAGTCGAGCCTCGAGCTTCTCTTTCTTCACGACGTCAACTGGAACCCATCCTTAGCAGCATTCTAAATCCTCCTTATTGCTCCGACCACTTGACTGGCGAGCGAGGCGAGACGATCGACCTCAGTTTGGGCTCTGCTCTTCTCCTCCATGATCTTGAGGCTCTTCCTAAGCTTACTCTTTGCTTTCTTCTTTGCATCACTGACGGCTCGAGCAACCGTATCCTAGGAGAAACTCTTCAGCTCAGCAACCTGGCCCTCGACCCGGGAAACCTCCTTCTTCTTAATCTCTTCAGCCTCGGCCATCACCGAGGTCAGATTGGCGACCCTCGAGTTCAAGGCATCCTGCTCCGATATCAGGTCACGGTTCATGCGATGGGAATGGTCGAGCAAATCCTTGAACTTCACAAGTTCCTGCTCAGCCTTGCTTGCGCCTTGAGTGACCGATTCGACTGAGCTACACGCTCGCCGTTTTGAGTATTGAGTTTGCGGTTATCTGGTCAGAGGCATACCACGCATCCGAGAGGAAGCTGTAGCCAGCAAGCATCTGCACAAGGGATAAGACGGAGAAATCAGTTAAGATCGATCAAGTCCGACTCGACTGAATCAAAATTAAAAATAAACAAACTTACGGAGATTGCTGACATCGCGAACTTCACATCCGAATCAGTAGGGGGCGAGTCGTCTCGAGGAGGAGACAGAAAGTCAGCCACGCCACTCACGCACCGAACAAACTGGAGGCAAGCTAAAGGGACATGTGATATATGTTTTTCTTCGCCTCTGAACTCGAAAACGAAGCCATGAGGGAACGAGCCCGAGCCCCCAGCATCTCCTGCCAGGATCATAGCACTAGAATACAAGTGATCCGGCTCGACCGGAAGGCAGGTCGTATTGAAACGAACCATCTTCTCGGTTTGATTCCCAGATCCCAGGGCTTCCTGGCCGACCTTTTCTTTTCGGGAGCAGACTTAGTCTTCTCTTTCTCCTCCTCGACTCGGTTCTTCCTCCCCTCTTCGGTTCTCTTCCTCTTCTCCTCTTCCTTTTGCTTCCTTCTCGACTCCTCTTTCTTCTTCTGCTTCTCCAAGCGAGCCTCCTCGGCTAGGCGGCTGTCCGCGAGCAAGCCCCTAATCATGCCTTTCCCCCGGCCATGAGCAACATGGGCCTTATCAAGTCAAAGGCCTTCCCTCTTTGTTGGGAGAGTAGCCTTGGGGAGCTCGGGCTCCTCATCAGAATCAATTACGTCAAGGTTGAGTTTGACCATGGGATCTTCTTGACGATCGGGTTCGGTGGTCCTTTTTTGGCCTGACTCGAATCGTTCTTCCTCGCCCGACTGGTGTCTTTCTTTTTGTTCGAGGTGGAAGGAGGCTCAGGAGAATTATCCTCTTAGGGGATGTAAAAATCACCTAAAAACGAAGCGAAGATATCAGAGAAGTCCCGAGATTTAAAAAGAAGAGGAAAGATCGAGCCAATTACCTTTTGAAAAGCGGGGATAACTCTGATCGATTCAAAAAGAGAGGAAATCGGGTCAGTGTCGGATGTGGCCTTTGTTTTTTTCCTCAAAAGTGTGATGACCGAATCCTTTGGGGTTTTCCTCTTCACCGGTTCAATTGCACGAAGAAGAACAGATTAAAAGCAGTTCATAAATTCGAGGTATCAGATATCGTTCTTACCAAGGCGAAAATTCCATCCGACTCGAATCGGCCTGCTGAACTCGCCGATCGTTCTCCGACTGATCTCGACGAAGAAATATCTCGACCATCTGCGCCGATGAACTTGGCTGCTATGCCCCGATACGAGCTGGAAAGGAGATATAAAAGCGACCGGTGTTTCATATCACGCTGAACGAGGAGATCTCCTCGAAATCATTGAGGTTCACTACCCCTCCACGTTCAGCGGCCAACACTACCACAACCATCACAGCACGAATCGACCCATGCGTCAGTTGCGAGATAACTATTTGCCTTCGATGGTAGTACTCTAGCAGCAGCCTCGATATCGGGAAGCAGAGACTTCCATTCTTGATGAAGCCCTCGTAGACACACATGTATGCTGGGGGAGGGCTCTAAGTTCGGTCATTGGTCTCGGGGTAGCGGATGGAGATGCCCTCCCATCCATTGGCTGGACTAAGTGAATAGACCATGCTCGAGTTCATGGACAACGCGATGTAGTTGCAATCACTTAGCATGATCCCATGACCAAGGTCGGGGCCAGGAGACTTTGGTATGGCAGATCGGAAGTCGACGATGCTCCTTTATCACCAACTGAAGTATTCTGATTGGAATCAATTTGATCAGAACCATCGGATCCTAGCGAGCGGTCTTTCGGATGACTGTTTGAGTACGCATCCTCCCGCGAACCATCGGACGCTGGGCGATCGTTAGAGGGTTCGAGCCCCTGAGGCGGAGCGACCTCGGGTCGATATTGAGGAAGCTCGACCTCGTGAGAAGATGCGCCTGATGATCGGCGATCCGAAGGCCCGACCAATGAAATTCCGGTCGGAACGGTCGTAGCAAGCGGATGATCAGACGCGTGAACGAGGGTAACGTTCGGATCGCGGCGGACCCGTTTTTCCGTTCAGTTGTGTTGAAACGCTTGATTCTGAAGTCATCGGAGATCAGGTCAGAATAAATCGAGAAGAACGCTGGACGAGCTCGAGCACGAACGTAAATGAAAGTTTCAGATGAGAGAAAATACCTTTGCGTTTGTTCGACCTCGAGAAGCAAACGTGGCGAAAAGAAAGAAGGATGTTCGTTATTTATAGGCCAGGGTTGGGAGACGGATCGACACCACATACACTGCGCCTCTCCACCAATCAGAAGCAGCGGGCCTCGAAACCGAGCCCAAGGCCCACTAGAAAGCCCATGAATCAAGACTTTGGGCTTCGAGAGATCGAGCCCACCTAACAAGACAAGAAGCGGAAACCAGCACGAGACCAGAACACGCCTCGAGTTGTCTAGCCCAACATGAATCTAGGCCCACGAGCTCGAGGCTAGCTATCATGATCGACTCGAACCGGCTTAAACTTTAGCTCTTAGTGAAGAAATCTTCTGATCGACTCGACCTGAAGAAACGACGACAAATTCGACCCGATCTATTTTGCCGACTTGGGGGGCGCTTACAGTTGGGTGTACATTTGGGTCAGCCCAAATATCTTAAAGAAGAGCTAAGGCCTAAGATAGAAAAAGCCCATGGCAAGGCCCAAAAAGAGGGAAAAGTATGGATAAAAAATAACCATGATTAGCCTCCAAAACCCTTGTTTTGGAGCATTTTAAAAAGAGGTGAAGAGACACTAGAAAAACACTTTTTTGGGACCATTGGGAAAATGATTTACACTTTAGTTAAATTGTTTATTTTAGCTTAAGCTCGAGCTCGACCCGGATATCCTGATCCTGGTTCGAGCCATTGTGTAATTGGACCCGATCGAAACATCTTTTGTAATATGAACTTCCATTATATAACGAGATAATTCGACCTCCTCTTTCATACATACTCGTTAACTTAAAGATGGCATGTAAACTTCATGAGCACTTTTGCCTTCGTTAACTTAAGGGATAATTTACCCTCTAACCAACAAAAAAATTATATCTGAAATCGTATCATTTAGGGTATCATTTAGCCACAAAAGGCTATTTTTGTTAGATTTTTAAATATAGTTTTTTTATTGGTTATTGAGCAAATTATTCCTTAATTTAATGCACGAAAAAGTTCAAAAAAAAACTATAGTTACCCGTCTTCTTCTCCGTGAACATATCCGTCTAATTTTCTTTTTTGTCCATTATTTGTTTTATTGCTTTCTTTTTCCTAAATAATAAATATTTCATTGAAAAATAAATAAATTTTAGGTGTACAAACGAATTTTAAAACATATAGGATGATCTTTGCAAAAAAGATAAAAACATGAAATCATAAAGTATGAAAAAATTTCATTCCGTCCGCTCGACATACCCAATGGACAATGGAGCATGGTGAAGTGATGACGATTTTATTTGTTCAAACCAAAATCAGTTGGAGTAATGAAGTATAGCTTGAATCGAACCGAAGCTGCATTTTCGATAATCCCTAGCAAGAGAAGCATTACAAAGGGAGTCCTAGATTGATAATCAATGGCAACAAACTTCAAATGCTCGATCACAAACTCTTCTCGCGCTAGTGATAAAAAAATGAAGGACCATTCCATGAGCAAATCAAAGAGGAACCACCCAAACCAATAAAAACGAGCAGCACACGTTTACATTACCAAGTTCAACCTAAAGTCGGTAATGCATAGCGGGATAGGAAAGACGAAACGACACTGTAAGCAGATCCGTGCTCAATGACTAAAAATATAAGCCATTGTGTTAGTCTCCACAATTTCTATTCAATTTTAGGGTTCCATTTTTAAGATTAATTTGGTTAAAACTTATGGGAAATTTATGTTACTTGATTTTATTTGAGTTAAGGTAGACGTTTGTTCCATGACTTTTTTTTTTCATTATCTTTTTCCATGCTATCATATTTTAAAATTTCATAAGTAATATTGATTTTCTTCTTAGAACTGTTTTTTTCACTTTTTTTATTAATTCTCATATTTTTATATGATTTTATATAATTTTCTTAAGTTATTTTCTGAAATAATAGCTTTTTATTTTGACTAAATATATTTAACTGAGCAAAAAATTCATAACATTTACTAAATTTTAATAAATAGTGTTTTTATATTGAAGGTTATTATTTCATTTATCCACTAAACCATATAGGTTCTTTTTTCTAATCAAACAATTAATCAAAATATGCCGTCTAAATTGGTTACCTAACTCGATGGAGAATGAAAACCATATAGTTTATCTAACCCAATTCTTTTACTAATTTTTTCCATAGCATTATTTGATATATTAAACAACTATTATTTATTAACATATTTTTGAACTTTAATCTATATAAATGCTTCATTTTTAAATTTCACCTTACGCCACAAGCTAAGCACGGCACTGACTGCAAGCTAATTGTTATGTTACTCCACTAAAGCACAGAGATATGGCAATGAAACTAAAAGCTGATTTGGTTAGTTCTCGGCCTGGTGTTTGTTGTGTCTTTCGGAGGTTGTAGTGTAGCTGTCGTTTGCGTACTCTATTTGTTTGATTGTATGCGGTTGATCACTGGCCTAGAGGAGCTAGTAGGGCCATTTGGTTAGGATGGTTTCTTCTTTGTGTTAGCTCATGGTTTAGTGGTCTATGTTGTTCCACATTCGAGAGGGAGGATGTGTTGAGGGCTTGACGATCTAGCCGTTGACGACTCAACTTTGGACCACCATTGAAAAAGCTTCTAGTGCTTTGAGATTGACCAAATTCAACTCTTTGGTAGCTTGCGTTTCTTCTTCTCGACGCTCAATTTTCGGAAGAACAATTTGCATCGTTATCTCTTCGTCGAACTCCACTAGCCTTTGGCTTCGTGTTGAGATTGACGGATAGAAAATCTTTGGTTAATTATGGTTCTTTGTTTTATTTTTTTGCCTTGGGGCCATACTATAGGTTTATGATGTAATTGTAAACCAATTTGTTTTCATTTCTAATGGAATATTAACATTCTTAGCAAAAAAGTACAACAGCACGGCAACGTCATAGGGATGACACGGACAACAACAGGGCCGCCTAACAACAACTAGAAGATACGGAGGCGAATACTCAAGTAATAGCTTGATTGCAAGTTGCAACCACCACAAGCAGAACTAGGACTAAGCTACAACACTGCAAGTATATGAGCAGAAAAAGAGCCAAGTAGAACAATGTTCCACACTCAAGATGTCACAAAGAACACATCACGTCACATTGCATTGTATAAAGAAGATATAGTCGTTACCTTTTTCTATTTAAATTTAAATAACACAATTAACATTGCATTATTACTTAGATCGGAAAGTAAGATAAGTTGCCATATATATATTAGGATAGTACTGGTGTTATACGTGCAATAAAAATTTATCAAGTAAAATTCATATAGTTTCAATTAAATAATCAGTTGTAGTTATTGATAGATTTATTATACGAAATTCAAAATAACCTTTATATATTTAAATTTGCGATTATTTTTTTATAAAATATATTCAACCGGTGAAATAATTGAAACCAACATAACATATTTTTCAAAGTTGCCATATATGACTCAAAGATACGAAAAATAGAAGATTGCATATATAACCAAAAATTTGTCACCAATTTCCAATTTTATAAATTAATGATTATTTTAGTGCTATTAGTAGATAATTTGTGTAGATTACATAAAAAAAATCAATTATGTTTGGTTATAAATGTTGTGTCATTGTAGAATGTTTGGGTAGTAGGATGGTATGAGTTAATAATAGGGATAAATTATTAATTAAAAATGTGAGAAAAATTGAGAACTTGAGACCGTATCAAAATTGCCAAATAATATTTCTCACCGATTTCAGTGTATACCAGTCACGCTCGGGGGTGCGTTTTGTAATTCTATGGGATTGATGAGAACCGAAGAACAAGAAGACATTGGTTTGGAAACTGCAGAGGTCAAGTCTTTTAGGTTTAGCAAAACAGGACATGTTACGCGCAAAGGATACTCTGACGTCGAATCTCTCTTCCATTTGATGGATGACTCTATAATAACGTAGCCGCCTTTTGTCACACCGTCTCTTACCGGAAAACTCCCGCTAAGCCTAGCCTTGTCGCTATTATTTGAAGGACCAAAATTATAGAGCACTACGAATCAGTGATAAACTGCGATAAGAAAGACGTTTAAGGGAAGAAGAGAGTTGCGGAGGCGAGACGAATCTCTTTCATTAACCCATTGAATCAACCGTAGTGCGACGAGATGACTGATTCAAGGATCCCAGGATACAACCACAAATTAACCGTATTTGCAATCACTCAAATCACGGTTCTAACGAATTGAACACTTACGATACTCTAAAGACACAAACTTACTTTTGAGCGAGATTGCTATATAGCTTTTCTTTTTGATTTTCGTTTCTAAGTGAGTAGAATGAGAATCAGAAAAGTCATATTTATAACGTAAGGAGTGATTTTGAATTCTCAAACGTTTGTAACGTTTTAGAAATTAATAGGTGAAATAATGGGTGAGTTTATGGTCAGACTTAATGGACATGGCATCTTTGACCGAATTTAAAATTGAATGAAAATTCAAAATTTAAAAATAAACAGAGTTCAAAACTGATACGGATCAAAGACCACGAGACCCACGTGTCCTAAGTGTCAAATAAAGGCCACGACCACGCCCACGCCCATTCCCATTCCCGGTTAGATTCGGTTTGGCTCGCGTGAGTCTTATCTCCACCCAAGCTCCATGTTTTAAACTATAACATGAGCTTCCTCTATTATATACTAGATGAATATTTTAACAAAAGAGATGTGGGTCAAATTTATACACATCCCTTTTATTTACTCCAATTTCTTATTTAGCCCACAGGGTTAATACTCATTTCTATTCACCACTCAACATATTTTTAATAAGGCCTAAAGGCCTTATATTATAAAAAAAACGTTCCAACAATCCCCCACATGAATAGAAATGACTCTAAACTTATGCAGACTTGACTGATTGAACAAACATATGTAGACTCGACTATACTAGACTTTGACAAACTTTTGAGAGTATACGAAAATGTAACTATATCTGAGAGGTAGCATTTTTCAGCTTTGAATCAATCATTTTAATTTCTGTCGGGTTTACTTGGGTAGGAGGTGAACATGATGTCTTGAACCACCCGGATGTTAATGTAAAACTCGACAACAGTTATTGCATAGCAACATTTTCTCGTAGATATCAGTTCTCTATTGTGTTCATTTTGGCCTTGAACATTCCTTGTAATCATGAGTGAACTTAGAGAATATAGCCTTACTTTCATTCTCCTAGAAATGGCCGCATTTCACACTCACTAGGTGATTTGCCATCAACTGTGTTTTAAAGAAGCATCCTGTATTACTTCACTGATATCTCAAAGTTATGAAATCATTAAAGCTAATGCTTATCCTTATCACAAATAGGTAACACTGTTTATCATCCTAGCAACTGGGTATATACATTGTCTCATAGTGTTTTTCTCTTACTCAGCTTTATTTCGTTGTCCCTTTGAACCTATGTCGTGGGAATTCCACTGACATAAGTGGGGTATCCATTAAGCGTTGTGTTCTGTTATAGGCTTTAAACCCATTCCTCTTGATGATTTAACAACTTGATCTCTCGGCAAACGTTTTGTGAACAGATCAGCTAAGTTTTCAGCCGACTTGATATAATCTATCGTGAGTACTCCAGTGGAGATCAATTGTCTTATGGTTTTATGTCGCCTTCGAATATGACGAGATTTACAATTATATAGTTTATTTAGTGCTCGGGATATAGCCGATTGACTATCACAATGTACCCGTAAAGCTGGCACTGGTTTTTCCCACATAGGGATATCTTCCCAAAAAATTCGAAGTCACTCTGCTTCTTCCGCAGCTTTGTCTAAAGCTATGAACTCAGACTCCATGGTTAATCTAGCCAGGAGGGTTTGTTTGGAAGATTTATAGGATACTGCTGCACTAGCCAGGGTAAAGACATATCCACTTGTAGATTTTGAGTTTCTAGAATCAGAAACCCAATTGGCATCACTGTAGCCTTCTAATACCGCTAGTTCTTTACCGTAGTACAACCCATAACTCTTGGTATATCGGAGATAGTTTAAGACCCTCGTTATGGCCTTCCAGTGAGTATGACCTGGATTACTTGTGTATCGACTTAACACATTTACAGAATGTGCCAAATCTGGTCTAGTGTAATTGGTTAAGTACATTAGACTTCCTATCACTCTTGCATATTCTACCTGTGAAACTGCATCACCTGAATTTTTTTGTCACGTGAAGTTGAGGATCCATGGGACTTTTTGCAGTTCCGTTTGAGTAGGTCTTGAACCTCTCAAATATCTTGTAAGCATTATGATCTTGAGTTAGAGTAATTCCTTTGGAAGTTCTTACGATCTTGATTCCAAGGATTACTTCCACTAAACCCATGTCTTTCATGTCAAATTTTTCCTTGAGCATGGTTTTAGTTTTATTAATAATATCTTTATTGCTTCCAATAATAAGCATATCATCTACATATAACACAACAAAATGTATCCTTGTGGGGTACTTTTTATGTATATGCATTTATCACATTCATTTATGCTGAACCCATCTGACATCATTGCATTGTCAAATTTTTCATACCACTGTTTAGGAGCTTGTTTAAGTCTGTATAGTGATTTGACAAGTCTGCACACTTTGTGTTCTTGTCTTGGGATGACAAACCCTTCAGGTTGTTTCTATATATTTCCTCTTCTAAATCACCATTTAGAAATGCCGTTTCGACATCCATTTGATGAATTTCAAGGTCTCGTAAAGCAGCAATGCCTATTAATAGTCTGATGGAGGTTATTCTCGTTACTGGAGAATAAGTATCGAAGAAATCCAGACCTTCTTTTTGCATGAGTCCTTGCACCACAAGTCTAGTTGTGTACTTGTCTATATCTTCATAAGTTTTCAATTTTGTTCAGAAGATCCATCTATTCCCAAGAGCTTTACACCCTTCAGGTAGCTCAGTTATCTCATAAGTATTATGTTGTAGGATGCAGTCCATCTCATCATTGACGGCTTCTTTCCAAGAAGGCGCGTCCAAAATGGACATTGCTTCTGAAAATTTTCTTGGCTCATTTTCAGCGGGAAAGACTACTAAGAAATCAGAACCAAAGTTCTTCTCTTTACGAGGTCTTTTACTTCGTCTAAGGTTTATTTCTTCTTCTTTTTCTTCATCATTTATTGTAGTACCATAGTTACTTGCCTCAATTGCTGAAGGATGCTCATCTCTTTGTTCACGAGTTCTTTTATTACTCTTTTTTTTTACGCGAAATACGGTTTCAAAGAAGTAAGCATTTCTTGACTCCATTATCGTGTTTGCATCTATATCTGGAATATTAGATTTATGTACCAAAAATTGATATGCACTACTATTATGCGCATATCCGATGAAAATGCAATCTACCGTCTTAGGTCCTATCGTTGCCTTTTTCGGTGGTGGAATTGCAACTTTTCCTAGGCACCCCCACACTTTCAGGTGTTTATACGAAGGTATAATACCTTTCCAAAGTTCATATGGCGTTTTGCTAGTAACTTTGTCTGGAATTTTGTTGAGGATATAATTTGTGGTAAGTAAAGCTTCCCCCCACATGTTATGGGCTAACCCAGATTCCTACAACATCGCATTCATCATCTCTTTAAGAGTTTTGGTTTTTTTCGTTCCGCAACTCCATTAGATTCAGGTGAATAAGGAGCGGTTGTCTGATGGATGATACCATGTTCTCTACAAAACGTCTCAAACGGTCCATCATATTCGCCTCCTCTATCACTTCTAACTATTTTGATAGTTTTATTAAGTTGATTTTCTACTTCCAACTTATATTCTTTGAATTTCTCCAATGCTTCATCTTTACTGCGTAGTAAATCTACGTGGCAATATCTAGTACAATCATCGATGAAGGTTATGAAGTATTTTTTTCCGCCTCTGGTTTAAATATATTTTAAAACACACAAGTCTGTATGAATTAAACCAAGAGGTTCCATTTTTCGGTCAACACTCGGTGATGGTTTTTTCGTGAGTTTTGCTGCAACACATATTTCACATTTATGTTTGCTTATTTTTCTGTTTAGTGATTAAATTCATTTTCATTAATGTACTCATAGATTTAAAGTTAACATGGCCTAAATGTTCATGCCATACTTCAAATGACTCAGCGACATAAGCAAAAGAATTCTTACTCATCTTCTTCTTCGTGGTGGAAGCTTCGGTTACAACAGTTTTGGCATTATTGCCTACATCAATTATGGCATCATTGCCTACATCATTCTCGCGAATCACAGCCTCAACAGATATCTTAAACAACCCATCACAAATGAAACCCTTACCTAAATACATTATGTACTTAGAGAGGATCAGCTTATCCGCTTCAATCTTCATTGCGAATCCATGCTTGCTCAAAAGTGAACCTGATTAACCTGAAATCAGATTCTTCCTCATGTCCGGAACGTGGGCAACGTTGTTAAGGATGAGCTCACGGGCAGATGTCATTTTCAGAACAACCTTGCCATAACCTGCAATCTTCGAGGTTGCGGAGTTTCCCATGAAGAGCTTCTCGTTGCTTTTATTCTTCCGGTAAGTCGAGAAACTCTCTCGGTCCATGCATATGTGTCTAGTAGCACCAGTATCAAACCACCAAGTCTTTGGGTGGCTCTCGGCCACGTTTGCTTCGGTGACACCCGCACACATGTCAGCTTCAGTAAGACTGGCCTCGTATTTGTTAGATTGCCGAGGGACCATCTTAGTGCGACACTCAAAGGATTTGTGTCCCACCTTATGGCAAATGTTGCAAGTTCCAGTGAACCTCGGCTTCGAAGTATCACCACCACCACCACCCCTATGCTTGAACTTTTGAGTGTGTTGAGGAGCAACTTTTCCTTTTCCCTTATCTACCCTTTTCTTATTCTGCCACTTTGCTTGCTTGGAAGCATTATGGTGCTCCGCCACGTTCACATTGGGATCGCGAAAGACCACACCAACTTCGAGTTCCCTCCGATTTTGAGACTTGATACGAAGTTTCATGACAAGGTCTTCTAGACTCATCCATTTCTTCTTCAATTTGAGGTAGTTCTTCAAGTCTGTCAACCCCGGAGGAAGCTTCTTGATCACGCAAGCAACCTGGTAGGTCTCGCAAATCCTCATGCCTTCAGCATGAATCTCATGAAGAAGATTTTGTACCTCATTAACTTGTTTCATCAACGGACGAGAGTCAACCATCTTGTAATGTTTGAACTTAGCCACTGCATGTTTCAGCGAACCAGCATCTTTCGAGCGATACTTCTTATCCAAAGATTCCCACAACGCCTTAGATGTCTCATCATTGGCGTAGACGTTGAATAATTGGTCATTCAAATGACTCTGGATGTATCCTTTGAACAAGAAATCATCGTGGTCCTAGGCATGAACACTCGCAAGTGCTCAAAAATTTGTATTATCCGCCGAGAGAAGGGGTTTCACTTCCTTGACGTACTTCTCGAGTTTCAACGTGGTCAAGTAAAAGTACATCTTTTTCTGCCACATCTTGAAGAACCTTCCATCAAACTTGTCCGGAAGCAATCCAACAGAATTTCCCGAAGGAATCTGCATCGTTGGATACGACAGAGTGACTATGGTTTGCGCAGGGACCATCGCAGATGTAGCATGAACAGCCACAGAGGCAGGAGCATACATCGTCACACCGGTAGTGGGAATTGCCACAGTGACAGACGGGAAAGAACCGAATTACATGTCTACCAACATCTCGTTAAGTCCGCTTCTAATCAAATCGTCGTTGGTGTTCATAGTGGAGACGTTAGCAGCCGCACTCGCCGCAGCTAGAGCAGCATCAACATTGGAAACATTGTGGTTCTGAGCATCCATTTTTTTCTGTCAAAAACAGAGACCAAACAATGGAATCAGTTTCGATTTAGTGTGATACACAAATAAAATCGTAAGTTTTATATATTATAAAGAAAACAACAATCTCGATAATCAGTTTTAGAATCGCAATTTAAAACAGTTATCAAATTACACAATAATATTTTAGAATCGTAATTCAAAAAATTATCGAATACAAGAGTTTAAACGTTCGCAAACGTTAAACAAATCTTGTTCTTCCCGAACAGAAAGCAATCAGCGAAAACGTTTATGAGACGATCGCGATACGAGCTATGTAACAAACGTTTCTATTATCGTGTTTTTGTTATCGCAATTCAATCCGTCTGATGTTTGTTAAAACAACAACCAGATTTCAAAGGGTTAAGATTGTAGGACCAAAATTATGGAGCACTACGAATCAGTGATAAACTGCAATAAGAAAGAGGTTTAAGGGAAGAAGAGAGTTGTGGAGGCGAGACGAATCTCTTTTCTTAACCCTTTGAATCACCCGTAGTGCGACGAGATGACTGATTCAAGAATCCCAGGATACAACCACAAATTAATCGTATTTGCAATCACTCAAATCACGGTTCTACCGAACTGAACACTTATGATATTCTCAAGACAAAAAGTTACTTTTGAGAGAGATTGCTAGATAGCTTTTCTTTTTGATTTTCGTTTCTGAGTGAGTAAAATGAGAATCAGAAATGTCATATTTATAACCTCAGGAGTGATTTTGAATTCTCAAACGTTTATAACGTTTTAGGAATTAATAGGTGAAATAATGGGTAAGTTTATGGTCAGACTTAATGGAAATGGCATCTTTGACCGAATTTAAAATTGAATGAAAATTCAAAATTAAAAAAAAAACAGAGTTCAAAACTGATACGGATCAAAGACCACGAGACCTAAGTGTCCTAAGTGTCTAATAAAGACCACGACCACGTCCACGCCCACGCCCATTCCCGGTTAGATTCGGTTTGGCTCATGTGAGTTTTATCTCCACCCAAGCTCCATGTTTTAAACTATAAGATGAGCTTCCTCTATTATATACTAGAGGAATATTTTACACATAAGAGATGTGAGTCAAATTTATACACATCCATTTTATTTACTCCAATTTCTTATTTAGCCCACATGGTTAATACCCATTTCTCTTCACCACTCTACATATTTTTAATAAGGCCTAAAGGCTTTATATTATAAAAAAAAACGTTCCAACAATCCCCCACATGAATAGAAATGACTCTAAACTTATGCAGACTTGACTAACTGAACAAACATATATGCAGACTCGACTATACTATACTTTGACAGACTTTTGAGAGTATAGGAAAATGTAACTATATCTGAGAGGTAGCATTTTTCAGCTTTGAACCAATCTTTATAATTTCTGTCGGGTTTACTTGGGTAGGAGGTGAACATGATGTCTTGAACCACCCGGATGTTAATGTAAACCTCGACAACAGTTATTGCATAGCAACATTTTCTCCCAGAGATCAGTTCTTTATTGTGTTCATTTTGGCTTTGAACATTCCTTGTAATCATGAGTGAACTTAGAGAATATAGCCTTACTTTCATTCTCCTAGAAATGGCCGCATTTCACACTCACTAGGTGATCTGCCATCAACTTTGTTTTAAAGAAGCATCATGTATTACTTCACTGATATCTCAAAGTTATGAAATCATTAAAGCTAGTGCTTATCCTTATCACACACAGGTAACACTGTTTATCATCCTAGCAACTGGGTATATACATAGTCTCATAGTGGTTTTCTCTTACTCAGCTTTATTTCGTTGTCCATTTGAACCTATGTCGTGGGAATTCCAATGACATAAGTGGGGTATCCATTAAGCGTCGTGTTCTGTTATAGGCTATAAACTCATTCCTCTTGATGATTTAACAACTTGATCTCTCGGCAAACTTTTTATGAACGGATCAGCTAAGTTTTCAGCCGACTTGATATAATCTATCGTGAGTACTCCAATGGAGATCAGTTGTCTTATGGTTTTATGTCGCTACCGAATATGACGAGATTAACCATTATATAGTTTATTTAGTACCCGGGATATAGCCGATTGACTATCACAATGTACCCGTAAAGCTGGCACTGGTTTTTCCCACATAGGGATATCTTCCAAAAAAATTCGAAGCCACTCTGCTTCTTCCGCAACTTTGTCTAAAGCTATGAACTCGGACTCCATGGTTGATCTAGCCAGGAGGGTTTGTTTGGAAGATTTCTAGGATACTGGTGTACCAGCCAGGGTAAAGACATATCCACTTGTAGATTTTGTGTTTCTAGAATCCGAAATCCAATTGGCATCACTGTAGCCTTCTAATACCGCTGGTTGTTTACCATAGTGCAACCCATAAATCTTGGTATATCGGAGATAGTTTAAGACCCTAGTTATGGCCTTCCAGTGAGTATGACCTGAATTACTCGTGTACCGACTTAACACATTTACATAATGTGCCAAATCTGGTCTAGTGCAATTGGTTAAGTACACTGGACTTCTTATCACTTTGCATATTCTACCTGTGAAACTGCATCACATGAATTTTTTTCCAGGTGAAGTTGAGGATCCATGGGAGTTTTTGCAGTTCCGTTTGAGTAGGTCTTGAACCTATCAAGTATCTTGTCAGCATAATGATCTTGAGTTAGAGTAATTCCTTTGGAAGTTCTTACAATCTTGAGTCCAAGGATTACTTCCGCTAAACCCATGTCTTTCATGTCAAATTTTTCCTTGAGCATGGTTTTTGTTTTATTAATAATATCTTTCTTGCTTCTAATAATAAGCATATCATCTACATATAAACACAACAAAATTTATCCTTGTGGGGTACTTTTTATGTATATGCATTTATCACATTCATTTATGGTGAACCCATCTAACATCATTGCATGTCAAGTTTGAGAATTCAAAATCACTCCTTAGGTTATAAATATGACCTTTCTGATTTTCATTCTACTCACTCAGAAACGAAAATCAAAAAGAAAAGTTATCTAGTAATCTCTCTCAAAAGTAAGTTTGTGTCTTGAGAGTATCGTAAGTGTTCAGTTCGTTAAAACCGTGATTTGAGTGATTGCAAATACTGTTAATTTGTGGTTGTATCCTAGGATCTTTGAATCAGTCATCTCTTCGCACTACGGGTGATTCAAAGGGTTAAGGAAGGAGATTCGTCTCGCCTCCGCAACTCTCTTCTTCCTTTAAACGTCTTTCTTATCGCAGTTTATCACTGATTAGTAGTGCTCCATAATTTTGGTCCTACAATCTTAACCCTTTGAAATCTGGCTGTTGTTTTAATAAACATCAGACGGATTGAATTGCGATAACAAAAACTCGATAATAGAAACGTTTGTTACAGAGCTCGTATCGCGATCGTCTCATAAACGTTTTCGCTGATTGCTTTCTGTTTGGGAAGAACACGATTTGTTTAACGTCTGCGAATGTTTAAACTCTTGTATTCGATAATTTTTTGAATTGCGATTCTGAAATATTATTGTGTAATTTGATAAATGTTTTAAATTGCGATTCTAAAACTGATTATTGAGATTGTTATTTTCTTTATAATATAGAAAACTTACGATTTTATTTGTGTATCACACTAAATCGAAATTGATTCCATTGTTTGGTCTCTGTTTTTGACAGAAAAAATGGATGCTCAGAACCAGAATGTTTCCAATGTTGATGCTTCTCTAGCTGCGGCGAGTGCGGCTGCTAATGTCTCCACCGTGAACACTAACAACGATGTGATTAGAAGCGGACTTAACGAGATGTTGGTAAACATGCAGTTCGATTCTTTCCCGTCTGTCACTGTGGCAATTCCTACTACCGGTGTGATGATGTATGCTCCTACCTCTGTGGTTGTTCATGCTACATCTGCGATGGTCCAGTTGTCAACTATAATTACCCAAAATTATGGAGCACTACTAATCAGTAATAAACTGCGATAAGAAAGACGTTTAAAGGAAGAAGAGAGTTGCGGAGGCGAGACGAATCTCCTTCCTTAACCCTTTGAATCACCCATAGTGCGAAGAGATGACTGATTCAAAGATCCTAGGATACAACCACAAATTAACAGTATTTGCAATCACTCAAATCACGGTTCTAACGAACTGAACACTTATGATACTCTCAAGACACAAACTTACTTTTGAGAGAGACTGCTAGATAGCTTTTCTTTTTGATTTTCGTTTGAGTGAGTAGAATGAGAATCAGAAAGGTCGTATTTATAACCTAAGGAGTGATTTCGAATTCTCAAACGTTTGTAACGTTTTAGGAATTAATAGGTGAAATAATGGCTGAGTTTATGGTCAGACTTAATGGACATGGCATCTTTGATCGAAATTAAAATTGAATGAAAATTCAAAATTAAAAAAAAAAGAGTTCAAAACTGATACGGATCAAAGACCACGAGACCCACGTGTCCTAAGTGTCAAATTAAGACCACGACCACGCCCACGCCCATTCCTGGTTAGATTCGGTTCAGTCCGGTTTGGCTCACGTGAGTTTTATCTCCACCCAAGCTCCATGTTTTAAACTATAACATGAGCTTCCTCTATTATATACTAGAGGAATATTTTACACATAAGAGATGTGGGTCAAATTTATACACATTCCTTTTATTTACTCCAATTTTTTATTTATCCCACAGACTTAATACCCATTTATCTTCATCACTCAACAGATTTTTAATAAGACATAAAGGCCTTATATTATAAAAAAACGTTCCAACAGTTAAAACGCCATACGGCTCTTGAACCGTGTTGGCCAAGAAACCACTCTCTGTCTCGAAATCTCCTTCGACCCACATTCGTATACGGATCTTGCTGTAGTAAAGACTGATCTTGGAGTTTGGGTTTGTCGATGTGAGTTTCACCTGTTTTAAATAACAATAAAAAGTTTTGCATTTTGGTTAAAAAGAACGTTTTAGACTAACACGATTCAAATTAAACCAAAGTTTGCTTAATTTTACTTCTTGAATAACAAAAAAAAGGAAATATTTTGAGAAAAACAAGGAATTTGCTTGATTGAAAAATCGAAACCATACCATAACCTATGAATTTGAGACGGAATCGACGTAGAGATCGTCAAGAATGAACAGTGGAGATCGAGGTTTTGGGACAGCTTTGTAGACGATGGCAAGCACCACGCAAAGTATGAATAAAACAGCGAGGAAAGAGGAGATTAGTATTGTTTTGCATGAGCAAATTCTTATTAGTTTGTTTGAGCAAACTACGCTTATTTGTTTTGACTTTGCGCCTTCTTCTTTTGCTTCTGTCTTCGGCACGGGGGCTTCTGTCTTTGTCATTGTTTAGATCAGTGTTCTAAAACGCGGTCTAGGCGGGTGCCTAGGCGGCGCCTGGACGCTACGCGGATGCCGAGCGCCACGATTTTATATTATACGGTGATTTGTGCGTTTATTAAAAATACGGATATTTATGCGGTTTAGGCGGACGTTTACGCGGTCTAGGCGGACGTTTATGCGGCCTACGCGGATGCCTAGGCGGCCACATAGAAAATAAAAAATCAGATTTTTTTTTTATCATATTGTATACTAAAAAAATTTCAAAAGCAATATTAAACTTATTAGTTAAATTCATTTAACACATAAGTTTAGAAATTATATATTTATCAATATATATTTTTTTTTTATGACTCTGGTTTTTGAAATTATATTTTGAGATTATATGTATATTAGAAATTATATGTTTTTTATTTAATTTTTTATTTAATTTTATATTTGAGACTATATTTAAACTCTTTTATTTCTAAATATAACATATATTCATGTTTATAGATATAAATAAATATATATCTAATATATAACTATCCGCCTAGGCCCCGCATATACTCCCGCGTACACAGTTAGGCGCTAGGCCCTCATTCGCCGCCTAGCAAGCGCCTAGCGCGTTTTAGAACACTGGTTTAGATGCTAAAGTGGGGCTAACTATTTCTGATCTTAATTCTAATGGAAACTTTGTGTGCTTTTCTGAAGTAACTATGAGACGTTGGTTTATATACAGAAGCTTACAAAGTGGAGGATTTATGGTTTTGGAAAGTTTCTGGAAACAAGATTTGTAAAGAGAAGAAAAATGTAGAAAAGGAAAAAGGAAAAATAGACGAGACTTCTAATATGTATACACTACACTGGACAAAAATCTAAAATGACCTTCTTAGAAATGCAATAGGCCCAAATAACCTCCTTAGAATTATAATCTCAAATGACTTTCATAAAAAAAAAATGTTTACCAAATAATTTTGTTATTAAAATTAATTTTCTTTAATGAGTTTAGGGATTAATAATTAGGATTTACGATTTAGGGTTTAAATATTTCAGTTTCGGTTTAGAATTTTGGATTAGAGTATACTTTTAGGGTTTAGGTTTATTTTTTTTGGTACAGATTTTTAGGTTTAGGGTTTACTTTTAGGATTCAGGGTTTATTTTTAGGGTTAAGGATTTACTTTTTGAGTTTATTATTTTGGATTTAGGGTTTAGGGTTTAGTTATAAGATTTAGGGTTCACTTTTAGGGTTTCTAATTTAAATATTTGGGTTTGGGTTTATTAATTTGGATTTAAGTTTCAGAATTTTGGATTTAGGCTTTAGAATTTTGGATTTAAGATTTCGTTTTTAGGGTTTAATAATTTATATTTAAATTAGTATTTTATTCAATCAATAAATAAAATAAAAATGATTAGTTATAATATTGAATCATATGGATATAATTGAAAATTTATAAAGAATTTAATTAATGAGTGTCATGTAGATTAACGAAGGTTATTGCAGATTATTTTGCTAGAGAAGGTCATTTGGGATTTTTTGTCCGTACTAGATGACTTCATGCGTTATACGTGCATTAATATTTTTTTAGATCAAATAAATTTGAAAATTAATTACAAATTGTAATTTTATTATTTCTTTTAGTTTTGGTTTTATAGGTTTTTAATTTTTGATTCATGAATATATGTTTAAATTAGAAACATATAAATACATAGAATATAGTTTGAGTTCGTTTTCAAATTTTAATTATTTAAATTTTAAATAAATGTAGGACCAAATAAATGTTCGTATTGAAATTTTAATCAGATATATACCTTAATTTAAATAAATGTTCGTATTTAAATTTTAAACTTTCTTTAGTTAGTTTCATCATAAAATTTAGATTTTGAGACTAAATATATTTAACTTTGTAATAAAGAAATTACAACACTGTTGCGATATATATTTTTATTTGATCTTCTTCATATATGTTTAATTTAATATAATGTCTAATAGAATGTATATTTTCTAATTCAAATTAAAAATTGGCAAAAGATCAGTATCTTGGAGATGTTTTTAAAGATTTTTGAAAATTAAAATTAAAAATTGGCAATTAATTTTAATCTTAATTCGAAAGTTAGAGTGATATCTTTAAAACTTTAAATGTATGAACAATGTTTTTGTAGTGGTCAACGAAACATCCTATCCTATAAATAATATATTCCCACGAAGATTAGTGGACTAATTACAATTAAACGGACTAATTACAATTAAATGGGTTAAATACAATTAAAAACGGTGGGCTAATTTACTATTATATTAGTATTAAAAATAAGCAAAAAAGATAATGGGCTAATTAAATGAGTTTTTTTGCCATGTCACATTTGACATGACTTTTTTTTTGTTTAAAATTTAATGAAAAAAAGACACGTAAGCTTTTTCTTAAGAAATCACCTCCTAATAATATTTAGGCGATGCGATCTAACACTTGTGGTTTTGTTCAAACATTACCATTTAATATAGAAACATTTCCTTTTTTATGTGTCCAGTTGTCAACTATAATTACCCGTTTTCTTCTTAGTGAACAATTTCCCTTTAGTTTTCTTTTTAGTCAATTATTTGTTTAATTTTCTGTCCATTTATTTTAATTTAGCATTCTCTTAAGTTTTTCAACAATCTTACATAGCACGTCACATTGCACTGTATAAAGAAGACATCGTCTTTTATACCTTTTTAAATAACACAAGTAACACATTAATTGCATTATTACTCAGATCATGAAAGTACTTAGTCTGTGTAACACAGATCAGTTGCCACCAGGGCCGTGCCTTAGTATTAAAATAAGAAGCATTTGCTTAAGAACTCAACAAGAAAACACTACAAAAGCTACAAAATCAACCGTACCAAACGACCCTTGGTACTCTAATCTAGAATCCCGTCTTTTTCTTCACCATGCAAACACTAGAAACACGAGTCGTCCAAAAATGAGTTGTTTTAAATTTTATACATATACAAGATTTTATATTTTATAGATTCCACTATTCCATATTAATATTCAAACTATATATTACTAGGTGTTGTAGTAAAGAAAAGAAAGAGAATTGTGTTATGTTATTCCATCAATAATAGAGTATATATAGGAGTACAAGTAGAACTTAGGGAATAAGGAAATCTAGAACATTTTAGAACATGGGCTTATAATGGGCATCTATCTATATGGGTTTATAACACTCTCCCTTGGATGCCGTTATAGTAAAATAATCTTAATGCGCATAGAATGCTACCTCATTAAAAACCTTACCAGGAAAAACCCAATTGGGACAAAACAATGGTTAAGGGAAAAATAGTGTAACGCGCTTTTACTCCCCTAATGAGTGCATAATTGAGATCTTCATGATGCTGCAAATTTGTTTCTTGAAAGTAGTAGTTGGAAGTGTCTTGGAAAAGAAGTCTGCCAAAGTTTTGCTTGAACGAATCTGAAGAACGTGTACATCGTCATTCCTCTACAACTCATGGATCTTTTAAATGATTCATCTTGATAATTCTCTTTGTTTTCCCTCAATTTCATTAATGTATGCTATTCTTCTAGGAGATTGATAGACTTTCATATATCATTGTAATGATAACATTCCACCTTAAATGTCTATCATTCGTGTATTCTTTGATGTCTCGTTAAAAACTTTTTTATAGAAAAACCCTATGGGATAATAACTATGATAAGGGAAAAAGGGTACATCCACACACATCATTATATTTCTCCCCCTCGGAACATCTTCTTCAAGAGATGAATTCCGATCATATCTCTCGTTTGAATCAGTAAATTAACAAACTCGTATGATTGTCATATAATCTTTCGAATCATTGGACTTCTGGTCCATAACATCCTTTCTTATGGACTTCATGCCTAAATATTTTTCATGTACAATCTTTAAACATTTACATTTTGTTCATGCTTTTCTTGTCAAACAAAACACATATTTCAATCATAAAATTGATTAGCAAATCGCTCTAATCGCATTTTATATATGGTACTTCAAGACCAAACATTTATGAACTTTCTGCAAACATATTTTAAGATAACTTCTCTTTCAATAGATGATTAGTTTGGGATATCTAGAGATACTTTTATCTTTCCAAAGTATTTTCTCAAATCCATTCTTATATATTCGACAATATAGAAATCTCTTTAGGAGTTCTAGTGATTTTCAAATGATCAACATACATTGCTATAATAACAAATCATTTTCCAAATTTATTTAACAATATATAAATTGTTAAAATCCAAAATGAATTTGCTTCTAGCAACTTAAATCCTTATGGAACTTTCATAGAAATATCACTCTCTAGTGATCTTTTATCATAAATTATCATCGTACTATTTATGATAACTTTGTCAAAGTTTCGATAATCTTGATCAACAAGAATCACTTTATCAATATATTTTGATAAGTTTACATGGGTACACATTTACATGATTATACCCCATGTTACATCCTTTATTTTCATCCGACCGAGACGAGTTCCCGGGAACATAATTCTGATATCATTAATCCTTCAGGGATTATATCCTCGATATGTATATCCTTACAGGATTGCATACAAAATTCATTATCCAGTGTTTCAACTCTTACTGCCAGACTTGTAAGATATCAAAAAAAAAATTGCATCCACCACAAGAGAATATATCTCTTCATAAAACATTCCTTGTCTTTAAAAAAAATTAACTATTTTCACTATTCTTTCCTACAAAAGACTCATTTATCTTCCACTGGTTTTACACTTCAAGTGTAAGGACTACTAGTCCAAATATCTATTTCTTTTTTTTTCCATTTCGGCCAATCATTACTTTGTGTACACTATTCAATAGATTTTCTTTCATGATCCTCTCTTTTCCTCTCATTGCATGCAAAAATATTACGACGTCGATTTGCTTTATGGTTCCATCTTATTCCATACATGACATAGCTACCTATAACTCTTCTTTTCAAGTACTTGAATATTTTATTTATCATGTTTATGTTTCTTCTAGAGATCAATCTCTTTTGGAGATTTTTCAAAATATTTCTTTCCTCGATTTGGTCATTCTCAATTCTTGCTCATTTTCTTTTTCGAGGATAATTATACTTGGAACCAAATAAGTCTATCACGCTTTAGGCGATCTTTACACTCTTTAGCAGTTTAAAATAGTTCTTTTGCGACATCAATTTTAATTGGAGCATATACCACTGGTATAGGTGACTTCATCACTCTATTTGGGTTAGTAAATGCGTCTGGCAATTAATACGCTAAGTTCTGCTTATGAATTATCTTTTTGGACTTCTCATACAAATTCTCTAGTCCGAGGATTAATAATAATTCATAGATACATATATCTTTCTCCAACTGTTTAATTTCTCCTCCAAATGATGGAAAAAATGACTCATTAAAATGAGAGTATACAAATTGAGCCTTATATAATCCTTCTGGGATTACTCTGTATACTTAATTATCTTCCATATCCAACATTTATTTTTATCCTCTTTCGAGGTTCCATCATAGAGCGCTATGGTGGAGCACTTTTCACATTCAAAGATCTTTCATTTAAAGATCTCTCAGATGAAAAATGTTTGGTTTCTAACCCTAAACCAATAATGATGGGGAGAACAATAACTTATTTATTGGCTTGATGCGAATCAATGCTACTATACTATTTCGTGAACGAACATGAGCTTCAGGATGTTCAGCACTTATTCCAATGGACATGTAATAATGAGGCCTCAAAACATAAATTCTGGAACTTGTAATTTAATTAAGAAAGTAATCTCGCAAACTCTAAGTTACTAGTTTATAACAAGGATAAACATGACTAATCGAGTCAATGCGTCCATTGAATCGATGCATCTAAATGTCACATAGTAAGTGATCAGCCCATAATCATCTCCTTGTATATATTTCAGAATTTTGATAGAGGCCAAATCATCTTGACTGGTGAAAGCCATATTATCATAATGCTTTTTGAGCAAATACCTTATGATAAATCATTAGGAAGAATCTTCTAGTTCTTCACCTTAATGTCCACATAATTCTCATATTTTTTTGCATCATCATCAAACCTGGATGACCAATCCGGTTAAGCCAAACATATAAATTCTTAGTAAACATTTGGTTTACTTTTCATTCTTAAGTAGTAAACTTCTAGTTTACATTTCATTCTTAGCTAGTAAACTTCTGGTTTACGTTTCGTTGCTAATCACTTACCCCCTTCAAGGGATATGATAATTAAAATTGCTTTCTTTAATCTATCAAACATGGATTTGATGGTGAACCATGTGCCGATAAAGCAATTAACATAATATAGTATATAAAATTCTAGATATTAATTTGACTAAATTCATATAGGTATGACATGAGGTCAAGAGCTTAGAAATCAAGTACCTGGAGAATCCAAAGCCAATGGTGGGTGTCGTCAGAAAATGGTGACTGATGCGATCAGTTTGGTATCTACTTTCTCAAGGATTTAATTTGTGTAATCATTTTCTTTTATTTGTAAGATATTATATTCTCCTCAGGGAATATATCAAAACTAGTAAAATATGAGTATGATTTCTTATCAATAATTCATTTATTCTCTCAGCTTTAAGAAGACAAGATAAATTCATAATACTTCTAAATTAGTGTTCACGACATTGTGTCTACAAGACAACATTACTTGCATGAAAATTTCATTATGTTTGCTTTACCAATTACGCATTAGAGATATTCTCTTAACATAATAGTATCAATTTGCAAGTAATTTTGAACATAGCTGAATTATATTCACTTAAAGACTTCAAGTTTTGGGTAAAATCACATTATGATGATCACACTTTTCCTTTGAGAATTGTTCGAAGAACTTAGTGAACATTATCTTCTAGATATGTCACTCATAGTGAATTTTAATAATCAAGTAGTGAACATGATCTTATGGATATGTCACTTATTCTCATGTCAGATTCTCTAAATTTTCCCCTCGGGATGATATGAAACTTCATTTTCATTTATCTCGAATTGAATCTCATTATAATCAATGATATACCCAATTTTGGTCATGTATTTTATCTGAGATCCGATCCTTCTAACTTTTGAGGCTTAAGAGAATATTATCCATCAAGTATAATATCTATGTGCTCTTTAGGAGCATTCATATATTGCTCTTCTAGAGTATAAACTTTTATATTACTTCATACTATATTATTTCATCGTTAAATGAGAGAAATTTACTCTCTATTTTTTATCATCTTTCTTTTCTCACTTCACGTAAGAATACAAGTTTTCGAAAGAAATTCATTGACCTCGTTCTTGACCATTCAAGATAATTGCTATAGCTACTTCTTTGGCTTAGTGTGCTCTTTTCTTTTCTTTTCGTATATAATATGTCACATTCACTTCAGGGAATGGACTAAGACCAACCGGATGTGGTTCATGAATTTTATTGTAAGAACCAACATATCAACAATGTCTACCAACATATCATATAATCACCTCATCATAGTATGGTAGATTAATTCATTATTCCAGAAAGAGCTCCACTTCATAAATTAAAAATTATACCAAGCCGGTCTATGATTTGGTATAATAACCAATTACACTGTCTTTGGTTTAAGAGAAATAACCGAGCGAAACCATAAAGCATCTCGAAAGGTTTGGCTTGCTCAAAAGTGTAAGCAAATTTATTGGTCAACAGACCATACCTCATAGATAATCCGGTCATATACTGATTGTAATTCAAAACTTGTATAATAGTTTTTCCATGTTTCTATCATATTTATTTCAATAAAACATGCATCGTTTTGTGTAAAACACCATATGATATCACAATATCAAACCAATCAGACCAATACATACCAAACAATCAAAAAAAAAAACTTTCAATTGTGGTAAACCAACAAAGCCATAATTAAACATGTGTTGATCTCTAATGAATTAATAAAGCATGGAACGCTCAACCATGATTTAGTAATGATGCCATGTATAAATTTTAAAATCAAAACTGAATCATATGATGGTAACACTTATCTCGATGATCAAATTGAGACGGAGACGGCATCGAGAACTGGAGACGACGTCGGCTAGAAGTATATATAACTATAGCATGTGTCTCGATATTATGGATCTATAAAATAAACCATAAAACACGAAAGAGATCAAATTAGGATAAGTTCATATAGTCCATCTATTCGTATGTGAATAAAGTATGTATAAACAATTATTGTATGAGTAAATATGAATTCATGTTTCTTATAATTAAGCATGATATTAAGATCAGAGATAAATTTAGTTCGGTCGTTCACAAATATGGAGATCGGAGATGGCGGCTAGGGTTTACTCAGTGGCTAGGGTTTTGTGTGGAGGTGACTAAGTTTTACTCAGTGGCTAGGTTATCGTGTTGATAACGTGTTGTAGTAAAGAAGAAAAAGAGAATTGTGTTGTGTTATTCCATCAATAATAGAGAGTATATATATAAGTACAAATACTTGGGGAACAAAGAAGTCCTGAACATTCTAGAACATGAGCCTATAATGGGCATTCATCTACATGGATTTATAACACTAGGATCATTATACAAAGTACAATTTAGTATGTTGCAATCCATTTGCAATTATATCAAGATTCACACGTGATAGTTTTTATCCAGTACAACGGGTTTGTTATACAACCAAAATAAAAGTAGATGTGACGAACACAATCACATGTTACAACTTTACATATACTAGAGATTCTCTATGCTAACCGAAGAGAACAATAAGTGAGTTCAGGGGCGGATCCAAGAAATTATTTTATATGGGCACAAATATTTTATTCTAAGTACTAAAGAAATTTAAACCAAAAAAAATATTAAAAAAAGTATATAACCAACCGACAAAGAAGAGATAATTACTAAAACAATCTTTTTAGATTTGGTGTTTACTCAAACAACCTTTAAATTTTTGAGCTCAAAAATTTGAGCTAAAAAAGGTTACAAAGACATTAAAAATACTTCAAATTCGTTTATTAACGAAAATGCCATTGAAAAAAAACACAACATAAAACCAAAAAAAAAAAAAAATCAGATTTCAACTCTTCATCTTCTTCTTCTTCTTCTCTCCGGCGACTCAAATCGCGACTTCTCCGGCGACGAAATTCGTTGCTTTTAACGGTAAGATTCGAAACAAATCATGAGTTATCTTCCTCTCTATCATTCACGAGTGTCTTGAGTTCGGATTTATGAACTTCAATTCGGATTTATGAACTTCAATATGTTCTTCGTTAATAGGTTTCGAAATTCCGGCGAAGGAAAGTTCCGGCGAGTGTTGGGGTTTCGTTTTCGTGCGTTGTAGTGAGGTAATCTCTTGATTCTAACCGGTTTCGTTTGGGTATGTTGAACTTTTGTAAAATCACGTTTTGTTCCAAATCTGAATTTTTTCCCGATCTCGAAAAATTCCAGATCTGGATTTTTGTTTGATGGTAGACTTATTTTCTGTTTGATTGTAGACTTATTTTATGTTTGATGGTAGACTTATTTTCTGTTTGATGGTAGACTTATTTTTGTTTGATGGTAGACTTATTTTCTGTTTGATGGTAGACTTATTTTTTGTTTGATGGTAGACGTATTTTTGTTTGATGGTAGACTTATTTTTTGTTTGATGGTAGACTTATTTTCTGTTTGATGGTAGACTTATTTTTGTTCGATTGTAGACTTATTTTCTGTTCGATGGTAGACTTATTTTTGTTCGATGGTAGACTTATTTTCTGTTTGATGGTAGACTTATTTTCTGTTTGATGGTAGACTTATTTTTGTTCGATGGTAGACTTATTTTCTGTTCGATGGTAGACTTATTTTTGTTCGATGGTAGACTTATTTTCTGTTTGATGGTAGACTTATTTCTTTGAGATGGTAGACTTATTTTCTGTTCGATGGTAGACTTATTTTTGTTTGATGGTAGACTTATTTTCTGTTTGATGGTAGACTTATTTTCTGTTTGATGGTAGACTTATTTTTGTTCGATGGTAGACTTATTTTCTGTTTGATTGTAGACTTATTTTCTGTTTGATGGTAGACTTATTTTCTGTTTGAAGGTAGACTTATTTTTGTTCGATGGTAGACTTATTTTCTGTTTGATGGTAGACTTATTTTCTGTTTGATGGTAGACTTATTTTTGTTTGATGGTAGACTTATTTTCTGTTTGATGGTAGACTTTTTTTTTTTTGATGGTAGACTTATTTTCTGTTTGATGGTAGACTTATTTTCTGTTTGATGGTAGACTTATTTTCTGTTCGATGGTAGACTTATTTTTTGTTTGATGGTAGACTTATTTTTGTTCGATGGTAGACTTATTTTCTGTTTGATGGTAGACTTATTTTTGTTCGATAGTAAACTTATTTTCTGTTTGATATTAGACTTATTTCTTTGAGATGGTAGACTTATTTTCTGTTTGATGGTAGACTTATTTTTGTTCGATGGTAGACTTATTTTCTGTTTGATGGTAGACTTATTTCTTTGAGATGCAGACGTTGTGGTAGACTTATTTCTATGAGATGCATAGACTTTTCGACTCTGGAGCTGCTAATGAATGAATGAAATTTTGTTTTGCTAAGTTAGGATTGTGTTTCACTCCAAGATATTCTAATTTCCATGAATTTCTTTACAGGTATTCTTTGTATGTGCAATGCGTAACCGTATGAAGATTGTAAAGAACATCCAAAAGATCATGAAGATGGTCTATACACCATTGTTTCTTGTTGTATTTAGGTAGTATTTGGTTAATCTTTGTATTGTTTAACATGCAAAGAGATTTATTTTTATGAGATGTATTTTCGTTTGATGGTAGATTTATTTTTATGAGACACACACGTTCTGATTTGTAATATACGTTATGGTAGATTTATTTCTATAGAATACAATTGTTATGGTAGACTTTTTGCAAAGAGATTCAAACATTATGGTAGACATCTATGAACATTCTTTTGTAGTGTAATGAATGAATTAACAACATTTATGTATGGTTAAAACATGGCTTCTGAAATGTCTCGGTAAACATTACAAAATCTTTAAAACACGAGTACGAGTTCATACAAAAAGATAGAAAATATATGAAAATATATAGTACATACTAAATCTACCATAAACAAGAATGATTTGTTTTGTTCCCAAGAACACCCATCAATTCTTCTCAAAACTCTAACTACCATAAACAAGAATGATTTGTTTTGTTCCCAATTTACCTCATTTTGTTCAAACCCTAAACCCTAAACCCTAGTTCTTCACCATTGTTGTAGATTTTTCGTGCAAATTTGTCTATTTTTAAGGGTAAAATCGATATTTCGCATTTCTTGCAAATAACTCTACCACCTACCAAATAAGTCTACCACCACTATAGTTTCCTAAACAGGAAATAAGTCTACCACCAAGTATTATAAGTCTACCGCTATCACAATAAGTCTACGAAATGTCTAATGTGAAAATAAGTCTACCGTCACTAAGTTTAATAAAAAAGTCTACCATCACTAGACCTGGGTAAAAACAAATCTACCGCTTCTATCGCTAAAAACGCATAAGTCTACCACCATTGATCCTAAAAAAATAAGTCTACCAGTCAACGGTTGGTTTCGTTGACCGAAAATACGAAATAAGTCTACCGCTAACTATAAGTCTACCGCTAACTATAAGTCTACCACTACTACAATAAGTCTACCACAACTAAACACAAAATAAATCTACCACCACGATAAATAAGTCTACCGCAAACTATAAGTCTACCGCTACTAAAATAAGTCTACCGTCACTATAAATCTACCGTCACTGTGACTAAAAATCTACCACCAAAGGAAACAAATCTACCAGTAAAAATAAATCTACCATCGAAGAAAAATAAATCTACCGCTGAAAATAAGTCTACGGAAATAAATCTACCATTCGAAAAATAAGTCTACCGCTACGGGACAATAAGTCTACCGCTACGGGACAATAAGTCTACAGCAGAGAAAATAAGTCTACCGTTCGGAAATAAGTCTACCACCAAAGGAGATAAAATAAGTCTACCGCTCAAAAATAAGTCTACCGCTCCTCAAATAAGTCTACGGACAAAAAAATAAGTCTACCAGAACTCAAATAAGTCTACCATCACATAGCGGTAGACTTATTTTTTTAGGCAGGAAATTTTCGCGCTTACGCGGCGCGTTTCATTAATTGCATTTTCGTAAATACATTTTTTGTTATCAAAGGAAAAAGGGTAAAACGGACTCGAAAATAGCCCCAGTAATTAAAATCTAAAAAGGTTGTTTGAGTAAAACCAAAATCTAAGAAGGTTGTTCTAGTAAGTCTTCCGACAAAGAAACATAAATAAAAAAGAAATCCTACAAAGTTATTCTACAATCTTCCATCTCTTAAAACCATTTTACCATAGCTTTGTTTGTCACATTATCAAAAAGTTCCTTTTCGATAAGAAAAACTAGACAATCACTTAAAATTTGGTTACTCATTCCGTTAACGTAGTCTTAGAAGATCAAAATCAAAGAGAAATTCATAGTAAAGAGATAAATTTTAAATCAAATCAGTTGAGCAACAGTTACTTTTAACACTTAGGGTTCCGTCTCTGTCGAAAAAAAATATGAAGATTGTGAGTTGTGATAATGATCAAACGTGGTGGCTACTGGTTAGGTAAAGTCAACATAACTACATTGTTTTTCTAAAATTTGGTTGAAATGGACTTTGAAATTTTGGACTTTTAAACATCACATTAATACTAATGGTGTGGGCTATATTTAACTACTTAAAAAGAAAAACAAATTAGTATAGGGGACTTCTTACATGTATAGCTTTCTTAAATTTTTCTTTCAGAAAAGTTACTTCCCAATGATGGTGTATTTTTCCATCTCTTTTGTAGTGCTCAAAATTTTTTAATAATAAAATACCCCTCTACAAAAACAAGGGAACAAACTAGAAAAATAAAAATAAAGATTTTAGTTACATGGAAAAAGATCTCAGCCACTGATTTATTTAAGGGTAATTTAGCTAATTGGGCAGTTTTGGAAAAGTTATTTGGAGATGTGGGCTGTTAACTGTAGCAAATTAGAGGAATATGCAGTTTTTCACTGTTACACTAATAGAGAGATTTGTGTGAAAAGACAGAAAAGGGCATTTGATGCTGGAATGGCTAAGTGTACGCGATAAAGGTAGATATGCGGTGTACATCGACACCACCGACTGGTACGCCACCGTCTATACTTTCCGGTACACCAGCTTATACATCACCGTCTACAACTTCCAGTACACCGCCGTGTACATTATCCGGTATACAATCTGACAGACTGTCTGGTATACTACCGTCTTCACTTTCCAAACAGTACCCGGTATGCCACCGTCTTCACCTTGTACACCATTGTCTACACCTTCCGGTATACCGTCTGGTACACCACCGTCTAGAACTTCCGATACATCGGCTGGTACACCACCGTCTACACCGGCTGGTACGCCACCATCTACACCGGCTGGTACACCATCGTCTACAACTTTCGGTACACCGTCATGTACATTATCTGGTATACCACCGTCTCGACCTTCCGGTAGACCGACTGGTACACCACCATCTACATTTTCCAATACAGCGGTTGGTACACCACCGTATACAACTTTCGGTACACTGTCGTGTACATTACCCGGTATACCACCATCTCCACCTCCTGGTACACTGACTGGTACACCGACTAGTACACCGTCTGGTACACCGTTAACACCATTCGGTACACTACCGTATACACCTTCTAACACACCATCAAATACACCACCGTATCCATCCTCCAGTACATCTTCCGGTACACCACCATATACATCATTGAATACGTTTTTTTGGTACACCATCAAAAACACTACCGTATTCATAACTGCAACTTTAAATACACCATCAAAATATAATAACTTTCCAAATTAGCTTTAATTGCTCGAAAATCTATAAATTCCTAATTTATAACAAAATTTCTTTCCTAATTTCACGTCTTAACAAACACCCAAAATTTTCTAATCTAATAAAAAATTATAATTTCAAACAAAAATAGGCGAACACAATCTTCAATGGACTTATTCAAGCGAAGAAGAAACAAAATTTCTAAGCCAACAATGGACTTATTCTGCAATCCTAGTAACAAACACAGTCTTCAATTTTCTTAATATGTATTTCTTTAAAAATAATTCTTAATGTTACAACGAAGAAGCGAAGAGGAATTCATCCTTTAAAACCTTTAGGATTTTTATAATTGACTGAATTTAGGAATCAAAATAAAGATAGCAAACAAACAATGAAGAACTTTGAATTCTAAAACAAGATTTTTTAGAGTTTATTACTAAATAGTTAGAATATAGACAACCCTTCTACGATGGCAGAGGCGGCAATTTTTTCTACTGCCACAGCGACGGAAGCATTTTGATGATGCTTTCAGTGGCCTAATCCTTCACTAACATGGTCGAATCCTTCATCGGCATCGTCTTGCGTCGCGTCGTCTTTTGTATCTTGATTTTCAACGGCTAAGATTTGATTAACATCATCACTCATCAGATTTTTTAAGGTTTTTAATGAAATCATAGAAATCCAGAAAACGTTAAAAATTTCTAAAACTACTTGATGATTTTTATTTCAATCTTGATGCTCTTGTCTTCTTAATTTCATCGTGTAAACAAATACAAGAGAGAAGCAGATCTGAGTATAATGGTACTCTTTGTAAATAAGTGAAAAAAAACTAGTGGCACTATGGTAAATAATTTGGTATACAAGGGTTGTTATTAATGTGAACACATGGGCAATTTGAGAAAGTGTCTATATCTCCAATTATGAACAGTAAACTGCCCATTTGACACAATATAGTTTTGAAAAATGCCAATGGTTGATTAGATGATTTGTCAATGTATTGTACGGGAATGAATCTAGAAGGTTCTTGGCACTGAAACTTCTGATGAGGCTAGCAATGATGAATTGTGGAAAAAGCTGCGAAATGAACGAATGAATTTGGAGAGTTGGAAAAGTCTAAGGAGAATTACATGGTGGTTTGTTAGGGATTGTTTTGCAGTATGTGGATTTCGAAATTAGTGGTCATTAAACGTTCCAAAAGAGAAGCTGAGTTTCCGTGTTTTCAAACCTCTTTCACGGGGTTTAGTCTTATGTTTTGCTTGAGGGCAAGCAAAAGGCTAAGTCTGGGGGAGTTGATGTATTGCGTTTTTGACGCACTCTAACCATTGTTTTCAAAGGTTTTTCGAGTCCTTCTTTTGTTTTTGGAGTCTTTTTAGGTTGAAACATGTTTGGATGGAATCTAAAGCATAAAGAGCATGGAGCAAAAGTAAAGAGCGGAAAAGTTAAAAGTTTGGCCTTTGTTGAGGAGCTTTTCATCATTGGATTGAGATCATACCTTCTCACAAGCTAGAGCATCGAGTTAGTTTTCATTTGGAAGTGATTTGAGGTTGATTGGATAAGTGGAGTAGAAGTTATACAAATTTTGGTGTAGACAAAAGTGGCTGAGCAGTCCCATCGGGCAGTCCCATAGCCAGACAGCCCGATGGGAGAAACCAGTCTCAGACATCCAGAATCCTTAAGTGCAAAAATTCGGCTGAGCAGTTCCATCGGGCAGTCCCATCGGGCAGTCCCATAGCCAGACAGCCCGATTGGAGAGAGAAGTAGTTCTGTTTTCCTGCAGATTTTCAGATCCGACCCAACTTGGCCCGGATCAGCCCATATCCGTTTTTAGAATAATAAAACCTAATTTTTAGCCACCTTTTCAGAACACGTTCTTTTTCATCAGACTTTTTATCATTATTTCTTTGTAAGCTTTTGGGAGTAGATCTCTGAACCCTATTGACAATTTGGAGAAGATTTCTAAACCCTTTTACTTATTTATTAATTTCATCATGTTTTCTATGAATTCTTCTTGTGATTTGATTTCTATCATGTCTGAGTAGTTTTCTTATTGGGTTTTAGGGTTTCAAAGGGATTTTAGGGTTTGATTGAATTGATGTTGATTTAGGGACTGATAACTTAGTTTCTTCATATAGGTTGTTCTTATTGCTGGAACTTGATTAGCTACCTAGTTTCTGATCTTAGGTTGTTTAACGCATCAAAAGTGTTTGTTTAAATGCCTGAAAGACCCTATATGAGCAAAACATCCCTAGCCAACGAAAGCTGATGTTAGGGTGTTTTGTGAACATATCAAACTTGATTCTAATGCATGTTTAACCTCTTGAATTCAAACGACAGTTTAGGATCTTAGGTTGTTAGACACAGTAATTGATGCTACGACAGTAGATTAATTTGATTTCGTGATTTGAGTTCTAGAACGATTCATAATGCTTTCCTTGACAATTTATCTATTTCTAAATCCCTGAATCCCTGCGAATTCCCTAATGCCCAATGCTTTTAATTCATAGTTTACATCGTTTTATTTACTTCTCTCATTTACTTTTTGCAAACAATCATCTTTTAATTCATCTTAGCTTAATTTTGATTCATATAGTTTGAAGTGTAGACTTGGTTCTTGTGGATTCGATCCCATAATTACTACAACTTTTGTTGTGCACTTGCAGTAGTTAATTTGGGTTAAAACCTGTGTTATCAAGTTTTTGGCGCCGTTGCCGGGGACCAATTGCTTTACCTTCGAATTTTGGGTTGAAGTTTAGTCTAAGATTACTAATAAGTTCTATTTTTGCTTGTTTTGGTGTGTTCCAGGTGTATGCAGAGGAGAAATGAAGGCTCTGCTAACCTGCTTTACTTTGACAACTAGACACTAGGAAGAGTAGAACGAACAAATCGAGTGAACAAGTCGAAACAAGTCACAATGGGTGATAGAGTCGACAATCCACCGGTTACTAGAGCTGATTTTGAGAGGCTACAGGAACAGTTGCAACAATTGCAACAGGTTCAACCTGGTATGGGCGATGCTGATGCACCTCACACTTTCTTCCAGAATCGCTCTGCGATTTGTCCACCTGCTCTCGATAGAAAGGATTATCACCTGCATCCACAGATGATCGGATTGGTGAAGAACTACACATTCCATGGGTTACCTGCTGAAAACCCAATGGACCATATAGAGAACTTTGAGGAGATTTGCAGCACTACTAGGGCAAATGGAGTTCCTGAGGACTGGATTAAATGCAAGCTATTCTCTTTCTCTCTGGCGGATAAAGCCTCTAGATGGCTTAAGTCTCTACCTCCTGCATCTCTGACAACTTGGGATCAATGCAGAGATGCATTCTTGGATAATTTCTACACCAAGTCTAAGACAACCTCCCTGAGGAACAAGATCGTCTCTTTCCAGCAGTTTTCAGGGGAGTCATTAGGTGAAGATTTTGAGAGATTCAAGGAGTATCACAGAGAATGCCCTCATCATGGGTTTTCAGAAAAGCAACTAATCAGTATCTTCTTTGATGGAGTTGACAAAGACTCAAGGGACCAACTCAATGCTGCAAGCAATGGAAATTTCATGACAAGGAGTGAGAAATCAGCATACGAGTTGTTTGAGAACATGGCTGCAAGTTCTAATAACTACTCTTCTGAGTATGACAGGTCGAAGCGTGTTAGCAGCGTTGAGTCTCGGAAGTATGATGAGCTCAATGAGAGGTACAATCAGTTGCTGAAGCTGAGTCAAAAGAGTGTACACTTTTGTGAAGAAGGGAGTGATGAGCAACAAGAGGTCAACTATGTGAGCGGACAGGGTTTCGTGCAAAATCCGGGTTTTCAAAAAAACTTTTCACAGAGTTTTCAACAGAAACCGTTCGTGCAAAATCCGGGTTTTCAAAAAAACTTTTCACAGAGTTTTCAACAGAAACCGTTCGTGCAAAATCAGGGCGTCCAGAATTTTTCATCCGTGCAAAATCCGGGCGTGAATAATTTTTCACAGGGTTTTCAGAAACAGTTCGTGCAAAATCCGGGTCAGAACGAGTTTCAGGGTGGATTTCAGCAGAATCAGCCATTCAACAACTTCCAGCCAACAACTCATCCCTCTCAAGAAACCAAACTGGAGATTCTTATGCAGCAACTCTTACTCAACCAACAGAAAACTTCTAGTGAGATAAATGTCAAGGTGGATAGTATGTATAATGATCTGCATGGTAAGATTGAAGCTCTCTCTATTCATGTGAAGAAGCTTGACACTCAGGTAGCTCAAATCTCAGAAGCCTCTAAGCGAGTAGAGACCAATCCTAGAGAGTGTAATGTGATATTAGTGCAGAGTGAGATGGAGATGGAGATTATCCCAGCACCGCTTACAGAAGAGAAAGAAGAGGAAGTTGCAGAATCATTACCATACATCCCTACAATCCCATATCCTCAAAGACTGAAATACGAGGTTGATGAAAAGAAGCTGATTGAGTTCAATAAGATGGTGAAAGAGCTTGCTCCTGATATCTCATTTGAAGATGCATATAGAGTTGATCCTGCATATCGCGAGTTTTCTAGAGAAACCAATAAAGATCTCACAGTTGTTAAGGCTCTCTTTGTTGAAGCAAGGAAAATACCATCTCATATGAAGATATTACGCAAGGTAGAAGACCCTGGGAAGTTTGCTGTTCCATGCTCTATTTCAGGATTTGAATTTAAAGAATCCCTCTGTGATTCTGGGTCTTCCATAAACCTCATGTCCAAGGCTATTGCAGAGAAGCTTGGGATTGATATGAAACCTGCTCGGATATCTCTCAAATTTGCAGACTCTTCCATCAAGATTCCACAAGGCACCATTCATGATTTACCTCTTCTAGTAGGAAATTGCCTTGTTCCAACTGATTTTCAGGTGGTGGAGATGAGTAAAGATCCTGATATGCCATTGATTCTTGGAAGACCGTTTATGGCGACAGTGGGTGCAGTTGTAGATTTGTCTAATGAAAGAGTTTCGTTCTCTTATATTGACGCGAAGGTCTTCTACAAAGTTATACCCACTAATGAAGCAGCTAGGCTAGCGTCTTGTGTTGCCATTATCAATGAGGAGAAGCTGTCAGTCGAGACAAAGAGAGAACTGGATGATAAGCTTGAGGTTAAGGAAGTCTTAGATGGAGACCCTCCTATCACTACAAAAAAGACCAGTCAAAAGAACAAAGGCAAAGAGAAGATACAGAGCAAAGGGATCAAGGGTGATTCTCATATGACATTGGTACCTCAGAGATGTGTTGGAGACACAATCGAGTATAAGGTGAAGTGCAATGGAACTTCGAATCCTTTCGCCAAGGTTAAAGCTATTTTCACTTCTGATTTGAAAGAGAAAGGTGAAGAAGTTGTGAAAGGAATGTTGAGAAAGGTTTTGAAGCTGAAGTTTACTGATTGGGGAGCTTGTTGTGGAGCAAGTTCTCATGCTCATCTTCCAGACTAATCCATGATGCTGAAGTCAAGCTAATGACTTTAACCAAGCGCTTAGTGGGAGGCACCCCACTGGTAATTACATATAAATTTCGTTTTTCTTTCATTTTATTACTAACTTTGGGATTTAGTTTTTCGTGTTTCAGAAAAGAAAAAAAAGAAAAAAAAAATATAAAAAAAAAAAACTGGGGCGGATCTGATTGTACAACCAACCATTGAGTGAGCACATGATCTAACCATTCCAGGTATAAAAAAAAAAGGGTCTTCTTATTTTGACTTTCTTCTGCCTTTTCCTTAACTTATATTCACACCGAGACGGTGTGAAGTAAGTCTGGGGGAAGGTATTCATCGTATACTAACAATATTTTCTTTCCTTTGTTTCTCATGAGTCAGTCCAAAGCATTTTATTGAGTCAAGAGTATTATTGTTAGGAAACTATGATGTGATATTCCTCTTTGTTTGTTGACTATCTATTTTTAGTGACCATAGCGGCAGAATGAGTTCGCTTTTCGACTAATGGAAAATCCAAAGGTTGACCAGTTAGCCAGAGACGTTCCTTATTTCTAGTAGAACCCACTAAACTGAGCTAATTGCACTCTCATTAGAAGGATTGGTGTCCACAGAACTTGAGTCCTCGTTCATACTTGGCAAATGCACTTTGGTTAAAAGAGATGGTACTCCTCTCCCCCTTTGATCTCCCTTAAGAGCAGTGCAAAAGTCCGCATGACGCTGTCTCCTCACAAGGAACAACACTAGTGCTGCGCTGTTCTAAAATATATATTTATATATATACGACGGAAAACGAGCCTGTCTCCTCACAAGGAACAATAGTAGTGAGCTTACAACCTTGTCTCCTCACAAGGAACAACAGTAGTGAGCGCCGTTATGAGGACTTACAAAAAAGGTATTAAACAGATTAAGTCTGGGGGAGAGAAAGAGTACCAATGGTTGATTAGATGATTTGTCAATGTATTGTATGGGAATGAATCTAGAAGGTTCTTGGCACTGAAACTTCTGATGAGGCTAGCAATGATGAATTGTGGAAAAAGCTGCGAAATGAACGAATGAATTTGGAGAGTTGAAAAAGTCTAAGGAGAATTACATGGTGGTTTGTTAGGGATTCTTTTGCAGTATGTGGATTTCGAAATTAGTGGTCATTAAACGTTCCAAAAGAGAAGCTGAGTTTCCGTGATTTCAAACCTCTTTCATGGGGTTTAGTCTTATGTTTTGCTTGAGGGCAAGCAAAAGGCTAAGTCTGGGGGAGTTGATGTATTGCGTTTTTGACGCACTCTAACCATTGTTTTCAAAGGTTTTTCGAGTCCTTCTTTTGTTTTTGGAGTCTTTTTAGGTTGAAACATGTTTGGATGGAATCTAAAGCATAAAGAGCATGGAGCAAAAGTAAAGAGCGGAAAAGTTAAAAGTTTGGCCTTTGTTGAGGAGCTTTTCATCATTGGATTGAGATCATACCTTCTCACAAGCTAGAGCATCGAGTTAGTTTTCATTTGGAAGTGATTTGAGGTTGATTGGATAAGTGGAGTAGAAGTTATACAAATTCTGGTGCAGACAAAAGTGGCTGAGCAGTCCCATCGGGCAGTCCCATTGGGCAGTCCCATCGGGCAGTCCCATAGCCAGACAGCCCGATGGGAGAAACCAGTCTCAGACATCCAGAATCCTTAAGTGCAAAAATTCGGCTGAGCAGTCCCATCGGGCAGTCCCATCGGGCAGTCCCATCGGGCAGTCCCATAGCCAGACAGCCCGATGGGAGAGAGAAGTAGTTCTGTTTTCCTGCAGATTTTCAGATCCGACCCAACTTGACCCGGATCAGCCCATATCCGTTTTTAGAAGAATAAAACCTAATTTTTAGCCACCTTTTCAGAACACGTTCTTTTTCATCAGACTTTTTATCATTATTTCTTTGTAAGCTTTTGGGAGAAGATCTCTGAACCCTATTGACAATTTGGAGAAGATTTCTAAACCCTTTTACTTATTTATTAATTTCATCATGTTTTCTATGAATTCTTCTTGTGATTTGATTTCTATCATGTCTGAGTAGTTTTCTTATTGGGTTTTAGGGTTTCAAAGGGATTTTAGGGTTTGATTGAATTGATGTTGATTTAGGGACTGATAACTTAGTTTCTTCATATAGGTTGTTCTTATTGCTGGAACTTGATTAGCTACCTAGTTTCTGATCTTAGGTTGTTTAACGCATCAAAAGTGTTTGTTTAAATGCCTGAAAGAACCTATATGAGCAAAACATCCCTAGCCAACGAAAGCTGATGTTAGGGTGTTTTGTGAACATATCAAATTTGATTCTAATGCATGTTTAACCTCTTGAATTCAAACGATAGTTTAGGATCTTAGGTTGTTAGACACAGTAATTGATGCTACGACAGTAGATTAATCTGATTTCGTGATTTGAGTTCTAGAACGATTCATAATGTTTTCCTTGACAATTTATCTATTTCTAAATCCCTGAATCCCTGCGAATTCCCTAATGCCCAATGCTTTTAATTCATAGTTTACATCGTTTTATTTACTTCTCTCATTTACTTTTTGCAAACAATCATCTTTTAATTCATCTTAGCTTAATTTTGATTCATATAGTTTGAAGTGTAGACTTGGTTCTTGTGGATTCGATCCCATAATTACTACAACTTTTGCTGTGCACTTGCAGTAGTTAATTTGGGTTAAAACTTGTGTTATCACTACCTAGCGTATCTTTTCTTTATTTAAAATATGTGGACATTGTGTGGTTGAGATTGTGCAGTACTCTCCCTCAATCCTCTCATTTGATGTTTCCTCCTTCAATCCTCTCACCTCATTTGCTTCCATATATAAAAAAAAAAATCATGAAACCAACTATTGTAATAAAGAAATATGGCTGGCAATAGATTCTTCTTCAAATCTTAGTGCAAATCATGTTCTTAATCAAATTCCCTAACACTAAAACTCGCAAATCCCAACGACTCATCAACCAAAATTCATTGAATTTTTTACAATCGATATGACTTTCAATTTCTCTCGCCTCGATGCTCAACCCGCTGCCAGAAATTTGTCTCGGTGATCAATTAGGTGATGATCTATGCACCGACCCGGAATCAAGATGGTCATATATTGATGGTCACATAGAAATGGTCATGTATTGATGGTCACATATGGGTGGTCATATATCGATGGTAGTATATTAAGTTTGGTTTTGGTTTCAAGACTTGGTCTTTCCCTCAATGATCATCCCAGTGTTTGTATCCGCAATTTTCATGTAGTGGATCCATGTTCTTTCTTCATTTTGATTTTCATCTAGTAGATTCATATTAACTAATTTATGATCATAATAAAATTGTCCATAATACTTTGTCCACGCTAATTTATGCACAATTTTGGGTTCTTCGTTTTAATTTGGCTAGACTGATGGTAACGTCGTGAATCAGAAACCCAGAAGGAAATGGGTTATATAACCCACCAAATCCAATCCTCAAATCTTCCATAATCACCCAAAATGAATTAAGATTCAATTGTGGGTTTCCCTTAATTACTTCAACAAATCTACTTTGTTTTCTTCAACAATTAATTGATTTTTCTTCTCCATTGAAATCAAATGTATTAACGTTATAGAAAAGAACAAGAGAGAAAAGAGAAAGGGAAAAATAGAGGAATCTTGTGTTTAGTTGGGTAGAACATTAACTAAAAGGTATAATGGATATTAACCATGGTAAAAATATGGCTTTGTAAAATAAGTTTGTGGAAAAATTCCTTTAAAATTTAAATTCTCTTAGTATAGGGCATGTGCCCCATATATTTCAACGTGCGTCCGCCACTGTTTCCAGGTTGAAACTAGATGGTGGTGGTTGTTATATACACTTGCTGAATTTCACGTGCTTTAGATTGATAAAATTATCTCCTTCTTGATCAATATCTTCATCTTTTGCCATTCTCTCGCTCTTCACCTTCCTCATACGATGTGAATGGGATGAAGCATTCGTCACGTCATTCATGTCTTCGTACTTCATAACTTGATTCGGATTCTTAGCCATAGAGTTCTTGTGATGGTGACGATGATCATGATGGTTATGGTGATGATGATGATGATGATGAGTTTTATGCTCAAGGAAGGTCTCGAGTACCATTTATTTATCGAAAGTTTTGTTTGATCTCTTCTTGTTGCTCGAGATACATTTGAAATCATCATAGGAACTATATATAAGACATGTATAGGGTTATAGTTGAACGATTAGTCTGAATCCGAGACCTTTTTCTCCCTTCGGATAAAATAAAGTTTATTCCATGTTTGGCCAATGTTAATTTCGGGACCATTAAATATATAGACGCACATGTCTATAGTTATATATATATATATATATATATATATATATTTATAATTTAGTATTTAACAATGGCAAATGATTAGTACACGTGATTAGCTTCAACAAGAAGGAATAATAACATAGAATATTTGAAGAGGTGGCCAATGGGTTATGAAGAAGATAGTTGCTAAAGTATATATGCCCATTCACCCACAAAATGGTAAACGAGATTTACTGTTGGTTATTCCAGGCACTGATGAGATCAAACTAGATGCCTTTAATAATGGATCCAGTAGCATGTGTTGACCGCAACTTTAGAAAAGAATATAAGAAAATGCATGTGGCTATGCTCAGGACCGTGGCCATGGCCAATTTATGGAAACAGTGACATGTGGCCCAAAACTTTTGTAAGAAAGTTAAAGGCTCAAAATTTTACTTAATCTACCATTAGTAATTAGCTAAAAGCTCATAATTTTATTAGATTTACCATTAGTAATAATCGTAATGTGACCAAAAACTTAATTTGAGAGTTATTAACTAATTCAAAGTTAAAAATAATCAAAAATGAAAATAAATTTAGGATAATATTCAGCCGTTTAATCTCTTTTATTATTCTTATTTGGAGACGAAAATAATCGAGGATTGTTATCTGAACTCATGGATCGCTTATCAGATATTGTTATCGATTCCAATTTTAATTGCATTTTCTTAAAGAAGTTTCTCAAACTTGAAGTTGATAAGATCTTATCTTCGCTCGAGTATGTCACAAAAGATATTGAGTAACTTGGCTATCTTATCTATCGATAGAGAATTGGTTAAATATATTATTTTTAAAATTACCATTATTTTTTCTTTTTTAAAATATTGCTTTTGAAAGTTAGGTTAGTGATTTCTTCGCTAAAAAAGGAAAAAAAAATATTATTTTAAAATTGGTATTTTGTTTATTTTATGGACGAAATGATTATTATGTATTTTATATAAATTATGACATTTTTTTAATAGTTAATCTCGCCTCGGGCCTTCTTATCTCTAGCCACGGCTCTGGCTATGCTTCAAATGAAGGCCCATCTCATTTGTGGAATGGTCTCTTCAATAATGGTTATAGACATTGCATCTAATGCTTCCAAAGTTTGAAGAGTCTCTCATAACACAGACCACATAACTTTTTGGATTAGTCTTCGGTTCATCATATTCATGAAGACTTTAAGTCAATGTTTTAAAACTCCCCATAAGTTAAGATATTGTTGCACAGTTTCAGTTTCAGTTCTGCCAACTATTTGCATGGTTGGTGTATTTTATTATTTCTCATAATTAAATCATGGTTGTTACATCCAACATCATACTTTAGTGGGTTGATTACACTCAAGGACATTTTTTGCCTCTTTTATTTCAAGAGAGACACTTTAGTTTTCTAGGGACACTTTCTCTGCTTTTTATACAAACTGTGACAAAAATACCCCTCAGGCACACGCGTGGACATGTTGTTATCCTTCCAGGCACGCGCGTGGACATGTGGTTGTGGACATGATAATAATTTATGAGATTGTTAACTTATCCACATATATTGTTATAAACATTTTAACCATACATACCTACAATAATATGTACACATTATCCCATCCACAAACGGATCATCAAAATTAGATAAAACAAATTGTAAGCATTTGCAAAATTAACAAAAAATTATTTTAACTACATAGTTATCAAAGATAACATGTCCATAAAAACATATATACATATTAATAATCATGATAAGGTAATTTTTATACATTGATTGTCCACAATAACCTATCTACCTAGAACATACACATTTGTGTATGTGTTACCATGAAAAGAAGAAACATAGTGACTTTAAGCTCCATTGTCAAAATCTAAAAAAAAAAATCCACTTCTCTCTAAATAATAAACATGTAAAAGATAAATTATGTATTTTCTTACTCCATAGACAATCATAGCCACATATTCAAAAAGACAAACTGAACCACAAATCTCAATTATAATCGTGTTCGCACATTTAGAACCCAACAAATCTGAGATTTAAATCTTCATTAATTAAAAGCAAAATCTTCAACAAATTTGGACCATAGATTTTCATTACAGAGGTGTCAAATCTAATGGATAGGATTGCAAGTAATAAAAACATATGACTTTTGGTTGTTGGGGGATATTTGTGTCTTTTCTATTCACTAGAATCCAAAAAAGTGTGTCTACAAACATAAAGTGTCCCCATAGAAATAAAGCACATAAAAAGTGTCCCTCCATGTAATTGTTCATATTTGCCACTGAACTTCTGAATACACATAGTTTACTAGTTTGTATTAAGGAAAAATCTATGTGTGACTACCAAAATAACTTGCATATATTGCGTAATGATGACAAATAAAAGATATATTATTTCTAATTTCATTACTAATAATACTATAAGTTTCTAACTGAATGGTGATGCCAGGGATATAGAGGAGCGGATCCAGAAACATTTTTAGCATCTGGCACATCTTATAAAATACCTTACAATATTAGTACGAACAATAAAAAAAAAGTTTTACCATAGTAATTTTTTTATATAAAAATCCGCATGTGGCACGTGCCACAGATCTTAAAGAGTAGGTCCGCCCCTAGATATACCCAGGAGCGGATCCATAAACATTTTTAGCATGTGGCACATATCGTAAAATACCTTAAAAATTTTGTACGAACATTAAAAGAAAAACTCTTACCATAGTAATTTTTTTTAATATAAAAATCAGCATGTGGCACGTGCCACAGATCTTAAAGGGTAGGTCCGCCCCTGGATATACCTACAAAAAATAGGTCAGTTTCTGACGACCAATTCGGGTGGAAAATGGTCGAAAACACGCCTTTCCAACCGATTTCCGACCACATGAAAGTAGTCATGAAAGCTTCTTCGGAAAATAAATGTGGTTGGAATTTTCTAACCATTTTAGTGCTCCTAAAAGTCGCCAAAATAGTCATGAGAAAGTGGTCGAAAAATTTCTAATTACTTTTTTACCATTGTACTTATTTGAAATGGATTTTCAATCAATTCATCTTGACAAGTGCTCGGAAAATAACTTAATTTTTAATGCCAAATGAAATTCAAATGCTAAGATGTTATTATGTTTTAAAAGCGTGACTAATAAATTGTCTACAACATAAAAAGACAATTAATGTTTATTAACTTAAACATAAAAAGTGTTCAAGGTCATCACTAAGTTGCTCGTTTCAAGACTCCAGAAGCTACTCTCTCAGGTGATTTCGCCCTCGCAATCAGCCTTCTTACCTGGTAAACTGCTTGCTGAAAATTTCCTCTTAAGTACTGAGATAGTGCATAGTTATAAGATAAAGGGAATTGCGCCTAGGGGAATGATGAAGGTGGAACTTAGGAAGGCTTTTGATTCTGTCAGATGGGATTTCATCTCAGCTTTGACAGCTATTGGTATTCCACAAAGGTTCATAAATTAGGACTTCCAATACATCTCAACTCCTACATTCTCCATTTTGGTTAATGGAGTTTATGGTGGTTTCTTTAAGAGCAGTAAAGGACTCAGGCAAGATGACCCAATATCACCATACCTCTTTGTATTGGCTATGGAGGTTTTCTCCAAACTCCTTCACTCAAGGTTTCAGGCAGGCTATATTCACTACCATCCAAAGACCTCAGACTTGTCTATCTCTCACCTTATGTTCGCAGACGATGTCATGATCTTCTTTGATGGTGGCAGTTCCTCTGTACATGGCATTAGTGAAGCTCTTGATGATTTTGCTTCTTGGTCAGTTTTGAATGTCAATAAGGACAAGACTCATCTCTACCATGCAGGCCTTGACAACAGGGAGATTTCGACCATTGAAAGGTATGGCTTCCCGCCTGGAACTCTCCCTATTAGATACATGGGACTGCCTCTGATTTGTAGGAAGCTTAAAATCTCTTAATATGAACCATTGTTGACTAAGATTACCGCTAGATTCAGATAATGGGCTGTTTGTTGCCTCTATTTTGCTGGTAGAGTGCAACTTATAGCTTCTGTCATCTCAGGGACAATAAATTTCTGGATTTCAACATTTATCTTACCCCAGGGGTGCATCAAAAAGATTGAATCTTTGTGCTGCCTATTCTTGTGGTCTGGGAACATTGAGGTTGGAAAGATGACTAAGGTTGCGTGGTCAACGATTTGTCTCCGTAAGGAGGAGGGTGGTGTGGGCTTGAGAAGGTTCTCCATCTGGAATAAAACGATGTGTCTCAGGCTGCTTTGGATCCTCCTTGCAGAAAATGGGTCACTGGACAACTTGGCACAAGCATCACCATATGGGAAACAAGTCCATGTGACAAATCACTGACTCAAAGTAAGACCCGTGGACTTGGAGATCTCTCCTTCAGTCTCAGGCTGCTTTGGATCCTCCTTGCAGAAAATGGGTCACTGAACAACTTGGCACAAGCATCACCATATGAGAAACAAGTCCCTATGAGAAATCACTGACTCAAAGCAAGACCCGTGGACTTGGAGATCTCTCCTTCAGTTGAGGCCTTTAGCTCAAATGTTTCTGAGGCGAAGAGTGGGGAATGGAGCTAACACGTCCTTCTGGCATAACCATTGGACACCTTTGGGACCTCTGATCATCCTTGGAATTGCTGGGCCAAGATCCCTTTGTGTGCCTCTCTCGGCAAAGGTTTCTGAGGCTTGTAATGCGACTCGCTGGCACCTATCCTCTCCCCGGTCGGAAGCAGTAATGCTACTTCATATACACCTCACTTGTATCCCTCTGCCTAGCACCTCCTCTACCATAGACTTTGTCTTTTGGTTTGCTGATAATCAAGAATTTCCTAGTTTCTCCTATGACAAGACCTGGGAGGAGCTAAGACCACGAAAAGGAACTATGATTGGTCATGATTCTATTTGGTTCAAAGGTGATGTTCCCAAGTGTGCTTTCAACATGTGGATTGCTCACCTTAACAGGCTTCCCACTCGACAGAGACTTGCTTCTTGGGGCATCACCACTTCTTCAGATTGTTGCCTTTGTTCTGCGGATATAGAGACAAGGGAGCATCTGCTTCTCAATTGCTCATACGCAAAGGTGATCTGGGGACTGGTTTTGTCACGACTTGATCCAATTATCAGAGCTACTTTCGTGGACCAAGAGGCGATCTAAGAAGGCTCCAGCCACTCTCACAAAGTCAGCAACTCAAACTACCATATTCGACATATGGAAGCAGCGTAATAATGTCTTGCACAACTCTTACGTTATACCGGCGTCGATCATTTTCAAGAACATTGAACGGGAGATTCGCAACATGATCTCATCTAGAAGAAAAAGGAAGCGTTGGAGAGATCTAATGCAACTTTGGATTCGGTAAACACCACCAAAATCTAACCCAAATCTATTGTAACTTTGTTTTTATTCTTTTTTGCCAAGGTTGCTCTAACCTAGGTATTGCTTTTGTAATGCCTAAACATTTTCATTTATATGGTATTTACGCTTCAAACAAACACGAACCATGGTTAGAGGGAAGATTTTCTTTAAAAACCTCTTTTTCGTTTAGGCCCTTGATATGCTCAAATTTAACTTTGAGCTACTCTCTCAAATTAAGAGGTCGTCGTAGTAGGGGTCGAATCACTGAGAGTTAAATCAAACGATAGGATGTATGACTTTGAATTGAGCTAAGCGAATAATGTAAAGTAAATGCAAAAACTAATTTAAAGCAGATGATGATTTTTGGTTTCTTAAGATTTCAATTAAACAAAAATCTAGGTTTTCAAGAAATTATCACGATGAATCACAATTGCAGATTAAAAGACGTTAGGATTTAATTAAGAACCGTTCTCGAACTTGAAACACTAAGGTATAATTAACCAACTTTCGTTGCGAAAATTAACTATGCCTAAACTCTAGAAAGCCAAATTCCTTTGCGAATTTAATCAATTTAAGAAAGCATTAAGTCTAAGTTCAATTTGTTCACAAAATCCCTAAACCAAATTCTTTTGCGAATAGGAAATTTTGCTCATCTAAGATCTAGTTCAAGTTAATCAATTACACTTCCGTGTCAATTTATCAACGTAGGATATCTAATTTAGGGTCGTGAATCCTAAATCACAGTTAAAGCACTCTAGATGAAAACCCAATTTGATAATCCTAACAAGTGATATTAATCTAACAATTCATCTTCAATCCTTTCGAATAACCCTAAACCTAACAAGAGAACTACTCAGACATGGATGCAAAACACAACATAGCTGAATAATATTGCATAAAGAAAAAGAATAAGGAAGAGATACAAAGGGTTCAAAGAATCTCAAGAACGTAGTAGACTTGTCTCCCTAAAACTCTCAAAAACTCTCCATCAATTTGTTCAATAGAAACTAAGGTAAAGATCTAAAAACCTAATAGAAAAGTATAAATAGTGTTCTGAAGTTCGTGGTGGGCTTTTTTGATAACTTCTGGAGACTTCCGGGCCAAAAATGCAATTCTTCAACTCTTTAAAAATCAAGTCGTCGTTACTTTTGTTGTGTGTGTCGATCGACACTCATGGGTTGTGTCGATTGAAAAGCGCCTAAAATTATGCTTCTTCGCTTGTAAAACGAGTGTGTCGATCAAACTCATAGAGTGTGTCCATCGACATATAACCAAAATTCTGCTTCTGAAGTTATAACTTCGGCTTCTCTCCCATTTACGCTCCAAAATGCACCATAATTGTCAATTAAACTCTCCACGAACAATAACCAGTTAAGATACTAAAAAGACTCGAAAACAATTAAAAGAGTCGATAAAAGGACTTATACATGGTCTAAAACCGGTGAAAACCATGATATATCAGCCCATTTGGTTCTACTAGAGGGTTTGCTATTTCCTTTTTTAAATCTTTGTTTCCCTCTTCCTAGAGTGGAGTCATAATTACCGGCTTGTTAGCTACGGTATTGCCAATCTCGTTCAAAATCTTTCCTTTTCTACCTCTCAAAATATTCGGTTTTCATTGCTTATTTCCATATTCCATTACCAAATCTGCAGAATTTTAAGAAAACTTTCCTTTCCCTGCTATTCCGTGCCAATCACGAAATTCATATCATGACTTTTTAAAATTGACTCACCGTGAATTCCACATTGAATGCGAACAATATAGCTTTTCCGTCAACAGATCCCCAAAATTAACCTTCATTCGTCGGCAAACTCTCCTCCGATTTCGTCTCTCACCAACAAAAATGGCGAATCATCTTCACATGGCAATCAAAGGGATGTCTTTAGACGATGATGAACCCCTCACACTTCCAGACGAGCCCCAGTTCACAGTTTATGATGAGAATGCTTTGAGTATCCTGGGAAAGCTCCTTAACTCGAACTGCCAGCCTATGGGAAAGATGATTGAAGATATGCCTAGGATATGGCGCCTTCAATACAGAGTTCGAGGTATTGCTTTATCCAAGGATAAATTTCAGTTTATCTTCCAGAGGGAAGATGATCTTATCACTGTGTTGAATGATCATCCATGATCTTATAATATGTGGACCATGGTGATGGATTGTTGGGCTCCAGATCTGCCAGAGGATTTTCTCTCTACCCTGGATGTATGGGTCAGAATTCGTAACATTCCAGCGGACAACTTCACAGTAGACACGATGGACCGAGTTGCAACGGTTCTTGGAAAAGTAGAGTTGATTGCTTATGACCCTAAAAAGTCTAAAAAACAGAGTATGTTTGTGTCCTGGTGAAGATCCCAATCAACAACCCGATGAGGAAAACGAAGAAGGTCAATTTCCTAAGAGGAGGCTCAGCGATCATTGAATACGAGTACGAGAAAATCTGGAAACGTTGTTTACACTGTCTTCAACTCACTCATGAGCAGCCTCGTTGCCCAATGGGCAGGAGACTAATCAGAAGCCTATAGAAGGAAGGGTGCTTAAAGATCAAGATCAAATTGGTTCCAGTAGCTCTAAGGCGAAAGTCGTAGGAACAAAACCACTAGCTTTACCTGGTCCACCAGGGTTTCCCCCCCCCCCCCCCCTATGCCGGGTTTCACAAAAGAAATGAGAGATGCTGCTCTCCAATACGTATCCCATGCTAATCCCACAGAAAGTCGAGCCAGAGTTCTTCGGGTCCAACAATCTATAGAAGAAGGTACTGCTGAATCAACACACCATAGACCTATGATTACTTCTAATTTGAACAAAGGCAAAGGTCTAGTCTTTGGGTTTGGAGCTGAAGATGCTAACTTGGAAAAAAGGATTACTCGGACTGACCATCCTAGTAGGTCACTGCCAAACCCAGAAATGGGACGCTTATACGATGGGGAAGCTTCCTCTACCCTGAGCATTCCTTCCCATATTGCAGATTGGAGTCCTACGGATTTTCGGATTAGAGTCACACCAAGAGAACCATCCCCCAAAAACTCCTCTGTAAAACAACGAGGGCGTCGTCGACCTCCGGCATGGAAAAGGAAACTTGGTCGTTCTACTGGTGCTACGGGTCAACTGGCTCAATTATAAACTCAATCTTCGATCTCACCCAACAACACCAAACGCAAGGCGGAGGTACTTGCTAATGTTTCATCGTCAAAATCTCCAAAAATATCAAACAATCCGGTGGCTTCCGTTTTGAAGCCGCTGCAGCCCCAATGAGTATACTGAGTTGGAAATTCGAAGAATTTTTTTTCCAATTTTTTGGTTTTTGATGGAGACTAAACAAAAGTTTGCGTATGTTTCAAAATTATCAAAGAGTTTGGGTTATGATAAGTTAGTTACTGTGGAAACGCTTGGTCTAAGTGGTGGTTTGGCGTTGATGTGGAAGAAGAGCTTTAGTGTGAAAATCTTGTCTCAAGATGGAAGAATCATTGATATGAAGGTTACAATGGGTATAGTGCATTTCTTCTTGACATGTGTCTATGGAGACCCAGTGAGAGCTCATCGACATGTAGTATGGGATCGTTTGGAAGCTTTGGGTATTGAGAGAGATGATCCATGGCTATTAACAGGGGATTTCAATTAATTAATGTCGAATGAGGAAAAATTAGGAGGAGCAATTCGTGAAGAATCTACTTTCCGAGGTTTCAGAAATATGGCTCAAAATTGCAAGATACGAGAAATTTGAAGTTGTGGGAACTCCTTCTCCTGGGTTGGATGGCGGGAAGAGGGATGAGTTCAGTGCCGTATGGATAGAAGTTTTGGAAATGATATGTGGTTCCATTTGTTTCCTCGGCCAATGTGGAGTACATGAATCTATGGGATTCAGATCATAGGCCCATTAAAACATGTTTCGCTGTTGAAGGAGAAGCTCCAGGTCGTGGCCGCTTCTATTTTGACAAAAGAATGACAAAAAAAAAGAATGGTTTGAAGTTGTGATTCAAAGAGGTTGGGGAGAACCAGATTCTGAAAATCTATATGTGATGGAGCGTATTGCTCAGTGTCGTAGAGAGATCTCGCGATGGAAGAAGTCATTAGACCTCAATTCCAGAGACAAGATTACTCACCTCCACGCTGCCTTGGAAAAGGAAATCGCAAAATCTCGACCAATCCAACAGGTTATGCAGCATACCAAAAGAGAATTGGCCTTATCATACAAAGATGAAGAGATATGTTGGCGTCAAAAGTGCAGAGAGCAATGGTTAAAAGATGGAGATCGAAATTCAAAAAAATTTCACAACTGTGTGAAAGGAAAAACCTTCAAAATAAGATCCTAATGTTCCTAGATGCGGAAAACCGTAAGCATTTCTCGGAAGGCTCGAAAGGACACACTGCGGTGGAGTACTACAAAGAATTATTTACAAGTACAAACCCCTGCGATTTGGACTCCTTGTTTTAAGGGATGGAGAGCCGGGTTTCAACAAAGATGAATGAGGTCTTAACGGCTACAGTCTCTTTTGAGGAAATCAAAAAAGCAGCGTTTGCAGTGAAAGGAAGCAGCGCCCCTGGAGAAGATGGTCTTACAAGGGTTTTCTACCATAAATATTGGAGCATAGTTGGACCATCTCTTACTCGTGAGATTAAGCATTTCTTCTCCACCGTGATCCTCCCAGAAGGATGGAATCATACCCAGTTATGCTTACTCCCGAAAGTGATCAACCCAACTCACATGAAAGACATGAGACCGATCAGTCTGTTCCCTGTCCAGTATAAGATCATATCAAAGATTTCTTGTGATCGCCTCAAGTCCTTCCTTCCTTCAATAATATCTGACACTCAGGGTGCTTTCGTCTCAGGTCGATTAATCTCGGACAACATCATCATAGCACATGAGATGGTCCATGGACTCAGAACAAATGATCAAGTAATGGAAGAATACATGGCGGTCAAAATCGATATGCCAAAAGCATATGACCGTGTTGAGTGGAACTTCTTGGAGACGTTGTTGGAGAAACTTGGTTTTGCTAGGCTTTGGATCAGTTGGATCATTTCCTGTGTGAGTACGGTCTCTTATTCAATCCTCATCAATGGGCGTTCTCATGGTTTCCGTTAACCCAGAGAGGGGAATACGCCAAGGTGATCCGTTATCCCCTTTCCTTTTCATTCTGTGTGTTGAAGCGTTGGTAGGTTGCCTCAACAATGTAGAAGCTTCTGGTAAAATTTCTGGTATAAGGGTCCAGCGATTCATCATTTATTATTCGCCGATGACAGCTTACTGATGTGTAAGGCCAATGCCCAAGAAGCAGTTGAACTATCTCAATGCCTACAACTCTATGGTATGGCATTAGGACAAGAGATTAACAAGCTGAAATCATATATAATATTTGGGAAGAAAGTTGATTTGAATGCTCAGGAACAAGTCAAAATGGTCTTGGGCATTGATAAGATAGGAGGAGAGGGTTCATACCTAGACTTGCCCGAATGCTTCAGTGGATCAAAGAGGAACCTCCTAAGTTTCCAGCAAGAAAAGTTACATGGTAGACTCACTGGTTGGTTTGCGAAAGCACTATCTCATGGAGGCAAAGAGATTCTACTCAAATCCATTGCGTTAGCTCTTCCGGTCTACGCCATGTCGTGTTTCAAGCTCCCTAAAGGAGTTTGTACTAAGTTGACAAGTGATATGATTGAGTTTTGGTGGAGTAGTGGAGATGCAAAAAACAAAATTCCATGGGTGGCTTGGAAAAAATTATGCAGGGCAAAGGAGTGCGGAGGCTTAGGCTTCCATGACATTGAGATGTTTAATCAAGCTCTTTTGGGCAAGCAGGCTTTTTGTCTTTGGGACAACCCCAACTCGCTTATCTCTCAGATTCTGAAGCATAGATATTTCCAGAACTCCACCTTTCTCAACAGTGTAATAGGATCAAGACCCTCTTATGCATGGAGAAGTATCCTTCATGGTGGAGAACTTTTAAAGAATGGTCTGATTCACAGAGTTGGTAATGGAGAAGTTGATTTGACTCTAACAATGAAAGATCTCATAAATCCCTCCACCAACTCTTGGAATGTGGACCGAGTTCATCAGCTATTTGCAGCAGGTGATGTTCCTTTAATCTTGAATACAAAGATCAATCATGGTTGTGCAGATTCACTCAGATGTATTTTCTGAAGAGATGGCTCTTACTCATCCAAGAGTGGTTATGCCCTTCTGGAGACCATTTCAAAGCTTCAACTTTCCCTCTCCAAGAACCACCTCCCATAGAAAAATCTATGTGAAACAGAGTATGGAAAATAAAAGCTCCACCGAAACTCAAACATTTCATGTGGAGAGCCTTATCTGAAGTGGTGGCAGTCAAAGAGAGGTTGAGATCAAGACGTATCCTTGTAGACACGACCTGCACCTCATGCACAATGATGGCCCTAGAAACCATCTGCCATGTCTTATTCAACTACCCCACAACAAAAACAGTATGGGACCTTTCTGGTATCCCGCTTCCACCTGCAGGTTTTTCTCCCAACTCTGTTTTCTTGAATGTCCACCACCTCCTAGCTCAATCAACCAAACCTGCCATACCACGGGTTACTCGAGTGCTTTATCCCTGGATTCTCTGGCATTTATCGAAAGCTTGCAATGCGTTTGTCTTTGAAAGCATCAAATTTGATCATGCCTCTGTCCTAGCAAGAGCAAAGGAGGATGCTCTAGAATGGCTGACAACAAACGCCCCGTCCGTGTTGAATACGTGTGACTCAACTACAACTCCATTACCGTCCTCTCAATCCTTTTAGAACAAACCAGCTCCTGGATTTCTCAAATGTAATGTAAGTGCAGAGTGGTGTGAAAGAAGCAAAGATGGTGGGGTTTCCTGGCTTGGGAAAGCATTATATCACAGCCGGAGATCTTACGCCAACTGATATGCTCAAATTTGCCCTGAGCTACTCTCTCAAATTAAGAGATCAATTGTAGTAGGGGTCGAATCACTGGGAGTCAAATCAAACGATAGGATATATGACTTCGAATCGAGCTAAGCGAATAAAGTAAAGTAAAAGCGAAAACAATTCAAAACAGAGAAAAGTTATTGGTTTCTTAGAATTCAATTAAACAAGAGCTAGGTTTTCGCGAAATTCGCAGGCAAAGATAAATTGTAGAATAATAAAACTGTCGGGATTTTAATGAAGATTCGTTCTCGAACTTGAAACTCTAATGTAAATTTAAACGACTTCCGTTGAATTAATTTTCTATGCCTAAACCCTAGAAATCCAAATTCCTTTGTGAAGTCAATCAATTTATGCAAGCATTAAAGTTCAGGTTTCAATTGTTCACAAAATCCCTAAACCAAATTCCTTTGAGAATATGTGATTTTGCTCATCTAAGACTATGGTCAGGTTATCAATTGATGCTTCCGCTTCTAATTAATCAACCTAAGATAACTAATTAAGGGTGATCAATCCTAAATCAGGGTTATTTCAATCTAGATGAAGAACCAATATATAATCCTAACATGAATTCAATTCTAACAATTCATCTTAATTCCTTTGAAAAACCCTAAACCTAACAGGCAAATTACTCGACATGGAAGCAAAGCAAATCACAATAACTGAATAATACTGCATTAAAATAGAGTAAGAGAGATATACAGAAGGGTTCGAAGAAATCTGAATGGTCTGAAAACTTGTCTCCCTAACTCTCAAAATCTCTCTGAATCTCTCTAGGTCTTGAATAAAAGAAAGCTTAATGAAAACTAAAAGAAAACTGAGTATTTATAGGTTAGGATTCGTGCTCGGCTTTATTTGTTAACTTCTGCAACTTTTGGGGTAAAAAGGAAATCTTCAGAATTGGAAAAATCTTCTTCCTTCGCGAAACAGTTTCCTCCGTCGATCGACGCACATGTCATTCCGTCGATCGACGCGCCAATCTGACGGCAAATGAAAATCCGTCCTCGTGACTTCAGCTCTTCTTTCCTTGATGCTCCAAAATGCTCCATAATCACCAATTAAGCTCCAATCATATACGAACCTGCCAAGACTCTAAAACACTAGAAAAATACCAAAAAGACTCGATAAAACCGGGTTAAATCATGGCCAAATCATGGTAAAAACCATGATATATCAACTCCCCCAGACTAAGCTTTTGCTTGCCCTCAAGAAAACTAGAGACTAAGAATGAAGTCGAGGTTTGAAAATCGCGGGAACTCACTTATCCTTTGAAACATTGCTTTCGCTTCTTTGACTCTTTCGCTGCATATAAACAAAGTACCTTTGGCGGCCATGAATCTCAACCATCATAGTTTGGGCCTCAAATCTTAACATGCAAACCCATCAGTTTCACATTCTCCTAACTGTCGCACACTTGATCAAAGTGATGATGGAATTCCTTCTAATGATATCAACCAAGTAAAAGGCTAGGTGTGATGTTAAAAGGCTTTTGGTGTTTAAGTGGAGCTAAGAGTGTTTAGGGTTACCGGATTTTATTTGGTGGATGCAGACATTATGCATAATCACAAGAGAGAATCTTGTCCAGTTGATGCCCACAGTTTCACATTCACATTGCACTCTCCTCCAAATCGTAATCAGGAACCAAACACCATTATATAACATGTTCCACTATCCACATCCAACCTTTCCATTCCTTGGGATTTTTGTAGAAGCTAGAGACTTATAAAGATGATCATTATTCCCCTTTTCCCTTACTAAATTTTCGTTTTTTTTTTTTTTTAACTTAATAACTCTAAGGGGGGAAATGATCTTACAAAGATGTTAGTCTCGAAAATTACCATTATTGTGCATAAAATCCCAAAGAATACTTAGCATTGTTGCTCGTTGTAAAGTACTTCCAACCAAATCCTCATCATGTGCAATTTTGTGAATGAAAAACTGCATCGGACCTTTTTCTCTCCGGTGTTTATACACATGCCTGCACATAAAACAAAAAGGAAAAAGATCGCATAAGGCTTGAATAATGGTTAAGGTTAGGGATTGGGTACCAACTAAAAATGAGCTGGCCATTCAGGATCAACAAAGAGTGGTAAAGTGAATAAGAAGTCCTGAATGTCGGATCGATTACTGTCGTGATATCATCAAAGAGAATATAGCGAGATGGAGAACAAATGCGCTAGTCTGGAGTTTGATCAACTTCGTTTTGCAAACCGCGATAAGAGGGGAACATGTACTATCATCTGGTTTCGAATCGCTCCATCCAAAGGCTTCGTCGCAACAGCTAAAAGTCGCAAAAACTAAGTGTCTGTACTTAGGAAAGGTCATTATCCCCTACAAGTTTTGAATTAATAAAACAATTTTTTGACTCCAAAATAAAAAAAGCAATGTTAGCAACTACCTCCCCCAGACTTAAACAACACTGTCCTCAGTGTTAATCAAGCCTGAAGGAAGTGAAAGAAAAGAAAAATAAAAAGTTAGAGATTGTGAAAAAGAATCGGACCTTTGATGTGCCCGTCGATCGACGCACAAGGTGTTCCGTCGATCGACGCTCTTGTCTGAAAAACGATCGTGGCTTAGAAGCTTTTGTCAGATGAGCATTACAATTGTTATATTGTTACATCACTCAAAAGAAAAAGACTCAAAGAAAAGCACTATCATCATATCATCTAATCAAATTCGCATACTGACTCAATAAAATCACAAAAAAGACTCAAAGAAAAGAAAATAAAAGAGAAAGGAAAACTTACAGGTGGGTTACCTCCCACCAAGCGCTTGTTTACAGTCATTAGCTTGACTTTTTCGGGGCTTAGGTTGGAGGTGGATCTCTGAAGTGCACTCCCCCAGACTTGCAAGGAACAATACCAGGAAAGAGCTTCATAGTATTGTTCAACATCTTTTGGACAACTACCTCTTCCTTCTCCCTCAACTCCAAAGGAATGACAATTCTGAACTTGGAGAATGGTTTATAAGTCTTTATGTGCTTTACCTTAGGGATCTTTTGGCACTTGGGACTTGCTGGAATGTTGATGTCATGACGTGGAGTGGGAGGAGCCAACTTGAGGACTTTCTCAACCTTCTTCGTCTCATTTCCAACATTAACACTTATACAAAAAGTCGATGTGACAAGAATTGAAGGATAGAAGACATTCTTGTTGATGTTCGAGAAGGAGATTCGCTTATTAGGAAAATCCACCATTGCTCCCACTGTTGCAAGGAACTGTGCACCAAGAACCAATGGTTTACAGCTGTCATCCTTGGCCTCAATGATGTAAAAGTCTGTAGGAACAAGACAATCTCCTATTTAAAGCAATACGTCAGGAATGAAGCCCTTTGAAACTGTACATGATCTATCTATGAGCTCGATATAAGTCTTTGAAGGTTGTAACTCCAAAATTCCAAGCTTCTTTGCAACAGTCTCAGACATGACATTCACATTAGCTCATGTGTCACATAGAGAATCCTTCAATTCTACACCATTGATTGAGCACGGAACAACAAACATTCCTGGATTCAACAATTTTGGTAGCTTTCTCAATGATGTTGGAGCTTGTTTCCTTTTCTCCTTAGTGTTTTGTCACTGCATTGGTTGATAGGTAAAGGATATGAGCTCCTAGGATACGGAATCTTGGGCTTGTAGACTCGTTCATGGCTGATTGCAGACTGTTCCTTGACTTCGCTAATGGCAGAACATGAATTTTGTCCGTTTTCACCTAGCGTCGATCGTTACACAGCTTTGGCGTTAATCGACGTTACGTCTTTTTCGATTGCCGTCAGATTGGCGCGTCGATCGACGCTGGGGTCTGCAACCTCAAAATTCACGTTTTCTTCATGAACCACGAGCAAATCGTCATCCTCACACTTCTCAATAGCTGGAATCACTAGTTCTTCACTCTTCAATGTGATAGAATTGGAGAAGTGCTTTGGGGTCATATCCGTCTTTCCTGGAAGATAACCTTCCTGTCTCCTCACACTTTCAGCAGTTTGAGCTACCTGAGTATCCAGCTTCTTCAAGTGAATGTTGAGGGCTTCAATCTTCCCATTGAGATCAGTGCAGAGACTGCCAATCTTCCCATTGAGATCAGTGTAGAGGCCGTCAATCTTCCCATTGAAGTTAACTGTTTGTGCTTGCTGCCCCTCAAGAAGCTGTTCGAGCATACCCTTCACGTCACTTTCTAAACATTTAGCAGGAATCGGTTGATATGACGAAGATCCATAGTTCCTTTGGTTGCTGTTGCTGCCAAATGGTTTCGGAAACTGCGACTTCTGAGCATAGCTTGGAGAACCAGGAGTTCCTGAGAACGAGTTCCTCTGATTGTAACTGTTGTAACCCTTGTTCTCTGATTGATTTCCATAACGCTGATTCTGATAGCCATTCTGGTTGATGTAATTAACATCCTCCTACTCTCTGTCTTCATCCTGATAGAAAGTGTCAATTTCCTGTGCAAAATGAACCGACTTCTTGTTCACCATAAGGTTATGCATGGAATCGATCTTAGCATTAACCTCAGCAATCTCAGCTCCACCCGATTCCCCAGCTTCTCTTCTTCTTTCCTCATTAATCTTCTTCGTACTATTGCTAGTAGATACGTTCGTGATGAGCTCGAGACAGTCTGTTGGGAATCTGGTCTTGAAGTTCCTATTACTCGCAGCATGTAAAGCCATCTGATGCTTCGAATCCATACCTGTAGAAAATACCCAGCAACTGAACCTCACGACCTTCCGCACCGAAGACCGCTCTTCCTCCTCCTTCTTCGGGTGACGTTGCAGAGTTCCGCAGGCTGTCAGCGGAGAGAGCCCGCATTTCTAGTGGCAAAGGAAAAGGCATCGACCGTATAACCCCTTCGAAGAGGCAAAGGGCGGATGCTTTTCCTGCAACAGCCGTCGGCGGAGAGGCGTCTCTGAGTGGTGGCGACAGGTTGCTCCGTGCCGAAGCTTACGCAATGGTGAAGTCGAGATATTCCGAGGTTCGATCCTCTCCTTCCGCATTCCTTTCTTTAGCACTTTCTACGCCTTATATATATTTTTTTTTTTACATTATTGTGTTCTTGCAGCTCTCCCTCCTCTTTGACCGTTTGGTTGGAGACTATGATGAGGACGTTCGTTCCAGGGGTAGCGAGCTTAGTGCGGCCAAAGAGGCCAATGCCGCTCTACAGTCGAGGCTGAATGAGACTGTAGAGATGAACGACGCTCTTGAGCGCGATGCTCTTGCTCTGCAGAGGGTCAAGAAGGATTATGAAGATAAGCTATCGAAGCTCAAGTCGCGGTGTGCTAAGGCCGAGGGTGAGTCAGTTCGGCTGAGGGGTGAGCTTAGCTCTGCTAGCGACCTTCAGCGCACCAGGATCGACGCTGCCGTTGCAGAGACCAGAGACGAGATGACTCGCAGTTTCGTGGTGCGGACCAGCGAGGTTGCCGGGCTACTTGCGGAGATTGGCGGGAAGGCCCAGAACGACATGTTGAACCTTACTCAGATCGATGCGAACTTGGAGTTCATCGGCCTTCTTCAGGGATCGGATCCGCCAGATCTCCCGTCGGAGGTCGAGACGCTGCGCCAGCGGCGTCAACCGATCTATGATGCCCATGACGTGTTCGCAGACCTCCTTGCTAGTGTCCGGAGGGTTCTGGAGATCCCCACGGCTCCTGCTGGCGCTGTTGACGACGTTGAGTTGTCAGACGAGGACGACGTCGAGGCAACAGGCGGCGAGGGTGCTGATGACTGATCTTACTTGTCTTTGTTTCTCGGACTTAGCTTATTTTATGATATTCGGACATGATTACTCGTAAGCGTTGGATGGTTTGTATCCAACCTAAGGCTATGCTTACTTCGCATTGTAACGCTTTTGCTATGATTTTGTCTTGATTGTGCCTCGTGCTTTTACCTTTGATAGAACTTTCAAGAGTAATGATGTCCGTTTTGTTGACCAAACCTTTTGTCATAGGTTGAAAGTTGTTCATACCGTAGCACGCCTTAGGCTTTTCGTACCAACGTTTGCTGTTGGGTTTGTGATTGTGTTGTCCAGGATCGCAAGTGTAATATAATTGCTCCTTTCCTACCAACGTTTGCTGTTGGGTTTTCTAGAATGGCGGTGCTTTCCGAACACGTCTGTCCAGAAGCAATCACGCCTTGTGACTTGACCAACGTGTTTGTTGAGTTTTCTGAATGATTATTCGGTGTATAAACCTAAGTAACCATTGGCAGCTGCTTTTTACCAACGGTGTTGTTGGGTTTTGGAACGAACATTCGTGGTCAAAAGACCAGGAAGTGATCATCAAAACCAGCCAGAGTCAAAAGCCCTGAAACTGATCGTTATAACTTATATAGCGCGCTTAGGATCCGGTGATGGATGTCAATGTGTTCAGGTTCACACATTGTTGCTGTGGCCAGCAGCAACGACAGTGGATTGAACTTTGCTTTTTGAAAAGGCTTTGAGGAATCCCTGGAGGATGTAATTGATAACGTTGTTTAAACAAGTCTTCGAGTAATCCATAAGGGAAAATCCAAAAGGAGTCCGAGAGACTTGAGTCGTTTGCTTATTACTTGAAGCAAATACCAAGTAGAAAATGGGAGTATTATGAGTATACGTACCCCACTCCCCCCCCCCTTTTGACGGAGGAGGGCAACTGAACTCGTCCGAAGACAAGCTGCCTACGTACCCTTTGCAGGGATCAAGTCGCCCCGTAGTTCGTTAAAACACTTACTCCCCCCCCCTTTGAGACGGAGGAGGGCAACTGAACTCGTCCGAAGACAAGCTGCCTACGTACCCTTTGCAGGGATCAAGTCACCCCGTAGTTCGTTAAAACACTTACTCCCCCCCCCTTTGAGACGGAGGAGGGCAACTGAACTCGTCCGAAGACAAGCTGCCTACGTACCCTTTGCAGGGATCAAGTCGCCTCGTAGTTCAAGGCAAGGGCCTTAGAAGAGGACTAATGATAGTACCTCTTCAAGTGCTTCGCGTTCCATGAATGGAGTATTGGCGTGCCAACCATGGTGGCGAGCTCGTAGACGCCGGGACGGACCACAGCGGTGACTTTGTAAGGTCCTTCCCAGTTAGCTCCTAGTTTGCCTGCGTTCCGCTCTGCTGTATTTTGGAAGACTTCGCGCAAGACCAAGTCACCCTCGCGGAAACGTCGTTCGCGAACCTTGGAGTTGTAGTAGCGTGCGGCAGCATTCTGATAGTTGGCTATTCTGATAAGTGCCTGATCGCGCCTTTCGTTAAGGAAGTCCAGTTCATCAAGGAGGAGTGAATCGTTGAGTTCTTCGTTTTCCATTAAGAGACGACGTCGCGGTCCTGGAGAAGTCACTTCGGAGGGTATGACACATTCAGTTCCATAGATAAGAGCAAAAGGAGTTTCTCCCGTTCCGCGTTTGGGAGTGGTGCGGTGGGACCATAAAACGCCTTCCAGCTCATCTGCCCAGCGACCCTTCTTCGCGTCCAAACGTTTCTTAAGGCCATCGAGAATCGTTTTATTCATTGCTTCTGCCTGTCCATTTCCCTGGGGATGACGAGGAGTAGATTTGTTGAGTCGAATTTTCCACTTTGCGCAGAAGGCCTCGAACCTGTTAGAGATGAACTGAGAACGGTTGTCGGTGATAATTTCGAATGGAATTCCGTGACGACAGATGATGTTTCTCCAGACGAAACTTTCGACTTGGGCGTCTTTGATACTTGAGTAAGCCTCAGCTTCCACCCACTTTGAGAAATAATCCGTTAGAACAAGTAGGAAACGCTTTTGTTTTGACGCGTGCAGAGGTCCTACGATGTCCATTGCCCATCTCATGAATGGGTAAGGAGAGGTGACAGAAGAGAGCATCTCCGTTGGTTGATGAATTTTCAGAGCATGACGTTGACATTTTTCGCACTTGGCTGAAAACTTAATGCAATCGTTCACGATGGTGGGCCAGAAGTGGTCGTGTCGCTTAATTTTGATTGCCAAGGCTTTGCCTCCTGAGTGATTGCCGCAGGATCCGCTGTGTACTTCTTCCATGACTTGTCTGGCCTCTTGTCCCTCTACGCAGGTGAGCAAAGGACCAGAGAATCCCCGTCTGTAGATGTTGTCGTCGAACAGGACGTACCGAGCGGCTTGTTTCTGTATCTTGCGAGCTGCCCACTTGTTGTTAGGGAGCTTTCCACCGACGATGTAAGCGCGAATTTGATCCATCCAGGGTTTGTCGCAACCGTACTCGGGTTCTTCATCTGTGTCCATGGGGACTGTCATGTCTTTGTTTACAGGCTCAAGCGGAAGGTTCTGCGTGGGGGACTCTTCGAGTTGCCTTAGGTCTTCGGCGACATCGGCACCGATGACTTCGGATCCGATGGCGTCGGTGTCAGGTGCTGGCTTCGTTAACGGCTCAGGCTCGGTGTTTGCTTCGGCTTCTGTCATCTCGACGTCGTTGACCCTTGTTTCAGTAGTGGCTTCAACCTGTTTAGCAGTCTGTGATCGCGTCGATATAGCGAGCGTCATGTCTTGTTTGATGCTCGGGAATTCGATGATCTCTACGGGGATAATTCGTTTCAAGGTTGGATCTTTTGGTGGAGCCGAAGCGGAGGCAAGGTTTGCCAAGGCGTCTGCGTCAATGTTTTCCGCTCGAGGAATTCGTGTCAGAGTGAACTCTTTGAATGTCAAGGCAAGGTCCTTGACTATTTTTTGATAAGCTCCCATCCGATCGTCTTTGGTTGCGTACTCGCCACTGAACTGGTTGGAGACCAGTTGTGAATCGCAGAAGGCGTGAACGTGCTCGATGTTGAGTCCTTTGGCGAGTCTCATTCCAGCGATGATGGCTTCGTATTCTGCTTCGTTATTGGAGGCTCTGAAGCCCAGACGGAAAGATTGCTCGAGGATCTCGCCTGTTGGTGATGCTAGGCATATCCCTACTCCAGACCCGTTTTTGGAGGATGAGCCGTCGACGTGTAGTTCCCAGATCCCTGGTCGAACCTCCTTCGCGGACTGGTCTTCTGGGAGTTCGATAAGGAAATCTGCTAACACTTGTGACTTGTTACACGTTCGTCCTTTATACTCGATGTCGTATTCGCTAAGTTCTATAGCCCACTTAGCCAATCTGCCAGACTGACTTGGACTATGCAAGACCGTACGTAAAGGGAAAGTGCTGAGAATCACGATGGTATGAGATTGAAAGTAAGGCCTTAGCTTTCGTGATGCCATGACGATCGAAAGAGCTAGCTTCTCTAGCTGAGGATATCTTGTTTCTACGTCGGTGAGGGTCTTGCTAACATAGAATATGGGCTTTTGCTCGCCCCGCTCTTCGCGAACTAACACAGCACTCACTGCTGTTTCTGAAACGGCAATGTAGAGGAAAAGAGGTTCCCCGGTGACTGGTTTAGCAAGGATAGGCGGGGTCGCCAAATATTCTTTGAGCTGTTTGAAAGCGTCTTCGCATTTGTCAGACCATTCGAATTGCTTGTTACCTCGCAGCGTGTCATAGAAAGGCAGGCACTTGTCAGTCGAGCGCGAGATGAAACGGTTAAGCGCAGCGACTCGTCCAGTTAGTCTCTGCACCTCGCGCTTGTTTCTTGGGGATGCCATTTGGATGAGCGCGTCGATCTGCTTCGGATTTGCTTCAATGCCACGACGAGTGACTAGGTATCCCAAGAATTCTCCTGATGTTACCGCAAACCTACACTTCGTGGGGTTTAGCTTCATGTTGTGAAGGTTCAGCTGTTCGAAGCATGCTTCCAGGTGGGAGATGTGGTCTTCTTCTTCGAGGGACTTCACGAGCATGTCGTCTATGTACACCTCCATTGTTTTGCCTAACTGATCCCTGAACATCTTGTTTACGAGCCTTTGATACGTTGCTCCTGCATTTTTTAGGCCGAAGGGCATCACCTTGTAACAGTAGATTCCACGGTCGGTGATGAAAGCGGTCTTCTCTCTATCTTCAGGGTGCATTAGTATTTGATTATAGCCTGAGAAGGCGTCCATGAATGTCAAGAGTTTATTTCATGCTGTTGCTTTCACCAAGCAATCGATGTGAGGTAAAGGAAAGCTGTCTTTCGGACATGCTTTGTTCAGATCTGTGAAATCGACGCAGACACGCCACTTCCCGTTCTTCTTTTTTACCACGACTGGGTTGGCGAGCCAGTCGGGGTATTTGACTTCGGTGATTGATCCGACGCGTAGAAGCCTTTCGACCTCGTCGTTTACCGCTTTTGCTCGGTCGGGACCGAGTTTCCTCCTTTTTTGCTATATTGGCTTGAAGGTCGGGTCGACGTTGAGTTCGTGGCTAGCTACGTTGATGTCTATTCCAGGCATGTCTTCTGCTGCCCATGCAAAGGTGTTGACGTTCGTCTGGAGGAAGACCACGAGCTTCTTTTTAATGTCTTCATCAAGCGTAGCTCCGATCTCAACACATCTTTCGGGGTGTTGTTTGTCAATGCATATAGACTCTACAGGTTCGCAGGTGGGCCGTTCTTCTTCTACACGACCTTCTGCAATCTGTAATTGCTATAAGAGGTCAGTCATGTTCTTGACCTGCTCGGGGTTGGTTCTCGCTCTTTTTCGTGATCCTTGAGGTTCGGGGTCCTCCCTCTTCTTCTCGATGTTTCTTATCTTATGCTCAGCCAGAAAACAGGTACGGGAATCTCTCTGATTTCCCCATATTGTTTTTATGCCGATGGGAGTTGGGAATTTGAGGCATAAGTGGTATGTCGAAGGTACGGCTCTCATCAGGTTGAGCCACGGGGTTCCCATGATCATGTTGTAGATCGCCGGATGATCAGAGACGGTGAAGTCGACCATCTTCTTCACGGTGCCAGCTTGGACAGGAAGGCGAATCGTTCCCATAGTCATGGTTGTCTCACCAGAGAAGCCTGTTATGGGTTTAGGCCTTCCTTTGATTGTGGACAGATCGATCTTCATTCGCTCAAGTGTTTTCTTGAAGATGACATCCACCGAGCTTCCTGTATCGATGAGAACGCGAGCGATGTTGAAGTCGTAGACAGTAAGGTTGATGACCAAGGGATCGTTGTGTGGTTGATCGAGGCCCTCGGTGTCCTTCTCGTCGAAGGTGATTGAGTCGCTGGAAAGCCTTGGCTTCGCGGGTGCTGATATGTTTGCGCAGACGTCAGCGCGGCGTTGGTAAGCTTCGATCGCAGTCTCATTATCAGCACAGTACTGCGAGCCTCCCATTATCATGTTGATCACTTCGTATTGGTGTTCGTTTTCCATGCCGTCATCGCGGCGTCGGCGTCTGGGAGTATCCGCTTGTTCCTCGATGTTAGCGGGGGCTTTCTCCTCTGGCTTGAAATCCGATAAGCTGTTGTTGTTTTTTAAGGTGCCTTCTGTGAGTTTGGCTATGAGTTGTCGCCCTAACTCTCGGCACCTTGCGGTTGAGTGTCCATTAGATTTGTGGAAATCACAATATAGCTTCTCGTCATAGTCCTTCGACTCTCTGGTCCAGGTGTTGTTAAAGGTTCCTCTGCCACGACCGCGCCCACGGCCTCTTCCGCGTCCGCGACCTGATGACTCTACTTGATAGTTGTGAGCCCCTCCGGATCCTCCTTCGTATTCGACGTAGGTAGGATTGTTTTTCTTAGGTGCAGCGACTTTGGCTGGTTCGTTTGCTTGTTTGGTCTTTCCGCCTTTCCTGGCTTGGATTTCCTGTTCGGTTCGAGCGAAGTCGGCTGCGCGATGGAGAGCGTCTTGAATTGTTATCGGCGTGTTGACGCTCATCTCTTGCCAGAATGGGGATGGGCACCGAAGTGCCCCTCGCAGGGCTTCCAGGGCTGACTTGTTGCTGATACCTTCAACCTTTGAAAGCGTGCTTTTGAACCTCGTCATGAAAGATCAAAGACTCTCGTTCTCGCCTTGCTTATTATTCCATAGTTCTGAGTCGTAGATCTTCCGTTCCATGAAGATGTTGTAATGTTGAACGAATAACTCGGAAAGCTGAAGAAAAGTGTGGACTGAGTTTTTCTCCAGCTTGTAGAACCATTGTAACGCAGGCCCCTTGAAACTTTCCACAAACAGCTTGCAGTAGACGATGTCTTTTTCCGTTTCCTTGAAGTTCGCTCTCCCCAAGGAAACTTCGAATTCCATCAGATGATCCGAAGGGTCAGTGGTTCCTTCGTAGATGGGTAACTTGATCCTCCCGGGATCGGAGATTTTTGTCTTCGCGATTCGTTCGTCGAAGGGTGTATTCCTCGCCTTTTCTAGAACCTGGGCGATGGCAGGAGCCTTTCCCGTTCCCTGATGCATCTGCGATTGGGTGTACTTTAGGTCTGAGGTTACCCGATCCATCTGAGCTTTAACTGCAGCGAGCTCTGCAGTGTAAGAGCGTTTTAATGCTCTGCGCTCCTGCTCCTTCTTGTACCTCTCTTCGCTAGAGCAGTTGGAGTATTCCGCGGTGTCCCCCACAATCTCTGTCTTGGAAGAACTTGACGTGCTTTTAGTGTCAGGGGCGCATGGTTCCTCTCGGTTTCCTTCTGGACCTTCCGCCCGTGTACGCTTTGCGGGAGCTGGTTCTTCTCCGTCGGAGACGTCTACGACGCGTTCGGGGGACTTGTCCGTTTCTCGACGCGGAGGTGGTGGTGGTAAATCCTCTGGGTTCCCCCGAGTAGTGCGACGCGCTGAGAAGTCGAGGCGTTGAGGGTCGACGCGCGCTCTGAGTCTCGTCGTGTTAGGTCTTTCGCATTTTCGTCGCGAAAGAGCTTTCAGTTCCTTCGAGTTCTCTTCGATCATCTTGGCTTGCTTCTTCTGCTCAGTGAAGAAATCTTCTAGCATCTTCTTCACCTCGGTTAGGTCATCACGAGCAGGGGTTTTTGCAGCGGTAGCCTCGATCGAAGGTTCTCTTTCCCGGTTGTCTCTGCGGGACGTGTTCTCTTCGCCACTCACCATATTTGAGTTGTTACGTAGCTTTTTGGTGTAAGAAATTCTCTAAATCCCCTTGGTCGGCGCCAAATTGTGGAAGCCGGAATTCGCACAATTAGATTTGTAAGGGTTTCGAAAGGAAGCAGAGATTTCTGAAGATAAGCTATGAAGAACAATGATGAGCAGAGAGAAATTAGGGTTTGTAATTGCTTTGTATTGCTTGTGTGGTAAAAATTGTGAATGAATCTTTACAAGTGTTTTTGCATTCCTATATATAACCCCCTAAGTCGGCTAAGCCTTTTTCCTAAACCCTTATGGATTGTCTTTTTCGCCTATGTCGGTCGAGCCTATGTGGGCTTCGTTGCTGGGCTTTGACGCGCTGAACCTTCTGGAACCCTTGCTGATGTTCTGATGGGCGTTGAAGGACCTGAAGCCGATGGGAAAGGCTCGGGCGCCGATGTCGACTGCCTGGATGCCGATGAGGCCAGGCACATCGGCGTCACTGGGCAGTGACGTCGGCACCACTGCCTGCCATCGGTGTCACTACTCAGTGACATCGGTGCCAGGCAACCTTCGTCTCTGCAGCGCCTTCTGCTGGCTCTGTGACCTCTCCGACGCTGCATTCATGACTTCTCCTGAGACGTAGACCACTTCGAAGGTTCCTTCAATAGGCAGAAGGTTCAAAGGACTTAGGGGTTTTCAGGAGGTCTTCACCTTCTTCTGTGGGTGAAATGACCTAGGGGTTATATTATCTCTGCTCGCTTAAAACATGCGCGTTGCTTATCATAACTTTGGATGTCGAGGTTCAGCGGGTGAAATCCGACCCCAACACAAGTTAACAGGCGTGAGGCGTCTTCTCTAAGTTTGATATGGTTGAAAAAGTGGTCGGTAAGTAGCATGTTTTCTTGTTGAGCTGTTGAAGCAATAGGGAAAGTTATATAATTTGGATTGTGGTTTACCTTTAATGTTGTAAGTAAAAAGTGTTCTAGAAGCCACAATTTGTATTCTAATTCAGCCTGGAAATCCAGAACCAAGTTAACAAGCGTGAGGCGTCTTCTCTATGTTTGATTACAAAACCTAAACCAATGCATTTAAACATCGTTATAAGATTCATAATAGTCTTTCTTTCACGTATTTAACAAAACAAAACAAAACAAAAAGTATCCAAGTCTCATAATAAATTTGATGTTGTAAGAAAATTCTTGTGTTAAAAGGTTTTAATAACTTGCAATCGTTAGGTTTCATTTATATTTTTAAAACTAATTTTTGTGCAATCAATCACGTAATCCCTCCAGGTGGGTCAATCAACAGATAATACTTACACCACTTTTATTTAACAGAAGTAGCAACAACAACATTCCTTAGAAATCATAAGTTCATCAAACAAGAACACTTTTTTGTTAAAAGTCCCATGTTTGGTTTTGGTACGATATTGAAACATGTTTATCACACATACAGACCTGCACTCACATACATCTTATAAATTTATTATTTGGGGTACATAACCATTACTTCATTATTTGAACCGGCAAGATATTTTGGGAGAAGTCAGAGTCCCTTACTCCCCCACCCTGCCTTGCGGTGGCCGCCGCTGTGGTTGCTGACTCGCCAGTTCTCCGTAGCCTTCACCACTACTGCTTGACCATTACCACTTCCATGGCCGGGGTTCATGAAGACATGGTGTGGTGGAACCTGAGGAGCCATGAGCTTGTCTTGGTGCTTCATCCCGCCGTGGTGCTGCGAGCTGTGGTGCTGCATCCCATGCCCGCCATGGTGCTCCATCCCACTGTGGTGCTGCGGGCTGTGGTGCTGCATCTCATGCCCGCCGTGGTGCTGCATCCCATGCCCGTGGTGCTCCATCCCGTGCCCGCCGTGGTGCTGCATCCCGTCCCCTCCATGCCATCCATTACCCATCTTTCCCTGGAAAAATGGTCATTCATGAAATTACCCATGGCGAGAAACATTCATAAATTATCAAACTGTTTAACAAGATGGACAATTGGTGCATTTGCACATGACTTATTATCACAGTGCAAATCCCAAAATATATAACTCAAAAACCATATTTTCATTTAACAAAACTTTTACATCGAGTTTCAGGACTTCGAAATATTTTAAGACACTGCCCAAACTTATAGTCTAGTTGTTTGTAGTAGTGTGACACTGCTGGACACAATTCACACACACATGCATGTTACTGAAAAGAAAAAATGTTTTAGACACCTTGGAAGAATATATGCCGAAGAGAACATAACATGATTAGTAAGGTAGCGACATCATAAAAGATAGCTTACGTTGTGGTGAGGCTGAACCATCGGAGATGGGGGCATAAAGTTCATATGAGGTGGCTGTTTGTGGTGGTTGTTGCTGTGGTGGCTCTGGCGGCTCTCAAAGAACTCCTCCACGTCTGAGTCTGAATCATCTTCCTCACAGACAGACATGTGAGCCATGGGTGGACGGCCGTGGTTGACCGGAAGCCTCATGTGGCGGTCGAACTGGGCTTGACGGTCAAAATGACCTCCGTGTGACTCCTCATGAGACATGAACTGCTTGTGCTCCTGGAAGCTGTGGCCGCTGCTTCTGTGATCCTTGTGGCCGAATCCGTGCCCAAACCCTCGGACAAGTTCATCAAGCATTTTTCTTTATATATACTTGTGCTAGTTTTCTTTGATATGGATAAGTGATTATAATCCTTTCTGGTGATTTTCTATTTATATGCAATTTTTGTAGTGTAGTCTAGTGTTCATTAAAATAGTGTTTGATATGATTCCCTCTAGCAATGACTCATAATATCATGATCTTATTTGAATCTTATTCTCTTTTACCACCACCATACCGAAAGTTGAGTAGACATATTGTTCTGATTCCTTTCGTCTTTTTAATTGGTATATATATATATATGTATAATGCACGTGCCAAATTAGAATCCTGAATTGACTGCATATTGATGGAAGAATCAAACTGAAACTAAATTTAGTCTAGTTCCATTTATTACAAGATTTTATGTTGGTTTGATTTTGTTTTTATATCAGATTTGTTTGTGGTTATGGGTTTTGCATCTGTTATATATCGGTAGAGGTCTCAAGTTTTATATAATGAACGGTTCAAATCTTCATATAGTGAAACGAGAAAAACAAGTACATGTAGTACAATAGCATGCAGGAGAGAATAAATCATAAATGTGACTAAAAGAGAACACTTTTTTTTTATCACAAACACTTTTATATTCCGGACTTATTCAAAACCAATTCCAACAATTTATGCATAAATGAGAATTTGGAAATATCAAGAATGTGTGTGAATTTTACATATATATGCATAGAGTTGAGGGACTTTTTCATATATATTTTTCCAAGTTAATTTTACTCTTTGTCAATATATACTCCTTCTTGCCCAGAGCTATTGTAATTTATTATCACGAGACTCGTGCCGGAGTTAGGTTATATATATATTCACTCTTAGGTTATGACTTATGACGATGAGTTGATATATATTCACTCTTCGGTTATGACGATGAGTTGATATATACACTCTTCAAAACCTAGTTTAGTTCTGGGCTGTAATATTTTAATAAATATACTTAATAGAACTTGTTTAACAAGTTGGGCGTTTAGTCTAGTGGAATGATTCTTAGTAGGGTGTGGGAGGTCCCGAGTTCGATTTTCGGAGCGATCCAACTTTTTACTTCTTCACCTATATTTTATTTTGCATCTATTACAGTTAAAAAAAGGAAGAAAGAATGAAGCTATTAACAAACACAACACTAACTAAACCAATTCAAATCCTATATTATACAGTGAAGCTACTAGCCGGCAATTATATTTTTCATTATTTTTAAAAAAGTTTCAGTAATTTTGTTTTTGCATATTATGTTTTACATTGCGTATAACGGAATGCAATAATTGTGTAAAATATAATATACAACTTGTGCATTGAGTGTTTACGTTATTCAAAGCATACCTACAACATATTTAAGGAGCTAATCAACTAGGGCGGAAATCTCCTATGGAAGAAGAAATTAATGGTTCTCATTTGAGGAAGGAATTGTTCGGTGGGTTTAGGCCAGAGTTTAATTCCCCTCAAGCGTATAATTATTTAGTTATTCCCATTTGGCCAGTCGAAATGGTGCTATACTTTAGGCCCATTAGAAAACCCGGTGAGTGGGCTACTCGACGGCTACACTCATCCTAAGGGATTAGTCGGGTGGTAAAAACCCGGATTACCTCTTGGTTATCAAAAAAAAAAAAAGGAAGAAGAAGCTAACCACACTAGAACTATAGAATTTCATACCGTTGTCAAATTCATATTCGATTCTAGATTAAGGCGCTAATTCTTATTCACATGAATTTCTGCATTCTTGTATCTCAAAACATGGGGTATGACAATATATCTTTCTCATCTGATTTATTATTAAAATAGTATCCCCGTTATAAACAAGATACAATATTTACCAAATAAAATTAATATAGTTTTAATTAAACAATCGATTGTAGTTACCGACAGGTTTATTATATAGAATCTAAGATCAATTTTACATATTTAAATTTGCCATTATTTTTTATAAAATGTATTTGACCCGTCAAATAATTAAAACGACCAAAAAATATTTTTCAAATATGCGATATGTGGAAGCTGAATTCCGCACTAAATATTTATTTGTGAATTCAGAGAAGAAACTTTGGTTCTACGAAAATTCTACATCTGATCGAATGAAAGAACAATTGAAACGAAAATGATACTATATTTATGAACGAATGTGAATACAACGAGAATACAAGAGACAAGTGAGTCCTTAGTCGAGTGTACATATGAGAAGTTGGATAAATTCTACATATTATCCTTGTATTTATAGCTCTTTCATCTCCGTTCGCCAGCTCCGAAGGCTCCAGTTAGCTCTGCATATCTCATGGCATTATGGTTGTGATTTCCAGAAATTTCAAAGCTGAAACGAGTCCACGATCTCATGTTGACTTGTTCTCAACTCCAACTTTATCTCCAGAGGAGCTTATCCTCTCTTGTGTGGGCCTCCAGCGTTCTTACGGCCCGTCTCGTTTCTCCTATTGTGTTGCTAATGGGCCTTATTTGTTTTTCAGGCCCAGGACCCGTGTTTTGGCCTTCCGTGTTGGCCAAAAAGTTTGATTTCACTGGGCTCGAAGTAGACCGGATTCAGCTCCAACACGATATATGACTAAAAAAAAAAATTGCATATATAACCAAAACTTCTCATCATTTTTCGATCTTATAAATTAGTAATTATTTTAATGTTATTTAGTAAGTAATTTGAGTAGTTCCTAAAATTTTGTTTTCCAAGTTTGTTTTGATTATAAAGATTGTGGTATTGTGGAGTGTTTGGTTAGTCGGATAGTAGGAGTTCATAAAAAAGATAATTTATTAATTAAAAAATGTGAGAAAATTTGAGAAATTTACACATCATCAAAATTGTCAAAGAATGTTTCTCCTTTAATATATAGAAGACTAAAAAAATTCATTTTTACTATTTTGTTAGTTAGTTACCGTTTTTTTGTTAGTTTCCATTTTTAATTTTATCTTTTTTAAAAATTAATTTTAAAATTTAACATATGTCATCATTTCGATCAATATTAGACATATGTCATGATTTCGTGAGTTCTAAATTTTCATAGGTATCAAACTCTCATCGAACACAGACTCTTTTATATAATAAGATCATGTAATGAACACTTTTCACGTGTCTTTATTTTTCGTTAAAAAAACATGTAATTGCTAGAGGGAATCATTTTACCAATCATTTGCAGCCAAAATTTAAAATTTACTTGCTCTTTTTCATTTGTTTATGTGATTTTAATAAAAATCAAAGCCTCTAAAATTGTCGGATCATAATTAATTTATTAAATTAATTGTTCGGGGTGATTTAAGTGTTGCTCACGTATATCTTATTTAAGCATTGTGAAGTTTACCAGTTGGTTCAAACATTACGGACGAGGGGGGTGTTGGGGTCAGTTTCCACCTTAGTAGATTCAACGCATGAAAGAGACTAAGTATGGAAATGGATACCGACGGGGCGTGTACCGACAAGGCGCGAATTGATGAGGCGCAAATAAATAAGGCACGAACCAAAGAACTGTGAACCAGCAAGTCATTTCTACCTTCACATAATGGCTTTTAGGGTCATCGTAATGTCGATCCCATAGATCTCAAATGACGATCCGCTGGGCCAAGCCAAAGCAAGAATTACATAAGAGCAAGCCCAAGTTGAAGCCCACCAAGACTAGCCGACTTGGAGACATCCTCAGGTGAAAGAAAATCTTGAAGAATAAGAAAGTTTTTTCCATTTGTTTAGGACTCTCCCTAAACCGACTTAGATATGTATAAATACTCATATACATCCTTCAAAGATGGGATCCACAATTTTACACACAGAAACTCTGGTACTCTTAAAAGCTTTTCGCATCAAATTAATCTTTTGATTTTTAACGTTTGGTGGTTATCCGCATAAGTTTTAAGTCCTAAAAGTTACTCGACAAATTCTAATTGTGAGATCCGACTCCCACAGGGGAAAGACAACTTATATCTTTACTAAGATAAGGCTGTCCTCCACCCAATTATTTTCCAACACTCAAGTAAGACAAGACTGAGAAAGCAATGTCAAAAACGATAATTTAAGTAACGAGATACTTCTCCAACGATCTATAGTAGTCATGATGGTATCTAGTGTTTATGAGTAAAGGTAAGAAGATGAAGTCCATAAAGTGAATGTTTGCTCCTCGAAAGTTAACTATGCTTTTATTTGATTTTCTAAGAGGCTATTTATATGAGAAAAAACCCTAGCCAATCTCCCTTTAACGAAGCTTGAAGTTCTTTTCCCGATCTCAGATCTGCCGGTGCCGGTGGCTCCTATAGCACCGGTGCCGGTCCTTTAGTCTTTAATTTTGTCTATTTCTCTTCTATCTTGGTTTTTGCAAGTTCAAAGAGGAGTTTTTTGGATTAATAAATTGAGGTCTTGGATCGACGAGGGTGATTTAGGTTGTGGGTTGGGTGTGGTCTAGCTGGTGAGGGTGGTTCGTGGTGGGGATTTGGAGTATTTATTCGGTGGTACGCCGGTCTTGCTCGTGAATCTGTTTTTTCTCGTGTTAGATTTAACCCTTGTAAGCCGGATGTGACTCGTCGAGTTTGTTGATCTCTTTGTCGCGGACGCCTCTCTTTTGAAGTGTGTTCAAGTTAGTTGGTCTTAATAGGTTTGTATTCGGCTTTTGTTCGTTCTGTTGCTTGATTTGGTTTATTGTTTGTGGCCTTAAGTTGCTTCAATACATGTTTTTCAGAAGGGTTTGTTTTTAGATTCAGAGAAAGCTAGTTTGATGCTCTTGACTCGATTAGGTTTAGGCTCTTTGAGTTTGAAGCGTTAGTAGCTTATGGCTTAAGCAGTGTGTTTCGTTTTGAGGTGAGTCTTTATGGTACATGTTTCGTTGGCTCTTGTTGTGTGGATGTGGTGTGGCGTTAAAATTATCTTTGCTCACCGTCGATTTGGGTCTTCACCACTGTTGATTTTATCCTTTGCAATATGTTCAAGAGACAAGATGGTCTTTGGGTTTTGGTTCGTATGTGCCGCCCCAACTGATTCGATAAGTCGGAGTAGTTTAGGAAGGTTAGGTTGCAACGGAGCTGCCTTAGTATTGTGGTAAGTGGGTAATGAAGTCCATGTGGTGTTTCGTGTAGACTCATATTGGTCTTGTTCTTCAGACGTCTCTTAACGAGCCTTTTCATCATCTCCATCTCTAAAGCTGCTGATTTTTGGTTCTCCTTCTTTTGTTCTTGTTGTATTACTTAAGCTAGTCTCCTTATTAGGCTTTTATATCCATCTTTTGGATTTAAGGATCTCTTCTTTGTATTGTTTGTTGAATGGTAATATCAATCTTTTGATGAAAAAAGAAAAAGAGGCTATTTATATGAATACTTGGACTAGCTAGGTTCGGGGATTAACTTAATTTATATCCTATTTGACCTACAAAATGAATCATTATCTGACAATGACCCTTTCACTATGGTCTTTTTGGGGTTGGCGCATGCCTCGTCTCTTACTGAAGATCATTTCCATCAGCATTTAATGACCACTTTGGTGATACGACAAATTAAATGCTCCTATTGCCTTTGGACTGGTTGTGTCGAACAAAGCATCACACAAGGACTTTTGGGGAATACAACATAAGGAATTGACTCGTGTAGTGGAGTATAGAACCGGAAAACGGTAAAAAACATAATTGAGTGTCAGAAATATGTGTTATATTATATGTTATTGTGCTTGGTAATGTAAAATTACGTAATACTGAGTTTTTTGTTCACATAGGTCTGGCATATGCAATAGCCAACATTTGGTAGAGCTGAAAATCAGGTTTGAAAGGAATGCAGTGAGGGTCGTGGAAAAATTTATGTCTTGCTAAGAAGGATGATCATATTGGTTTTTGAAAAGTTTAACCAAGCTTTCTTAATCAAACAATTATGGTGGCTAGAAAAACATCTTGAGTCTTTGGTCTCATGAGTTATAATCGGAAGGTATTTTCATAATACACACCTATTTATAGCGACTGAAACTTATCTGTTTTCATATGGAAGGAAAAGAACCTTGGGCATCCAAAAGTTTGATTAACAAAGTGGTTCGGTATATATATAATTAGGAATGGCCAAAAACTCTATATAACTGGGAAAAATATCCTCTCAACTAAGGATTTGATCACTCAAAGTGCACATATATTATTGGGATTCAGGGGAAAAATAAATATGTGGTCTTAGTGATATATCATGGTTTTTACCGGTTTTTGACCATGATTTAACCCCGTTTTACCGAGCCTTTTTGGTGTTCTTCGACTGTTTTAGAGTCTTTGCAGGTTTGTGTACGTGTGGAGCTTAATTTGTGATTATGGAGCATTTTAGAGCATTGTGGAAGGAGGAGCCAAAGTCGGTAAGACGGATTTGAAATTGCCGTCAGATATTGGTGTCGATCGACACCATCTTATTAAGATAAGGAAAAACGTCATTTTTTCAAATCTAAAGATTTTTTTTTTGCACCAGAAGTTCCAAAAGTTTACAAATCAAACCCAGCACGAATTTCCCTTTTATATATTCAGTGTTCTTTTAGTTTTTAGTATGGAATCTTCAATTTAGAGATTTAGAGAATTTCATACTTTTGAGAGCTAGGGAGACAAGTTTTCAGACTTTTTGGAGATTTCTTCGAACCCTTGTGTATCTCTTTCTTCATTCTCTTTAATGTAATATTATTCAGTCATCATGTTTTCTGCATCCATGAGTAATTTATTTGTTACGTTTAGGGTTTTTCAAAGGTTAAAGATGAATTGTTAGATTCATATAATTGATTAGGATAATCATCTTGTTCTTCATCTAGATTATTCGTACTGCTTGTTCTAGATTGATCACCTATAATTTAGATGAGTATAACTGATTTCCTTCCTAATTCGCAAAGAGATTAGGTTAGGGATTTTCTGAGCAATTGAACCTGGATTTTAATGCTTGTTTAAAGTGTTAGAATTCGCAAAGAGATTTGGTTTTCTAGGATTTAGGCATAGATTGCTTTCGCAACGTTGGTTATCTTTACATTAGTGTTTCAAGTTCGAGAACTGTACTTAATAAAATCCTAAAGTTTTGAATCTAAAATTTTGATTTACCTGAGAATTTTCCAAGGCCTAACTCTTAGTCTAATTGAAGTTAAAACACACACAATCTTAGTTTGCTTCCATTCGTTTTTGCATTCATACATACATCTTTCGCTTAACTTAATTTGAATTCAAAGTTTTATTGTGTGATAGAGATTCCCTGTGTTTGATCCCTACTGCGACGATCTCTTAATTTGAGAGAGTAGCTCATAGTTAAATTTGAGCATATCACTTAGCCTTAGCTTCGTACACTTTCACATAAGGGTCTTTATGCCAAATCCATTGTTTTCAATCTACTCTTCACGAGGTTCCAAACTTGAACCTTGCTAGTCCGAAAAGCTATTTAAGTAGCAACATCAAAAATGTTGCCAGTTTTGAAAAGTGTGGATGATACATACGTTTCCTATGATCCAATTTTTTCAGTGGAGATGTATGTCCGATTCCATGGCAGTAAGTAGCAGTAGCAGTGAACATAGTTGCTATAAGGCTCACTAAAGATAAGAGATGTGCCAGATGTGGCCACCCAAAATAAATAATTACATGTGTTCTTTCCACTTATATTATCCAAGATTAGTTTGGGTTTTATCCCATGCGCAACATTTGCCTAATAAATCTCCTCTGACTAAATCTAGAACAAGAACAAATTGGGCTTCATAGAACTTTCCCGTATATGGCCATGCATTTTTGGCACTTTCTCAGATTTCGTAGCCCATTTAGCACTTTCACATGTGCAATGACCACAATAATCCCACGCGCCCACGTCTCGTTTTTATCGGACCGCACTACTCGATGCACGAAATCTCTGCAGTTAATGGGTTCCAATTACAAAGGTAAAGTAAGGGAGGAAAGATATAATTGTTTACTAGACCGACATTGAAATCGTGTCATCTTTGCTTTTGATTTCCTCTAGTTGTGTACGAGTAGGGTTTACTGTAGACGAGAAAGTTTCACAGATGGAAGATGAGCAGGCGTTCATCGATTTGCAAGGTGAGGAAACTGATTATCAGATTTCCGCGAAGATGTTTACAATCTTATACTCATCTAACTCTATAATTGTTCATAATCATGCAGAGAGGGCTATTGCCCATAAAACCAGGCATCCAAAACCACCAGACGAGCGGGTGGCGAATCCTAATTTGCCAAGCCGGTTGTTCGTACGGGATTACTATCCAGTCGGAGCTCGTGTTAATGGATACTCCAACGTCGGGCTAATAGCTGATCTCGCTCAACACTTGAAGGTTTGAAAGAGTTTGAGACTATTCGAAAGTCACAATTTGCCTGGCTGTTTGACATCCCGGCAAGGAAGACGGCGTTTTCCGGCAAAATTATTCATAACTTGTTATGCCGCCAGATATGGACAACGAAACCACACGAATTGTGATTTGTTTTTGGTGGACAGCCCATTAGATTCTCCCTTAGAGAATTTGGAATAGTAACTGGGTTGAACATTGATTTATTGCCGCAAGAAGAAATCCGTACAGGGAAACTGAAGGCAGAAAGTGTATAGGGGAAATTCATAACAGAGCTATTAGGCAACCGGAAAGGGGTAAAAGTCACACAGCTACTGCAATTGTTGAAGTAGAATAAGAAGTGGTCGTATTTGAAGCGACTTCGACTTGCGTTGATAATCATTGTGGACGGGGTTATTTCGGTGAAGTCACAGCATGGGGTGGTCAGCGATGCAACTGTCGAAATGTGTCGTGATGTTAACTTATTCATGGAATATCCTTGGGGTCGTCATGCATTTAAGCAAACACTTGAAGAGATTGTTAAAGACAAATCCGAGGACACACTTGAAACTCTGGTTGGGAGATTGAAGCAGTCGTCCATTGCCCTCCATGGATTTCCATTGGCTATTCAACTGGTTTCATTTGAAACCATTTATGGTCTGGATTTAATTTATGTGGAGTCTGGTGAGGTGAGAAGAAGAGCTATCGCAGGGGACGACATTATTGTATGTGAGTAGTATGAAGAGGTGAGTTCTACTACCGTAAATTTCTTACATTTATTTTTACTCGTGTACAAGCATTAGTTCTTGTTAAGATGTATGACTATTCGTGTACAAGTAGAAGTTTTTATATTGATATGTACTTATGTACAAGCATGTTCTCATGGTTTGTTTTGTTGTTCACAGTTAATTGTGGAGCCAATCATGTCCACTGCTGAGGAGTTCGACAAGGAAGTCTTAAATGGGATGATGATGTTGATGTTCCTAAAGTCCAACTGGTGGAGAGTCTCATTAACAGTGGGCACGTGTTCACCAAAGAGGAATGGCCTGGAGGTGATTTCACTTGTCCGCGTGTACTATCTCCGTATGATAACACGGTCATTAAGGATTACGAAGTTTCCCTTGAACGTAGGAAGAAAGCTGCGGATTTGTTGAAAAGGAAGAGGAAAGCTGAGGATGTCGTATCAGTGGAATCCGATGATTTGCAAAATCCGCCAAAGAGACCCGAACCAGAGCTGCTACTGTGGGGCGACGAACTGGTGCGGTTATTGCAGTTGTGCAGCAGGAGATGGCGATCGCGGATGCAGTAATCAAGATGCAGGAGTTTTTCAGTAGTGAGTTTAAAAAACTGGCACTCGCACAGCAGCCAACCAAGCCTCGGGTAAAGAAATCAATATCGCGGAGGCCCCTGATTTCTCTTTCTCATTCTCTATCAGGGGATATATCTGTCTCTGCATCTGGAAAAGCAAGTGAGGCAGATTTGGCCGCAGAGATGGAGGAAAACTGCATGTTTGATGATTACGACGGTGTTGCTAATGTATTACGGTCTATTAAAGATGTAGATGGTGATATGGACGGCAATAAGGGCAACAAAACTGACATTGACAATGACAAAGATGGGAATGATCTCTTTGGAGTGGAACATGTGTACGGCGGTGCTGCTGATGGCAGAGATAAGGTAGTGGTTGTTAAGGTTTGGTGTATAGTTTGATATGATATACAATGAGTATTTGGCATGCACAGCCTGTACACTGATTGCAGTGGTTATTGTAGGATATGGAGATAAAGGATGTACCCAGTGACACCACGGGTGACGAACTGCACACTGTTACAGCTGGAGCCACGGGCATGGGCTTACTGTACACGGTAATGTAATAAAAACTGGATTTTGTATTGTGAATGACGTGTACAACATATATCGATGTACTATGCTAATAGTAGCATAACACTGTATAGGGTAATCCGGATAACACACAGCACCCTGACGAAGGAGTGGAAACTCTGCATGAAGTACGTCAATCCACGGTAATTGCCAACGAACTGGTCAACCGGGGATTTTACTTTGTTTACGTAGTTCTAATGCAGTTTCATTGTGCAGGACCAAATAGGTGAGGAGCTACCAACCGGCGAGGATGATGATGTGAATCGGGGTTTACAGATGGTTTTCAGTCCGATTGGGCAGGTAATTTGTAAGCGTGCAGTATTCTGCGTACACGATTTTTGTCTGCGTGTACGTTGACATCACATAAGGGCTATCCAAACTAACTGAGAAAGTGTAAATGTACAGGAGCAGTCAGGTGATGTTGGGGATGGTGATGGGCTGGGTAAAAAGGTACGGTTAGGTCGTCTTACATACAGAATTGGTTCATGTAATGAATGCAATTATTGAATAGTAAGCATCCGCATGCTATAGAGGTTGGAGAGCAAGGGGTTGGTATGGAAGAGGTGTATGGAGATGAGGTTTTAAATTCTGATGATGAGAAGGTGAGATCTGAGATTTTTGTTTTCGATTTATATAGCTGTATAATACGTAGAGGACAATGATGCCATAGTCTGTACACGTGTACGTAGCGAGGTGAAGATGGATATGGACCCACCGACCGTGTACAGACACGGTTGATACGAAGAGGTGTTAGAACCCGTAACCTGACTGACAACGCCAAATGTTTGCAGATGGGTAAGGTGGATCCGAAATTCTTGTACGATCCTCTGGTGAGTGTGAAGAAAGGTGCGGTGTCACGTATGATGAAACTGGTCGAAGTTCATTCCGAGTCGTAAGTTCACTCAACCATTTGATTGCTATATGGCCACATATGTTTCATATACACTATGTTTCATATTTCAATCGAACTGTAGGACGTTTTTGCTATCTTGTGGATCAGAGGTCGAGAAGACATTTTTCACGTCTCTTGTCAAGAAGCATGAGTTTTTATCTAGTATGGTAAGTTTCTTTTTTCCCTATCCATATCTCACTATGTATGGACGTTATATCTAGTGTTTTTCGTCTTGCTACAGGTGATGGGGGTTCTTATACATTTGGTACACTCAAAACTAGCCCAACACATGGCGGAGAAGCGGGCTGTTATGGTGGACCACTGGCCGATATCTATTATTAAAGCGGAGTACCCTAAATTCAAAGAATTATACAACAGAGGCTCATACACGTGGCATCCAAAGTTAAAGCAATACGCCATGGCGACTTTACCGGCTTGATCTGAATCGATTGTATGGGGTGTCGAGGTTGATACTATGTATTGCCCGATGTATTGGCAAGCACAACACTGGGTAGTTTGATTATCAGTAAGACGGATCGGGAAATTCTGATTTTAGACCCCTGTACATCGGCTACCGATTCTGAGAAGGTGGACCAGGTTATGAGGCCAGTAACGGAGATGATACCATGTCTTATCGATGAGACATGTGGTCGACTGGCAGATTCCTCACCGTACACATGGCGTAAAGTCGAAGGTCTTTTCCAAGTCAAGAAAGTTGGTGACTGTGGCGCTGTGGCGACGAATTTTTTGGAGATGGTCGGCCTTTGATTCAGCGTGGAGGAAATGGGTGGATAGTCAGATGAGCTGGTACACAATTTTAGGAAGAAGTATGCTGATGACGTACATGACACATTCCTCTCTACCTAGTTTGTGGTTACTACTTTTGAAAACTTATGTTTTTGTGACGTTTGAAAGTTTGTTGTCTATTCTTGTTTTGTACTGTTGGGCTTTTGTGTTTTCTGTTTCGAACTTCTATTTTGATCACTAGTTGACATCTGTTTGTAGACTATTTAAGTGTTACCAGTTTAAGGAACTTCAACTTGGAGGAATTCGTTAGCATTTTTTTGTTTTACTTTAGTGAGAATGTAGTCCTCTTGATATTGCGTACATGGGTTTAATAATTACACATAACGTACACGCTGTTTGTAATAACGTGGGTTGTGATTAGTGTTGTAGGTTACGTAGGTCGTTGGTTAGTGGTGATTTGAGTCAACAATGCGTGCATGTGTTGTCATATCGTGTCAGTGTTATGAAAAGGTGTTATTACACCGCTACTACTACTTGGACACGTCACACTGACTTTTAATTTTTAATCTCAATTCACCCTACATTTTACACACCACATAATTGAAGGTGGGAACATCTTACTTTCTCACACATACTCAACATGAGCGACATTTCTCTTCCGGATGCCGTGTTCTCTGAAATCGTCTGCCGCGTTGGGAGAGATAGTTTCTTTCACTTAGGTCCAATAATGGTAGTTGGTTGGCGTGGATTAGTAGCAGTTCGTTTAGAGTCGGTGCTACGGGAGGCCAAATTAACGCATTCGTCGCACATCCGGAGATGGTTAGAGCGGATTCATCATACAAGGGTTTTTTCCTCCGATATATGCAGAGTAACAACAAACTCGCATTATGTCTGGAAGGCCTACGCGTCAGGTACAACGAGGCTGACCTTTGCATGGCGATATCGTTGGCAAGATGCGCTGACTTGACAAACCCGTTGTCTGTGTACGTCCTTGGGATGTTGCAGATTTGTGCTGGTGACTACCAAACTGGATATTTGACGTTGAGATGCATGAGGAGGTGGGAAACGGTGGAACACTTTAACATGGTCGGACTCCTTACCATGGGAATAATAAGCCGGCTTGGCCCTCCACGTAGTAGCACGTTCAGCACCACCTTCGCATGCCCATCGCAGCTTTGTTCGTGTGTCGGCCAATCATTTGGCAAGTGCTTGGGATGATGTGTGCAATTCAATGCCCGGCAAATGAAGGGATTTTCATAAGGTTGGGGAAACGTTTTCTTAGTGGATGAAGGTTCCACTATACGTGGATGATTTTCATAAGGTTGGGGAAACGTTTTCTTAGTGGATGAAGGTTCCGCTATACGTTGAATGAAGCTCATGTTTTATGTACGCAAGCTATGTTTTTTTTCCTTAAGTTGTATGACTTATGTTATAGTGTTATCATGTACGATGGCATGCATCACATTATAATATGTCCTTTATGACTAGTTGGTTTTCGATTTGCCACGTCATTCGGTTTGGTTGTAAGCTAAAGCATAATGTTGTCGTTGCCGTGATATTACCAAGAAAACTTTGTTCAAAATTTTTTAATGTTATTCTTCCTTACACAACTACCGACGTGCACATCTCACTTTTCTTGTCAATAAAGTTGACAGGTTTTTTAAATATAAAGTAGGACTATCGTCGTCTGCACGTACATCATATCACTATTCCTGATGTCTTGTCACATGCACAGTAAATTACCCGCCCATGCACTAAATTTTAACTTAAATATTTCCCGTACATGGGAAACTTAATAGACTTCTTCAATATATCTGCATAATATGGAGCTACGTCCACGTATATCACGAGGGTTGCCAATTTCTGGAGTTAGTCCTTGTTTGGACTTACCCACCACTTTCAATTCAGTTTGCACCGGCACTATCTCTACCGTCGGATGAACAGTTCCAAGAGGTGTTGTTTATCACGTATTTACTGGATAACACGTACATCCCCAGCAAGTCCATGCAAGATTTCATGGATGACGCGTCCAACATTCATCCGGGTTCCGTATTTAGGGTTAAATTTTTGAGCTTTCTTCACGCAGACGTTCCCAATGCGGTGTACCTTGAAGCTCTGTGTTTGGCCGTGGTGGAACATCAATTACGTGCATCACTTAAACTTCTAAAACCGATGGTTGGTAATTCGCCGTTAGCTTCTTTGCACATCCTTTAATCATGATATGCAGCGGTTTGTACTACGACGCAATGGTGGAGGTGGAATTCTTCTGGAGAAGAATTCCTCATGTGAAGGAGGCGGAGCTAATGGGCTGCGAGCTGATGAGACACGTTACTCAGCTTAGCCCGTCAACCAGTTGCGGAGCGTCCGGAGAGTGGGTGTACGTACACGTCCCTACCTGTGCCGCGCCTGGGCATCGTTGTCGTAACTGTTTCTTTTATTCCATGGAAGTATTACTTAAAGGGTTGTGTTAGAATTTATGAGTGTCGGTGTACGCGTTATAAATGCAAGAATTTTGTTTTAAGTTATTGTCACATTGAGGTTATGACAGTGAGCATATATTTACAGCATTCCACAATACAAAACACGAACTACACATGCCTATATCTTCGCCATCGCAGTCGCATGATGGGCATGGTCCCTCCATTGTAAACCTGAAAGTGCCTCACATTCTTGGGTTCATACCATGTATAGACTGTTTAACAAGGTTCGCAAGTTCAGTCGCCGCGGGTATATCTTCCCATGACCGTAGTTGGGATAAAGTTGTACATCCGACATCATACTCCCCGCCACAGATATGTAGCATACCCAGTATGTACACAGTACGCGAACAATGGCTGGTGGAAGTTTCAATTAGTGCGATAGCTTCGTCCAGCTTGTATTCGGCGAAAGCAATGCGAACACCTTCCATGAGGACAGCGGCGGGATTTCCGGCGTCAGGACACCGGGTGAAGAATGGCCTGTACGGAGAATTCAATCTTGCTTGTTGACCCTCTTCTATTACAACTCCTAGGTTTACCACCTTCAGCATATGCCTGGAGAAGACCATAGAGTGGCTTATCTTGCTAGCCCTTACGAAACCACGAAGTTCACTAAAATGGGATAAACCAACAAATCTAATTATTAGTTCCAAACACTCGGCTGGTAGATGGGGTAACATTTCGTGAATGATAATTTGAAGTACATAGCTTGATGTTTTATTTATAGGCAATGAAATACTAACCAGCAGGTTCACCAATGAATGTCAACCGTAATTAGGTGGCTAAATTTATTAGAAACGACGTCAGATTTACATAACATAGTGAGAAATATGATGTCAGATTTACATAACATAGTGATAAATATGTTGTGTATTATATTTGGGACTTCTGGGTGCAGTTGATGTCCACCACGTACACGAGGAGGTCGGTTAAGTTTGTCATTGTATGATGCGTCAGTATGCGTGCATACTTTGGTAACAATTTAAACATAAGTAGCAAATGTTTCATTAGTTAAAATGCCAGGTGGTGACCAGTGCGAAATTACAAATAAAATGACAAAGCAAGGAATGGTGACGTTTTCTAAACGCTAGCTGACACAGGTGTCTATACTGGGTTGGGATAGTTCATCACATTAACACACGTGCGAGGACGCGTAATACTAGTTACAGAAACACAACAACAACAACAGATACGAATATCCAGATACGTCGCTCGTACACAGAACAAGCGCTACCCCGTACTGTACAAGCTTTTTATTGAAACAGGAAATACGAAATACGAAAGCATTCTTGAAGCAGTTTACGAACAACAAACGAAAACATCCACGGCAGCGCCACCTAATGCCGTGTACACAGGTACAACACGAAAACCTCGATCAGCCACATATGCTGTGTTTGTATGTTACACGATTGTGCCCAACGAGACCGCAACGACCGCATTTCTTTTTTGCTCTTAGACTTCTTTGATCCAGCGTCCTGCAATAGCGTAAGTAAGTACATGTGTATGCGTAACGCAGCTTTTGTTAATAAATTGTGAATATATTACCGTGAACTCTCCAGTGGACGGTATCCGCGCTGTACGACGCCTACTAGACTGGACTTGGGTTTTCGGAGGTATAATTTTAACATCCATCACGTTTTCCGATATTGTCCTGTCTGATGGCTCGGAGACTGGGAGCAGATCGCCTGGGTACACGGAAATCCAGGTATCCATATCGTAGAACTCCCAAGCAACTGTATTCGGCGGTATCTTCACGTTCAACGCCGCTGTCAATGCATGCGAGCACGGTAGCTTCCGTATGTCGTACACTAGACACGTACAGGTCTTCTTAGATTAGTCTACATTGAATGTCTTTCACCCAAATCCCCGTACAGTAACGCCCCAGCACGACGCTAACACAACCCTATACGATGGTTAGGAGGCGTACCAGGTGTTTATCGACGTTGGGCGTAACCCTGGACAGATGTTTCTTTACAACAGCTCGACGCGTGGTGTACCACCTCATCATCACAGTTCTTATGTACTCCAACATACTTATAATTGGGAAGCCCTTTGCCCTATCCAGTACCAAATTCAAGGACTCTGCAATGTTACTACTCATTAGATAGTTCATATCCCCGTCTGCATTTGCCCTGCTCCATTATGAGAATCCTATATCACGGAGATATTCAGCGCATTTAGCGTTTCGCCCGTCAATCCTTGCCATAAGTGTGTTGAAGTCGCCCAATCTGAACGCATTTGCTGCTCGACCGACTAGGTTAGCTAGTCCCTTACAGTGAAACCTAGCGCTTATATTACGTTTCAGGTGTACATGACAGCATCCATGACCAGCGTTGGGGTAAATCGACTGGATACATCACCGGATAGATGCGTGCCGATCGGAAACGAAGTATAGTGAGCCACATCCACTGAGTACGGGTTGCAGTTGTTTGAAAAACCAGGCCCACGACTCGTCGTTCTCGCTGTCCACTACAGCGAATGCAAGTGGGAAAATTAGGGAATTCACGTCCTGCTTGCAGTGAGTAGACACCCTTTGAACTTTCCGGTTAACTGTGTTCCATCCATAACCACCACCTGACGCAAGTATTTCACGGCATCCATCGATGCACGCATGCAGAGGAACAACTATTTTAATCGTTTAGTCCCATCATCCAGATCCATACATATCATGTTGCACAACGTTCCAGGGTTCGATTGCTTTAAAAGGTGTACGTACACAGGAAGGAGACCGCAGCTACCTTCAGCCAAACCTTGTGTTAGATCTAACGCTAACTCTCTTACTCTCCACGCTTTCTAGTACGTTACTGTCACATCGAGCTCCCGTAGGATCAGATCGGGTAATTCAGATGCTTTGGGCCCGCACTCGCCATTTATGTATTTTGACTTCATTAATTCTGCAACAACTTTAGATGTGGCGTGTTTAGTGTACATTGGCCTAGATGCAATGTTACACTTGTGATCCAGGTACGCCTTCCGTATTTCAAAGTAGTCCGAATTACGAACAGCGGATGCGTACACGTAGAAATGGCAAGACGGATCCACGCATACTCATAGGACCTTTTTTGGGGTCGATCTCGTCTGCCTAAAGTGGAAAAACTGCTTTATGGCGTACACAACGTCATCTGGCACTCTTTTTTTTAAAAGTTCTACTTTATACACAGCATCCTCCGTCGTTGAGATGTCTATGTCAACCAGATTTCTGTTCTCGTCGTCATACTCATCAAACACAGGTGTCGCGTCAGCTGCGTAGAACCCTTCGTCACTTCGAATGTCGGCATACAGGTTCTGTAAACTGAGTGGGACAAAAGTGCTGCCTGGTTCTGCCGATGTTTGTTCAGCACCGTCCGGAGTTGCTTGTACATCGTCCTTTTCTGGGACTGCCCCGTACTTCTGTTAATCAGGTCTGTCCACGCTTCAAAATCATCGTCTTCGTCCCCGCTGTCACCGTCGTACGGTGTACAGTCTGCATCAGAATCCTCGAACTCGTTATCTGACCCTGGTTCCCCACCGTAATCGCTTCCGTCGACCACGTCGTCCTCAAACACTAAGTCATCGTCTCGCGCAAGACTTATTAATGGGTCATCGACGTACACCACGTCCCGGGTACTAGGGATGTGCTTCGTTACATCTTCATCATTGAAGTGGAGGCGTCGCGGAGTTATAACCCCTGCACCACGGGCTATCTCCACGTCCACGTTTCCACAATGTACTGGTACGAACTCCACAAACAGATTAACCCTCTTATCTGCTACTCGTACGGCCCTGTAATTCGCAAACCCGTCATCTGTAACGAATTCAACTGGTGGGTTTTCTCTAACACCCATCACCGTCATCCCTTCCGGCACCCAATACGTTACAATTGGAGCTTCGTCTTCCGATATGCCAAACTCGTTCCTCACCAACTGACTTAACCCCATGTATGTATTTCCAGCTGCGTTGATGTCCACACAGTGAGACATCAAGCTTTTGTCGCTTCTGAATGCCCATTTCCCTTCGTTGCTACACTTCCATTTGCCGCACCAGACGACTACTGGTTCGCGCGCCTCCTGTATAAGTGTAAAAATATAGGTTATCAACGGCACTTATATTTAATGCATGTTCAATCGATACGCTATTACTACGGCTGCGGAATATTTGTACAGGCTTACCTTAACATTGATTGTGTCTCCCATCTTCACCGATGTAGGTACGTAATAACTGCTTCTATTCCTTCTCATATATTTGTGTTAAATACACAAACCTCTTAAAGTATGTTTTTCTCGCCAATATGTCACAATCAGTAACATAGTCGACATTAAATGCACGAGCCATGCGTAAATCTCTCTATCACGTCACTAATTAATTGAAGCGCCAATAAGTCTACACACCTACTATATGGCGCCGCACTTTATGTCAAATCAGACTTCCAACTGTACACTCCGCGCGTTCTCCAATCACACAACCCCAACGCGCAACGAGGGTAAAAATATCCGAAACACCATAGAAAGTGCTACTTCAGCACCGGTACACAGAAAGTGCCAAAAAAACATACCCATCCACGAGAAAGTGTTATAGTAGGTGTGTAGACTTATTGGCGCTTCAATTATTAGGAACTCACTTCAACTATTAGGTGTTGATTTTATAGCATATGAAACAACGGCATCTCATCTCCACTGGAGAATGCTTTAAAATGGGAAAAACATGCATGACTCCTCCCAAATGGAAGCCCCTTCCCACAAATGATATGAAATGTTACATTGGGGAATCATTGAAAGATCACATGTTGTTGAGGGGATTAAGATGGATCCTAAGAGATTAGAAAGGAATAGTCAAATGGCAAGATACTCAGGCTATACCTAAAGAGTCCTCTTCTTTCCATGTCGAAGTTCAAAGTTTGAAATAGCCAATGCATTGCTAAAAGAGTTGGCATCCGCAAACATTGTCTTTGAGACATGCGAAAAATGTAGTTGTAAATCAATTAGCTAGAAGGACTTTGGGATATGATTTTTATTACCCTTCTGTTGAGTCAAGTGTCCCTAGTTAGATTAGTGAGTTAGTAGTGCTAGCTGATGTTTCATCCTTATATAACATTATCTAAATGGAATTTAAGTTTTTGAGGTTTAGAAAAAATCAACAACAAAACAAACGAGAATTAGCAACTATTATCTAGGTTTGACATATCTGATAATAAAGCAATTTGTATATGGAATCGTAATAATCAAACCAATGTTTATGAGGACAAAGACTTGATAAACTCACATGTTAATATTTCATAGATAGAGAAACGAATTAGCAAGATGATCGAGAGTACGATCTGGAATTACTAGAGAAAACAAAAGAATCAATGAAAGTTTGTTACAATGAATATGAATTGCAATGCTAACGGACCAAAGATAAGGGTTGTATAACATAATTTCTAAGGGTTTAAAGTTTAGATTCGTGATTGTATTTAAATAAGGAATCAGTCAATAGATCGTTAATTTTTCTGCCCGCCCAATCTTTCTAATAACGTGGCCATGTGACACTTGCCGGTTTGGTTAGTGTGCATTTTTGTATAATTTCATCAAATAGAAAAGTATAATGGCGTATTGTTCATTGGCTTGCTCGTCGTGCAAAGCAAATGCTATAACGTGGACTATACCACACTCACCCTCGTAAATTTGTACCGAATAACAAACTTGCATCAGAAAATCCCCAAAGAGATAAAAGTAAAAATTAATTGTATATGTACACGAAAGTGACCAAATAAAATCGCCATGAACTCTTTCAAAAATAATCTCACCAAAGAATTAATAATCATGAGTTAGTCGTAGTGTCATATCATGTCGTCACAAGAACCATTCATTCCTCGTCTCTTAAGCAATTCCCCGGAAGAAGAAACTTGTACCGCTCCGCATTCTCCAGAAGGTATGCTGGAAGATGAACGGCGGAATATGAATGCGGAATCGGACCCATTTTCCCTATGATGTCTCTAAATGTGTACTCCTCTGGAATCATGTCAAACAGATCCGCTCCACTGCATATAACTCTCTGAACCCTTTTCGGGTTCAAGAAATGCGCAAATCTCACTCTATCATAATGACTATAAGCTTTCATTTTGAACACAAACTCGCTGATCCGTCTGAAACAGAAGCTGCAATGCCATCCTGAATCCGCCAAGATCTCATCGGACTGTCTGTAATGCGCGTACTTTGTTTTACCCGTCTGGTACCGATGAACTGACGCTCTCCAGCTCTTATCATCCACCGGGAACTCAAACGAGTACAAATAGTTCTTCAGTCTTAAGTGAAGTATTTGCGGTATGTCATCGCACCAACGTAGAAGATTTATCGTGTGTCTGCTCGGTATCTCATCGACATCAGACATGATCAACAAGTCATCATCGGTAATACCCGCGATTCTTAGAAGCTGATCCAATGCGATTCTCTGATAGGCCTCTTCGTAAAACGGATTCTTTACTCCTTTCTTAAACTTTCCTCCAATCGACCCGTAAGTCAACCGTGGCTCGATAAACTTAAACTCATCCCTGTGACCCGCGAAAACAAGTGGTTTTGGTAATCCGGTGAAAGTAGAGTTGGACTCGAGGAGAACAAACTGAGTAACATACGGGTACAGTTCTTTCCACCGTATAGTGAGAAGTTCCACTTCTGTACTAAAGAGAACGGCGTCGTAGACACGACGCGGGTATTCACGGATTCCCCAGCCGTGGAGTTTACAGAGTGATTCCATTGAAGCGTTCTCATGGTGATAATGCGGGATATTGTGGAATGGTTTTGGAGGTGATTCCCATAAAGGTCTCAAGAAATATGAAATCTTGAGACCATGAATGTAAACGCCAATGACACACATTGGCACTATTACTAATAGAAATAGGATTGATTTCAAGTCCACACCACGCAAGATACAACATAGTCTCGAGATACCAAACCCTCTATCCGATCCCTGTTTTCAACACAAGTAAAACCGCAAACAAAGAAAATGTCAATAGATAATTCCACTTATGTCTTGACTATGAAACAAAACATTCAATCTCAAAATTGTAAGACTAGTTTTGTTCAAACAGACATATTAAGATCAATTTAACACAAGAGAATCAGATTCAGACCCGTAAGATCTATAGTTTAGATCGAGAGTAGAAGCCAAATGGGTTCCATTATCAAATCAAGGACCATTGACTTAAAGATCTTGTTATCAAGAAGAACAAATCACAAATTTCAATTTGACGAAATGAATCAAAAAGAAGAGAAGAATAGAACCTGTGTGCCGCATAAATCATCGGACTTCTTAGAACAATAGTGACCACCGTTTTCACCCATCATCCACCACATCTTCTTTCTTAGTCTTCCTTAAAAAACACCGAACAAGAACTCGATCTCCGACCAGCAAAGCGAAGTTAATTAAAAGTAGAAACTTTGACAAAGAGAAGAATAAACACACAGAAACGCGCTTACAAAAAAGCTTAGATGGTTTCTATTGAGTAAAGGGAATAAAGAATACAACAAAGAACCAAAAAAGGAGAGTTTTTTTTTAAGAATTAAAGAATGATAGAGCAAGAACAGAGCTTTTTCGGTGATTATGTCGTGTCTGTTTCTCGGAGCTCTATATTGAGAAAAGAATGAAAGAAAATGATAATGTGATATTTTGTGATGATGATGATTAGTTTAAGGCTTTTAACCTCGACAAGTACGGTAAAGGGCAAATTAGTCAATGAAGAAAGTATCAACGTTTCTGTTGTTGCTTTGAGTATTATCTCATGGAGTCTGTCTCTCTCTATCCACGCGTTGGGGCTTGACTCAGTCTCCCACGTAGACAGCTTTTGTCGTGTCCTTTTGGTTAAAAAAGGTTACGAACCACTTTGTGCACTCTCTCTTCAACAACACGTGGCTTCCACTTGTAAAAATCAGTGTTTGAAGGTAAGGATTCATAGTTGTTGAGCAGAATTTCTTTGTATGTTCCGAACTCTCGATTTTCAAGATTAGGTGCCTATTTTTTTCCGTCTCAAACGTTAAATAGCCAGATGATAAACATTTTTTTTTTTTTATTGAAAAAGTTTTTCTATTGAAAGCATGAAGAAAGAAAAAGTTGTGGGGCTTAAGCCCATTACAAACCCAAACCGTAGAACCAAGTTTAATTAAAGAACCCAAATAAACCAATTTTATGTGAAAATAGAAGAACAACATCTGAAGATGAACGAAATCACCAGAGACTTTAATCAAGCAGTGAGAGGATGAACGAAATCACCAGAGAAAGAGAAGGTAGTGGGTAGAAGATCAGAAGATCAACGATTGAAGAGGTTAAGATGAAGTAGCGAACCAAGCTTGCAGAAGACCCGAAGCGAGCTTCGGACGATCGTCTCTGAGGCTTGAAGCGAGCTTCGGACGATCGTCTCTGAGGCTTGAAGCTCGATTTCTGACTAAAGCATCAATGTTTTTAAGAAGAAGAGTAACTGGCTTGAAGGTAGAACGGTGAATCTTGTGATTCCTTTCAGACCAAATCGTATAGATAGACGATTGCCATCCAATCAAAGCCAATTTTTTCTTAATTCCCCTCGCAGGTAGAGAATTGAGTAGTCGGAGAGTCATGTCCCAACCATGATGAGGAGATATGGAGCAACGCCTAGAGATCTCGTTCCACAGGGCCCAACTATAGCCACATGTAAAGAACAGATGGTTCCTAGATTCCAAGCTCGAGTTGCAGAGGACGCACATAGGATTTGTTTGGAGACCCCAATTGATGAGCCGGTCCTTTGTGGGACACCTATTGAGGACAAAAAGCCAAGTTAAGAACTGATGTCGTGGAATCCCGGCTGTGCTCCATACTTCCTTCTCCCAGGGAACCTTTGGTGCATGGTTCTTTAGAATTTGGTAGATTTCACCAGTAGAGTAAGAAGTTCTAACAACATTGTTTACTCTCCATTCATAGGAGTCATCCAAATCTGATAGCTCAAGAGTAGATAGATAAACCTGAAGGTTAACTTGAGGCTCAGAGCGCGCTGGAGGCAATGTCCAATGTCCATTGTGCCAGAGATCAGCAAGATTACAACCCGACACAATACCAGAAGAATATTGATAACCCAGTAGTTATTGACATCCCCATCAAGAATATCCTCTATATACCATCTGGACCAAATAGAATCTTGCCTGAAAAACAAAATCCAAACAAGTTTTATTATACAAGCTCTATTCCAGTTTAGGAGGTCACGCATGCCTAGTCCACCCTCTTCCTTTGAAAGAGTTATAGTATTCCAAGAAACTCTTGCATATTTATGGACACCCACTGTGCCTTTCTAGAGGAATTCACTGCACATAGTGTTTATAGTTGTTGAGCAGAATTTCTTTGTATGTTCCGAACTCTCGATTTTCAAGATTAGGTGCCTATTTTTTTCGTCTCAAACGTTAAATAGCCAGATGATCAACATTTAAAATCCGAGAAACCAACGAAAACCTAAACATAAAACCAAAGCTCAAAACAGAACCCAAAACCGAAACCAGAACAAAAAAATATCAATATATGTTTATGGAAGTGGAAACAAACACGATTATTTATCAAAGATTTTGAGGGAACTTAGATTTCTAGGATTAAACCACCTAAACCAAAAATGAGAAATTGATGTTAAGAAAAGTTTATTGATTTTTGTTGTATATTTTATTATATAAAGGAGAGTTTGTCAAAATTGTAATTCACGAGATCGCGACATGTTTCTATTATCGATCAAGATGATGACACGTGTAAAAATATTTTATTTAAAATAAAGTAGTTAGAAAAATAAAGATATCATTATGTTAAATCAATACAATAAAGACACATTAACATTTTTTAAAGCCAAACCAAATCTTATGTAAGTCGTTAAAAAGAAAACCAACATATAAATACTATTATGTTAAACAAAATAAATTTTACATCACAAAAATAAAACTTTATATGTATAAATAAAATAAATGTTAAACCATACATTATTTTAAAACAAAAAGTAAACATATGTTCAACCTTCCAAAAATGTTATTACCTCAGAAAAGGCAAATCCAAAAACTATATAATAACAGACACCTCCCATTATTTAGTGTATTAATTTTGTTTATGTTACCTATTATCAGAATATTTTGTTAGTGTATGTAATTGTATTTTCTAAAATTCATGTTGTAATATCTCTTCATGTTTAAATTTTCGTAACTGGATCTTTATTTAAAAATTATCAAATATGTAACGAAATTCACTTAAAAAATTACTTTAAAAAGATAATTGATGTTTATTATATAATAAATTCAGTTTCAAAGTATATAAGATTTCAAATATGATTTAAAACCTTATCATTCATTTAGATGAATTATTTTTATAATTTTTTGAAGATTTAAACTCATTATTGATTATATTAACAGGTTTTAATTTAGAATATAACTATACATGTATAACTACATACATGATCAATTTTAATATTTAATACTCGCATATTATGCGGGTCCTAATCTAGTTGTTAAGTAAAATTGCGGTTACCTTTCTCACGAAATAATAATATGCAAAAATATTTATAACCCCTAATCACTACTATATACAAAATATTGACTCTTTGGCCGAAACCCACATATAAATGTGACTTGGGAGACTTCGGGTTACCATGTGACTTCGCGGTCACCATGATGAGACATCGGGTCTCACATGTGACTTTAAGATCACCATGAGACCTAGGAGACATCGAGATCGAATAAGAGACTTAGGTCGTGAAGGAGTCTTTGGAGTCAACATGAAACTTAGGGGTCACAATAAGATTTAAGGATTAACTTTTATATGAAACCCAAATCCGAACATTAATCTTCTTGAAGTGATAACCGACCCCAACAATTAGTTCCCAGCTCGATAGTACTAGTATTAATATTGTCGAGTTTTATGAATAATCTTTGTTTGGAGCTGGATTCGTCACATCGAATCCGCCCCAGTTAAAGCGCAGCCATTGTCGGACCGTTTAGGTCAATGCATAAGTCAATATGAAGGTTCAAAACTTGAAAAGGATTTTAGCCCATTTACAGCCCAATAAGGGAATAAGTCGGACTGTAAATAGGCTAAGGTCCGTATACGGCAAGATAAGTTTTTTTAGGAGCTAAATACGGAGTTGAGAGCGAGTCAACCGGAGATTGTGGAGTCATTTCAGCTCCGCCTTTTCTAAAAGATCGCAACCGAGCTTCTCGAGATACGCGGAAACGGCCAGAGCTTTCGGAGCTGACGAACGAAGCTGAAGGAGCTATAAATACGAGGAGAAGATGTAGATTTCGACCTAACTTTTCAAACGCACACTCGACTAAAGTACTAGCAAGCTGACGCTCACTGATTACTCGTATTCTCATTGCATTCTTCGTTCGTTGATAAATATAATAGCATTTTCGATTTATTCGTCGGTTCATTCGATTAGACCTAGACATTTCTTAGAACCATAGTTTCTTTCGCAAATTCTAAAATAAATACTTAGTGCGGAATTCAGCTTCCACAGTCTTTAGTGTCAATGTTTTGGATTTGGAGACACGAGTCTTTAAGATGTTATATGATATTGTTATTAAGGAAACTCGATGTCATCGGTGTGACCAGGGCGGCCCTGGGCTAAAGCCCATGAAGCTGGTGTTTTAGGCACCAAAAATATATATACAATTTGGGGCATCATTTTGCAAAAATGTTATGTGGTACATTGGTTGAGACGGGATTTAGTATTCTAAGACTCCGGTTCGAGTCTCACAAAACGCGGTTATGAATGTTATATCTGTTTTTTCCTATTTTAGTGGGCTTAAAAATTTGTTTGGCTTTATGCATACAAAGCCTTTGGGCTAGGCCTGGGTGTGTCCCGATGTCATCGAGTGATATGATGATGGGTTCACGTAAGACAATATGCTACTATTAAAGCATACAAGAATGGCCGCTCTGATTGTTGGGAGTGCAAAATCAACTAGGTAATCATTCAAGCAACAAAATATAAAGAAACGTATTTAAGAGTAGAAATCGTGAAGAGATAAAGAGAAAGCCTTTTTCTCTCTAGCCCATTATTCGATAATGGTCTTTACCCAATGTGTTATTGCGTGTGAGAGACTCTTTAACCACTAAATATTTCCCTCTTGAGTAGCTGATTTCAAATCTCATCTTCCACTCTCAAGTTCATCCTCTTTTGTTTTCCCAAAATATACAATCCCTCACCGGAATCCTAGATCCAGATCTGTTTTCCCGTCGGATTCTGATTCACAATATTGATCTTTGATCTCAGCTAGTGTGTTTATTACTCTAACTGAGATTTCGATACATTTATCACTCCACTTTAGCCTATTCTTCTCAAGGGTTTCAGTGGTAGTTTTCTCCAATCTCTTCTGAGTAAATTAGCCTTATCCTCTCTACGGATACCTGTTTTTACTCCCTCCTGGAGTCTCCTGTTTCGTACATGCAACATGAATCAAAAAAATTCAGCTGCTGAGAAAGGAAAAGGATTGGTTTCCCAGATGTTACCTCCCAGAGCTGCTAGGGTTCTTATCCCTGATTTCGACCCGTCTGTACTAGTGCATGACCCCAAATTCATGCTGGTGGGGAGGATTTTAACCCCAAGATCCAGAAGATGTGGGCTTTGCTCCCTTTCATGGCGGAGCACTGGAAAGTATCAACTCGCCCGGTGGGTACTGATCTAGGTCAAGGAAAGTTTCAGTTTCAGTTTGCTACTGAAGAAGACCTACAGGAAGTACTAGCAAACAGACCGTATCACTTTGCCCATTGGATGTTAATAATCCAGAGATGGGAACCTTCAGTGGAAGCGTCTTTCCCCTCGGAGATTCCGTTCTGGATTCAGATTCAAGGGGTCCCAAGCGATCTTTGGTCAAAGATCATGATCAATAACCTGGCTGCAAACATGGGAACACTGGAAAACTATGAGATATATGTTTCTGCAGCTAGGATGCGAGTGAAGATAAATGGGTTGGAACCCTTAATTACCTCCTCTACCTTGGAGTTCAAGAATGGAGATGAAGTAGAAGCTTTCATGCTATATGAGAAACTAGAGAAGCACTGTTCTGTGTGCTTTCTGCTGAGTCATGAGGCTAAAGATTGTCCTGATGTCCATACCCCACTGGTTGAAGAAGCAAGGAATGTCCAGTTGATCCCTGATAAGGGGATACAAACTAAGTACCTGAATAATAAAGGAAGGTCAGGACATTGTGGTTGTGGAAACCTGCACAGCTGAAATAGTCAATGGTCTAGGTCTGAAAGCTCTGAGATGAGAAACACTTAGCGAAGATCTCAAGAGAGCTTGTTATTAAGCTTTTGCAATTGTTACAAGTAGTTTATGTGTAAGAATGCGGATCCCCTTTTTGGAGGTATCCTCCGTCTATTTATACAAGTCTAAGTCGGCCTAAATCTATGCCTAAAGAGATAAGCTCAAATCCCTAAATCTTCGGGATTCTCTCTCAGCATAGTCGGCGCCGCCTTTAGGTTTCGACCTTGTCCTCGGCATGGGCCCAAATCCGAGAGCTCGTCTTCCAGGCCCAGTCTTGCAGTAGAGGTCGGCGTGACTTGTTACTTGTTGGCTCCCGACTCGTTCTTTCCAGTGTGGGTCCGGCGCTCGGCCCATTCTCTGTCTTGAAGTGAAATGGTCGCAACGGTCTCCTGGAGTCTAAATGACCACTACAGACGTCGTCCTGGAAAGGTGCCGGTCCTAGTCCCAGTTATTCTGGAGAGCCGGTCCCAGAGACAGATCTGGTCCTTGAGACAGAGCTGGTCCCTGAGACAGAGCAGGTCCAGATAATTGCGCGCCTACCTCTGGTACTTAGTCATTTTCTTGACGATCTCTACCGGAGTGAGATCTGACCCCAACAGTTTGCCCCCAATTTGGTAGTATCAGTTATGATGATCCCGAGGTAAAAGAGTCGTAGTGAGGTTCTCAAGAAAATGTACTGCTCGACCTGCGTTTGACGAGACGAGATTGTGAAAACTTGTTCTGAGGACCCGCCGAAGTTACTGAGTTTTCGTGTTCAAGTTTAACGCATTGCCCAGTAAGGATTTTCAATAGACTTGTGTTTCTGAATTGGTGTTATAAAGTTTAGAGGAACTGGTCTTGTAAAGTTTGTACAGCTTGTTCTCGTTAAAGCTCGTAAAACTCGTTTATCTTGCCCAACTCTCACATGTTCACGTTAATGATGAGTTGGACGTTATGTCTCTGTTTAGTTGCTTTCCGGACTTAGTAAAGATACTGATTTTCCGGAAGCTGAAAATTTAATTCCTGCTGAAAATTGGAAATATAAATTTCCTTTAGAAATTAAAATTGTTAATTTCCGCTGGAAATCAAACGCTTGACTCATTTCAGAAATCGAAATTGTTCCCGCTGACTACTGAAACGTGTCACTCCAGGGTTTTGACAGTAATACTATAAATATTCCTTCCCCTTTTCTTTTCTCCACAACTTCACTCCACCAAAAGAAAGGTAGCCTCTCTTCTCTCTCTATTTTCTGTTTTAGATCTCGGGTTTTGGGAAAAAGGATATTTTTTTTTCTTTTTTTTTTGTTGCCGCCGTCACCTTTGCATCGTCTTCTCCGATCTCCTCACTGCGCTTTCCGACGAGCTCTCTCTCCTGCCGTTGTTCACTTCCGGCGACGTCTCTGCTCGTCGTGCTTTCCCGGTGAGTCCTTGTTCCCCGTCTCTGCTCGTCGCCGCTGGATCTGCGATCGCCGACGAGACCCCATTTGCTTTTGGTTGTCGTTCTGAGGACGGCTCACCGGAGAAGGCCTCGAGTTCCGGTCACCATTTCGAGGAGGACTTGCCAGAGGGCGAAGGATTTGAGTTCTGGTCGAGAGCTTCACCGGGATCTGCGTTACCGTGTTCGTCGACTCGCTGGAGATTCTCGCCGTCGTCTCCATTTTCTCCGGCGAGTTACTCCATCTCTCGTCTTCGTTACTCTGCCTAGCTCACTACCAATTGAGCTTTCTTCGGCGTCGACTGCTGTCGAAACGACTCGACTTGGACTCGTCGTCGGTGCTGATCTACGCCGTCGTCTCTGTCACGACGGAATCTCACTAGTGGTAGGGTTAGCTTCGTTCTGGTATAATCGTCATCGTTTTTCACTCAAATCCGTTCACCCTTGACCTGCCTCTGCGTACTGGCCTCACTCATCCCCGTCGTTGTCGAACTGTAGCTCCGGCGAACTTGCTCCGGCGGACTTGCTCCACGAATCTGTTCACCCTTGAACTTGTCGGCTCGTCAAGATCTAGGGAGACTCGTCGTTCCTGGAGGAGACTCGGCCGGAGAATGAAGCTGAACCGCTGAGAGTTTCATACGACGCGGGGATGGATTTGACGCTGAGATTGACACGCGATACCGTCCCTTGCAAACCGGGCGTTCTGTGACCGGTTTTGACAGGTTTTACTCTAGAGGTCCTACTCCGATGGTTTGTGTGACTAGCAATCTTTTGCGGTTTTGAAGTTGGCGTTGACGTTGAATCGTAGGAGATCATCTTCGTATTTTGGGATTTTGATTCAGATTCAAGGGAGACGACGTTGAGCGTTGTGTTAAACTAACGACGAGAGCTGGAAGTTTTGCTCCACATTCACATGAGAAATGTACGAGTATAAGTTGATAGCGTGATTTGTCGATCTGAAAAACGGAGCCGAGCCTTCTCCGGTAGTTAGTCACCGTTCCAAACTTATCATTAAAAACGACAGTTAGCTTCGTGACGACTTCGAAACCCAAACCATTGATTTCGGCGAGTCACTGAAAAACTCAACAAACCATTAAGTATTCCCGGACATTGTCTCAATGTTAAGTCTCACGTCATCTTTCGAAAGATTCTTAGAATCCATCTCGAAGCTAAGGACAACCAGTTTGGAGAGCCTAGTTCCGAGTTTTGAAATGAACTGTTCAGATGCGGAGTCTAGCGCCTGGCTTCGTCCTTGTAAGGGTAGAGAAGTTACTCAAGTCCTGGTCTCAGATGTAAGTGATGCGGCGAATGCACAGAGTCCACCTTTCGCTGATGAGCAAATCGTCCACACTCGCAATTCCCCAGACGTAAAGGTAGAACAGGACGAGGACGAGATTAACGAAAGGTTAGACTTGGCTTTGTTTCTCTGAAAGCAAAAAACTTCGACTCATGGAAATCGTCGTGCGAGAAAGTTTAGACCTCCGGATCCACCAGGATCCACTCTATCAACGGAGAGGTCACTTTCTCTTTTGAGAAAGAAGCTTAACATCCCTGATGACATTGAGTTGGTGGTTCCAGAGCCTCACGAACGAGTTGACAATCCTCCAGAGGGGTATTTCACTTAGTACCAGAGCTTTCTCGAAGCGTGCTTTTTGTGGTTTCCCGTTCCGTACGTGATTCTCGAGCTTCTAGCGAAGTATAGGCTTTCAATTTCGCAAATCACCCCTCGAGGAATTCGTCATTTGGTAGGAATCCTCGTGCGGAGTTATGAGTGTGGGGAAACTTTAAGTGTTCATCACTTGATGCGCGTCGTGGATATCCGGCGGTCCTCTCCCTTCTCCAAGCTTGTCTATTTCGTTGTAAACCGGAAGAATCTTAGACTTATCCACGGGTTTGGCGGTAAAGACCGGCAATGGATGGATTTCTTCTTCTTCGTGCCGATATGCGAAGAAACTTTAGGAGATGGACTAGGCTTAATCCAATCGAAGTGGCTTACAAAGGGTAGCCGGCCCGGTTATCTATCTTAGGGAGTCGGCTAGCTTTACTGTTGTTCTTTGTGGTATGTTTGTCTTTTTCGTATTGATTCTGACCTCTTGTTTTCGTTTATGCTTTTTTCGCAGTGACATGCCCAGCACCGAAGGTTCCGAGCAATTGGAAGGCAGTTTGGGATTTCCTCAGCGTTCGAGAGTGCAATTGGAAGAAGGACTTCTCGCTAAGACGTGTCGAGAAAGCGAGAGCTTTTCCTTGGGGGTTTTTCGGTCTCAAGTTTTCGCTTTTCAGGTTGTTCAGGAGACATTCAGTCAAAGATGGAGCGTCCACGATCTTTCAGGAGTTTAGCACGTAGGACTACAGGGAGTGGCAAGCCTCCGACGCCGACTACTGCGACCACTTCTACGACTACTGCACCACCTTCCGTCACGCCGACTACTGTAACACCTTCTGTCACGCCGACTACCCCGCCAGCTTCTGCCAAGCCGACTACCGTGCCCGCTTCTGCTAGGCCGACTACTGCGTTTCCTTCTGAGCCACGTGACACTTCTGCCAGGAAGACCACCACTGCTGCTAAGGGATCACGTCTCTCTTCTTCGACTAGGACTGAGATTGTAGTCGCTCTGCCTGCTCTGCCCGCTCCTCTTCCTTCCGACTACGATGCCAAGAAAGCGGCAAAAGGGAAGGGTCATGCGGGCGACGACAACAAGAGCTCATCTGACAGGGACGACGTGATTGACGTGGACCAAGAGCCGAAGAGGGCTCGGGCGAGATCCGCCTCGCCTCCCCATCGTGTGTCCAGTAGCGTCTTTGAGAGCAAGGCTTCCGCTAGAAGCCTCTTCTCTACTCTGGTTTTCCATGACGACGACGTGGCTGAGATCAACACGAAGTCTTCCGGAGACATGATGCGCCAGGGACTGAACGTAGGTTACCCTTTCTTTCTGCTTATCGTCCTTTAACACTTAGTGTTTTTCTTATTTTTGACACTTTTCTGTCTCTTATTATTATTATTATTATTTTTTTCCTTTTGGCAGTTTCTAGCCCTCGTGAACAAGGTGGGACACGAACTTGAGGCCGAGGTCGAAGACTAGTACATGGAGCTGGAGGACGAGAAGCGTCGTACTGAGACCGCGCGTTCCGCGGCTGCGGGTTTTCTAGCTGAGCGTGCTGCGGCCTGGACATCGATAGACAAGAAGAATGCCGAGCTTGATAACAAATCCAGAGAGATAGTCCAGCTTAAGGCCGCGGCGAAGAAGTCTGCGAAGGCCCTTTGTACCGAGGCGGAGAGGTCCGTGACGGCTCTTGCCGCGGAGGAGAGAGAGCAATGTTCGGCCGCCATCTTGACGAAGTGTGGTGGTGAGCTTGTTGCAGTTACGGAGAAGCTGAGACAGGCGAACGAGCACATCCAGAGTCTCCAGAGAAAGTTCACTCGTGCCAGAGATAAGTTTGATGAGCTCCAGGGCGATCCGCGGGGCAACATGGTCTACCAGGTGCAGAGAGTAACCAACCTCGACTTTGTCAGATTGTTGCTGGGACTTCTTGACGGTCAGGAGCCCCCAGGCTAGAGGACGAGCTCACTTTTCTTACCGATGACGTAGCGGAGCATGCCGGGGACGAGGAGCGTTTCGAGCGGTTGATGAAGAACCTTCACGGACTTTTGCACGTTCTTGATCCGCGGGTTAGTGGTCTTCCCTTTATAAACGTAGTTACTCCCTCGGGTAGATGCAGTTATTTCTCCTTTTCACAGTCACACTCCTCGGGTAGATTGCTTTTATTGCTTATGTTTTAGATATTGACTTTTATTTGGAGAGACGGAGGCCGAGGTGGCGCCGGTCACTCAGATTGCTTTTATTGCTTATGTTTTAGATATTGACTTTTATTTTGCGCCTAGGAGGCTGCCTTATGTTTTTCGGCTTTAGGTTTTATGGATTTGATGTTTTTACCGTATGGACGGGTTTTATCCATGGATGATTTTACCTTCTATTTTTGCAAGATGATAATGAATGCGGTTTTTAGCTTATCGATGATCTTCTTTTCAAAATTTTTGCTTAGTCTTTCAAAGAAAATTTTAGTAACGACGAACCGTACTTTGTTGTAGATGTTTGACCATCGGAACATACATTCATTTTATCGTGGTTGTTACCAGTGTAAGCATAACTGGGTTCCCTGAACGAACGACTTGGTTTACGATCATGTTCGCTCTTTCGATCATGACCGCTCCTGTGACGATCGTCGCTTTTGACCAACGATGTTGTTGGGTTTTGGACTGGTCTCTTCGGTTACATGTGCGCTTCTCTCTAAACGCACCTGCTCCTATAATGAACCAATTTTATTTATATAGCGCGCTTTATCCGATGGTGGATGTTGTCGTATTTATTCTGCAGAGTTTTTGTGAGAAGTCGTCGCTGTGGCCAGCAGCGGCGGTTTGAGATGGTCGTTTAAGTTAGACCTTGAGTTATCCGTAACGGATGTAATAGAGATAGTTGTTTTGATAAGTCTTTGTAGTAGATGTTTATTCTCATAAAGGTTTGCTACAAAGAGAGGTGGGAGTATACGAGTATACGTACCCCACTCCCCATCCGAAAATGGGCTGCCTACGTACCATTTGCAGGGATCAAGTCACCCGTAGTTCATGATAAGTTGTTTGATGTATGGATGATTGAGTGTGATGATGATTTTTGAGGTAGCGGGACGGAGTTTAGTGGTAGTACTTCTTGAGGTGTCGTGCGTTCCACGATCGTGGGATAGCTTTTCCTTCCATGTTTGCGAGTTCATATACGCCCGGGCGGACAACCTTAGTGACGACGTATGGTCCTTCCCAATGTCCTCCAAGTTTACTGGCGTTCCGCTCTGCTGTGTTTTGGAAGACTTCACGTAAGACCAAGTCTCCTTCGTAGAATCGGCTGGTGCGGACCTTGGAATTGTAGTACTTGGACGCAGCCAACTGGTAGCGAGTGATGTTAAGTAGTGCTCGGTCACGCCGTTCATTGACTAGGTCCAGCTCATCTAGGAGCAGCAGGTGGTTGAGTCCTTCTTGTTCGGGGAGAAGCCTACGGCGGACTCCTGGAATGTGTACCTCTGGTGGGATGACGCATTATGTTCCGTAGACGAGGGCGAACGGGGTTTCTCCTGTAGCTCACCTTGGAGTCGTTCGATAGGACCATAGGACGCCTTCGAGTTCATCTGCCCAGCGTCCCTTCTTTTCGTCCAAACGCTTTTTGAGTCCTGCAATAAAAGTCTTATTAGTGGATTCGGCTTGTCCGTTTCCTTGAGGACATCATGGCGTAGATTTGCTCAGGCGGATCTTCCACTTATCGCAGAAAAGGTCGAACTTGGCGGAGATGAACTGCGAGCCGTTGTCAGTGACGATTTCATAAGGCACGCCGTGCCGGCAAATGATGTTCTGCCAGATGAACTTCTCCACTTGTCTATCTTTGATGCTAGAGTATGACTCTGCCTCGATCCACCTGGAGACGTAATCTGTCAGCACCAAGAAATAACGCTTCTGTCGCGAAGGGTGGAGAGGCCCGACGATGTCCATGGCCCAGCGCATAAACGGATAAGGTGACGTAATGGATGAGAGCAGCTCTGTGGGCTGATGAATCATTGGGGCGTGTCGCTGGTATTTTTCGCAATGTGAGGAGAACTTCTCGCAATCTTGGATCATAGTGGGCCAAAAGTAACCATGGCGTTTGATTCGGATTGCTAGTGTTCGTCCTCCAGAGTGGTTGCCGCAAGATCCGCTGTGAATTTCCTCCATTACTTGCCTAGCTTTTTTCTCTTCAACGCAAGCAAGCAAAGGCCCGGAAAATCGCCATTTGTAGACATTGCCATCAAGTAAAACGTAACGAGCTGCTTGTGCTCGTAGTTTGCGAGCTGCCCACTTGTCATTTGGTAACTCGCCATCGGCTATGTATCCTCGAATTTGATCCATCCATTGTGTGTCGCAACCGTATTCCTTTTCTTATGCCTCTCCCTTAGTTAGATATTCTTTATCGCTCTGAGCGGGCTGGCCGTCCGCTTCTGTTGGTTGAGTACTGGTCGTTGTTGCAGGCGTAGAGGGGCGTGTTGGTAAAGGTGGAATACGTGCTGTTTCTTCAACCTCAAGATGGGTTGTCTCTGATAGGGCAGATCTGACGTACTCGTCTGCATAGGTAGTGGACCATCTGGCTTGGAAGGGGCTGTTGTAGCCGTTTCAGAGTGGGTTTGTTGAATCTTCCTATGTAAAGTTACGTCTGTTCGTGAGGTCGATTCAAGATTTGACGCTGCGATCTGGTCTTGGTCGGTTGACTCCAGAGCTTAGGGAGGAGATGGTGTATCAGTTCCGGTGCTAGTCGTCATGTTGAGTTCAAGCCGAGCCGTCTCTGGCGAGGGATTTCCAGGGTGAGCTGTCTCAGGAGGAGTCGTCACGATCGGAGGAGAGCAAGCTGGCTCGGCTGGTTCGGGATTGCTCGCCTCTGCTTGAGTGCCACGAGCCTTCTTTGTTAGACGGGCCGCCTTAGCGGGTTCGAGGTGAATAGGTTCTGTCAAGTCTCCTTGTGTTTTATGCTTAGCTGCTTGGGAGCGGGTTACGACATTTACCAAGTTGCGCAAGCAAATGCTTGGTTTCTTGATAAACTCGATGGGGATGACTCGGCGAACATCTTCGTCTATTTTAAATGTGACGACTGCTAGGGCGTCGGCGTCTGTATTCTCTTCTCTAGGAATACGTGTTACCGTGCACTCCTCGAACTGCGTTGCTAGTTCCTTGGCGACTTGAAGATAAGCCTCCATTCGTTCATCTTTGGTGGCGTATTCTCCGTTGAATTGGTTTACGACTAGTTGAGAGTCGCAAAACACTGAAACTTTCGTGATTTCTAGTCCTTTGGCGAGTCTTAGTCCTGCTAGGAGCGCTTCATACTCTGCCTCATTGTTCGAGGCGTCGAATCCCAGGTGGAAAGTTTGTTCGAGTACTTCTTTTGTTGGTGAAGTTAATTGTATCCCTACGCCTGAACCGCTTTTTGATGATGCCCCATCTACGTGAAGCAGCCAAGGGAGGCTAGCAACTTCAACTTCTTTGACTTCGTCTGGCAGCTCTATAAGGAAATCTGCCAGGATTTGTGACTTTGCGTTGGTGCGGCCTCGATAATCGATGTCATATTCGCTCAGCTCTATTGCCCATTTTGCCAGTCGTCCTGATTGACTTGGGCTGTGTAATACCGATCGCAGCGGGAAAGTGCTAAGGACTACGATCGGATGTGATTAAAAGTAGGGTCTCAGCTTTCTTGCGGCGGTAAGGACGGATAGAGCCAGCTTCTCCATGATGGGGTATCTAGTCTCGGCGTCTGTCAGTGACTTGCTGATATAGAAGATGGGCTTCTGCTCGCCTCTTTCCTCTCGGACCAGGACTCCGCTGACAGCCGTTTCGGAGACTACTATGTATAAGAACAAAGGTTCGCCATGGACTGGCTTTGCTAGCACTGGAGGGCTGGCTAGGTACTTTTTTAACTGTCGGAAGGCGTCTTCGCATTTTTCTATCCACTCAAAATTCTTATTCTTTCGTAACGTGTCGTAGAACGGAAGGCATTTATCAGTGGACCTTGAGATGAATCTTTTAAGTGCGGCTACTCCCCCAGTGAGTCGTTGGACCTCTCGCATGGATTTCGGCGAGGACATCTAGATGAGTGCGTCGATCAGTTTTGGATTTGCCGCGATGGGTGACCAGGTATCCGAGGAACTCACCGGAGGTTACTCCGAATCTGCACTTGGTTGGATTCACCTTCATATTGTGTTTGTTCAGGCACTTGAAACAGTCTTCTAGGTGGACTACATGGTCTTCCTCGTCTAATGATTTCACCAGCATATCGTCGATATAAACTCCATGGTTTTGCCGAGCTGGTCAGCAAACATCTTGTTGACTAGGCGTTGATAAGTGGCTCCAGCATTCTTCAAGCCAAAAGGCATGACTTTGTAACAGTATCTGCCGCGATCCGTTATGAACGCCGTCTTCTCACGGTCGGTTGGGTTCATTAGAATCTGGTTGTAGCCAGAAAACGCATCCATGAATGACAGAAGTTTATTGCCTGCTGTTGCTTCAACGAGCCGGTCGATGTGTGGGAGGGGGAAGCTATCTTTGGGGCAGGCCTTGTTTAGATCTGTGAAATCTACGCAAGTCCGCCACTTGCCGTTTTTCTTCTTGACCACGACTGGATTTGCCAACCAATCGGGGTACTTCACTTCCATTATTGATCCCACTTTCAAGAGTCTCTCGACTTCGTCGTTAACTGCCTTTGCTTTGTCGGGTCCTAGTTTCCTTCGCTTCTGCTTAATTGGTTTGAATGACGGATCGACATTCAATTTGTGGCAGGCCACGTTGATATCGATACCGGGCATGTCGTCGGCTGCCCAGGCGAAGGTGCATATGTTCTGCTTCAGAAACGTGACTAGTTTCTTCTTGATTGTAATGTTCAAAAGCGCCGATCTCGACGCATCATTCTGGATTCTCGTCGTCAATGCAAACCGATACAACTGGTTCGCAGGTAGGTACCGCTCTCAACTCGCGGTCCTCCTCGATCTGTAATTGCTATAACTTCTCAGAAATCTCTTTGACGGGGTCTCTGTTTTTCTTCATCTTCTTTCGTTCAGCTTTCGAGACCGGGTCAGTAACGGGATTCTGAATTTTGTGTTCGGTTAGGGTGCATACGCAAGATTCCTTTTGACTTCCGTAGATTGCTTTGATGCCTTGTTTCGTCGGAAACTTCACGCATAGGTGGTAAGTGGATGCCACGGCGCATCGCGTTGAGCCATGGGGTTCCCAGGATGGCGTTGTATATTGCTGGGTGATCTGCTACTGAAAATTCAACTACTTTAACGATTCCTCCCGCTTCGACGGGCAACCTGATTACTCCAAGCGTCATTGTGGTCTCTCATGAGAAACCGGTTAAGGGCTTTGGTTGTTCTTTGATCTCGTCAAAACTGATATCCATTCGCCTCAGTGTATCTTTGAAAATTACATCGACGGTGCTTCCCGTGTCGACCAAGACCCGGGAGACGTCACTGTTGCTGATAGTGATTTCGATAACAAGTGGATCGTCATGCGGTTTGTCGATTCCAATTATTTCTCTTTATTCAAAAGTGATTGTGTCGTTAGGATAACTAGACGGGGTAGACCAGTTGACGCTAGCTTCAGCTCGGCGCTGAAATGCTTTAATCGAGGAAATCGTATCTGAGCAGTAGTGGGATCCTCCCATTATCATGAATAATTTCCTTCTTGGGCCGCCTTGAGTATTGTTTTCATTTTATCTACCGCGTTTGGGTTGTTCCTCTTCGGTAGGTGTAGGTGCAGGCTCAGGCGCAAGCACCTGATCTGTTTTGACTTCAAAATCTTCGACCTTGAGGTCCTCCTTAAGCTTGCCGTCCAGCAGTCTCTGGGCGTGAACCGAGCCGAGGGATCGGCAGTTTACTCTCGAGTGCCCGTGGGTGCGGTGAATGTCACAGTATAGTGACCCGTCAAAGGTTGAGTTTCCGGTCCACACATTAGGAAAACTTCTTCCTCGGCCGCGACCGCGACCTCTACCTCGGCCAAAACCGGGTGAATCCACTTGATAATTTTGGGCTCCTTTTGAGCCACCCTCGTGCTGGATATTACCTCTACCGTGGGTTTTTTGCGACTGACTCGGCTGGAGGTCACTCTCATTCTTCTATTTTGACTTCCCATACTTCTTTGCAAGTTTCTTTGCTTCTTCTTCGCTTTTGGCGAAGTTCGTCGCTCGATGTAGTGCATCTTGGATAGTTGAAGGCTCGTTGAGAGACATCTCCTTCCAGAAGTCAAATTCGTGCCAGATGGCTCTTTTCAGCGCTCGGAGTGCGTCCGAGTCCTCTATCCCTTTTACTTGTGACAGTACTAGCTTGAAACGTTCGATGAAAGTTTTGAAGGACTCGGTTGGTCCTTGGTTCATGGACCACAAGTCAGCGCCTGACGTTTGAGTCTCAACGAAGATGGAGTAGTGCTTGATGAAGGCCTCTGTCAACTGTTTGAACGTATCGATGAAATTACTTTCCAGCCCTTTAAACCATTTGAGAGCTGGTCCTTTGAGGTTTTCTACGAAAAGCAAGCACTTCTCGACGTCCATCTCTTCCTCTTTAAAATTCGTTCTTGTCATAGCCACACTGAATTCGTTAAGGTGGTCAGTTGGATCTTCGGTCCTGTCGTAGGTTGGCACCCTAATCTTGCATGGGTCTGATACTCGAGCTTTAGTGATGCGTGCCGAGAAAGGAGTGTGTTGAGCTTGCTCCAATATCAAATCGAGTTATGGTGCCTTGCTAGTGGCACGATGCATCTGCGAACGAATAGTCTTCAACTCGGCAGTAGTCTTGCTTAACGAAGCTCGAAATTCGGCCATCTGGTCATGCTGGGCTTGAAACGCAGCTTGTTTCACTTCAGCATCCTCTGCCTGTTTTACCCACTCAACGTTTTCCTCTTCTTCCAAAACATGTCTAGCATATCCATGACCGGTCTCATCGTTGAAAGCGGAGGAACGTTGTTGGGTCATCCTTTGTGGGTCGGCATGTTTTTGCTTCGTAGTGGTTTGCCGTGCCCCTTCTTCATCTGGGAGATTAGTGTTGCGTGTGACTCTCCTCACGGGGCCATTGTCTCTGACGGTGGAAAATTGTTGTGAAGCTATGAGTTGAGGATCATCGTTCCTTTCTTTGGCCATTCCCTGCCGATCTCTCGCTGTCTCGGTGAAGATTGTTTCAGGAACGACTCTTCTAGCCAGGTCCTCGTCGTCGTTGTCGAGGTCTATTGGCTAGTCGCTGACTTTCGCTTTCTCTCGTAGTGCCTAGGCTAAAAGAGCGGATCGTTCATCGTTTGCGGTGGTTGATGGATTTTGGTGCCGAGGTCGGTTCGACGACCCTCCTGGTGTGGCGAAGTTGAGTGCCACCGGATCGATTCGTGCTGCTGGTTTTCTGAACAGACCTGGCTCGAGGGGTCGTGCGCGGATGTCTGCTCCTAAAGACCTGAGCTCATCTGTTATCGTCCCGTTGCTTCGGTTTTACCGCTCGGCGCTCTCCAGTAGAGCGTCCAATGTCGTGCTCATCTTCTGCAATAACTCAGGAAGAAGCGAGCTCGCTCTCGGGGTTTCCTTCGACTTCTCGCCAGGGAGATCGGCGCGAGCTGTTCCTGCTGGTAGCGGATCGTCACGAGCGGTTTGGTCCTTGTTGGTATCTCCTTCAGCCTGGATCTCGCCCTCTTCCAGATCTCTCGGCGCGACGTCTTTCAGATCAGCGATACGTCGTTCGTCAGTCATCGTGTTCTGGATCTCTTCGCGGTGGTTCTTCGGAGTAAGATGCTTTCAATCTCCCTCCTTCTAGCGCCAAACTGTGGTGGTGGAAACCTGCACAGTTGAAATAGTCAATGGTCTAGGTCTGAAAGCTCTGAGATGAGAAACACTTAGCGAAGATCTCAAGAGAGCTTGTTATTAAGCTTTTGCAATTGTTACAAGTAGTTTCTGTGTAAGAATGCAGATCCCCTTTTTGGAGGTATCCTCCGTCTATTTATACAAGTCTAAGTCGGCTTAAATCTATGCCTAAAGAGATAAGCTCAAATCCCTAAATCTTTGGGATTCTCTCTCAGCATAGTCGGCGCCGCCTTTAGGTTTCGACCTTGTCCTCGGCATGGGCCCAAATCCGAGAGCTCGTCTTCCAGGCCCAGTCTTGCAGTAGAGGTCGGCGTGACTTGTTACTTGTGGGCTCCCGACTCGTTCTTTCCAGTGTGGGCCCAGCGCTCGGCCCATTCTCTGTCTTGAAGTGAAATGGTCGCAACGGTCTCCTGGAGTCTAAATGACCACTACAGACGTCGTCCTGGAAAGGTGCCGGTCCTAGTCCCAGTTATTCTGGTGAGCCGGTCCCAGAGACAGATCTGGTCCCTGAGACAGAGCTGGTCCCTGAGACAGAGCAGATCCAGATAACTGCGCGCCTACCTCTGGTACTTAGTCATTTTCTTGACGATCTCTACCGGAGTGAGATCTGACCCCAACAGACATCATGGTAAACTAAAACAATATCTCCATCCTAGTAGAAACTGGAGAGGCTCTGAGACAAACTTAAACACTGATAGGGGATTTAACAGATTACTAGTGTTGAGAGAAACTACACACCTGGAGATTCTGGAAGGTCTCACACCCCAGCTATTACTGGTTCTCTGAACTCTGGACGCTCTAGAGGTTATTATGGGAGATCAGGCAGAAGAGATGAATATTTACCCCATAGACCAGTCTGGATGGAGAAGAGGAGGAGAGAGTTACCACGAGCACTCTTTTCTTCTCCAGAAGGATCTGGAACTTCAGGAGAGAGAAGAGCCCATGTGGTCAATTCCCCAATGTTGAAGGATGATCAGCTTCCTAAGGAGGCTATTCAAGCTGCAATGGGTGAAATCAGACAAGTTATGGAACGATATGCTAGTTGCCCTGACTTGAATGAGAGTGCAACGAGAAAAGAAAGAGCTAGACTTGGTGAAGAAGAAGGGCAACTAGCTGAAACTGCTGCTCATATGGTATGTGCCTCTATGGAGCGTAGTATGTGGGAATTGACCCCACTGGTACCTGAAAGAACATCAGTCTTGCAGCGATTAGGCACTAGTGTGAATCTCACATCAGGGACAAGAGTCAGTCCTGATCCTGTCCCTACAAATAGGAGACCAGGGCGACCTCTGGGGTTAACATCAGTATCAAAAGTACTAAAAGGTGTATCTACTAAGATGAGGAAAGCAGTTCAACCTTCACTCCACAAGAAAGGATCTAAACTAGGCCATAAAGAGAGTACTAGTAAATCTACCAAAAGGAAGCTTGCTACTGGGCCAAATGGAGGGATTGATGGGGATTTACCTGAGGGGAGTAGGGCATTAGGAGGACAGCTTCCACAAAGGCTGAAGATGAAGGTGCAGAAGGATTTTCAGCCTCAGTCCACTCCTATTCCTTAAAATTGGCATGCTGGAACTGTCAAGGGTTAGGGAACCCCGAGACAGTTCGTCGTCTCTTCGAAATTAAAAAAAGAGCAGACCCTGACATCTTCTTTCTTTCAGAGACAAAAAATCCCAACAATGTGGTCCTGCAAAAAGTCAAAGATCTTGGTTTTAGTCATCATGTTATAGTCCCTCCTCATGGGCATGGAGGTGGTGGACTAATCCTGTTATGGAAATCGGATATAAAGCTACATGTGATTTCTTCATTGGACAATTATGTTGATATATTGATTTCCTATGAAGGTAATGAGTTCTACTCAACCTTTGTTTATGGGAATCCTGATAAAAAGCTTAGAAAACAAGGTTGGGATCACCTCATCAGTCTGGCTGTGGCACGTGATTCCCCATGGTTTCTAAGTGGTGACTTTAATGATATTCTAGAGAATTCAGAAAAGAAAGGTGGTACTTCTCGCTCTGAAGCATCTTTTGGAGATTTCAGAACATTTTTCTCTGAGGGAGACTTGTATGATCTTCAACATTCTGGGTGTCCCCTATCTTGGAGAGGATCCCAAGACCTAAAAATCTGCAGCAGGTTAGACAGAGCTGTATCAAACAGTTCATGGGCTGAACTATTCCCTCGTGGGAGATGTGAGTACCTGAGATTTGATGGGTCTGATCACAGGCCTATATTGACTTTTCTAGACCCAAAAAGACTTAAGAGAAAAAGAGCTTTCAGGTATGATAGAAGACTGAAAGGTAATGAGGAGGTGAAGAAACTAGTGGCTCAAACCTGGTCTGAAAGTAAGTGCCTTGCTATCAACCAGAAACTAATGAGGTGCCGTCATGCTATTATTACCTGGAACAAAGCTCAGCAAAGGAATAGTCAGCTGTTGATTGAAGAATTAAAGATGGAACTGGATACAGCAATGACTGATATTACTACAAACTATGAAAAGATCAATAGGTGCCGGGAACTATTAAAAATAGCTTACCAAGAAGAGGAAAACTTTTGGAAGCAACGCAGTAGACAGTTATGGCTCAGTCTTGGAGACCAAAATACTGGCTTCTTCCATGCAACAACAAAGTCAAGATTTGCTAGGAATAAGCTAGCTGTGTTAGAGGATGAATCAGGCCAAGATGTCTTTGAAGAAGAAAAGATTGTCAGAGTTATTACTGAGTATTTTACAAAATTGTTTACCTCTCCGAAAACTTCAAATGTTAAGATCCAAGAAGTGATTGAAGCAGCTTTAAAACCTGTAATCACAGAGGAGATGAATCATAAGCTGATCCAATTACCATCTACCGAGGAAATTAAGGAGGCAATGTTTGCTATCCATCCGGATAAAGCCCCGGGTCCTGATGGGTTCTCAGCCTGTTTCTTCCAATCTAATTGGGATATTATAGGAGGGGATTTAGTTGCTGCGGTTTCTGGGAAGATGACTACAACTATGAATGAAACCCATATTAGGATGATTCCTAAAATTATTAGTCCTAAGAAGGTCTCTGAGTACAGACCAATAGCCCTCTGTAATGTGTATTACAAGGTTATTTCTAAGATCCTTTCTAAGAGACTACAACCTATAATGGAGGATATTATCTCGGAGAATCAATAAGCCTTTGTCCCAAAAAGGTCCATTTCTGATAATGTCCTTATTACTCATGAGGTTCTACATCATTTGAAGACATCAAAAGCTCAAGAGATGTGTTCTATGGCAGTCAAAACTGATATGAGTAAGGCCTATGATCGGCTGGAATGGAGTTTTATCCAAAAAGTTCTATTAAAACTAGGGTTTCATACTAGATGGGTCCATTGGATTATGCAGTGTATAACGATTGTTTCTTTTGGTTTCTTGGTCAATGAAGCTCCTAGAGGTTTTGTTAAACCACAAATAGGAATTAGGCAAGGAGACCCTATCTCCCCTTACCTATTTATATTATGCACAGAGGTTCTGTCAGGTTTGTGCAATAAAGCTCAGGAAAATGGCAAGCTAAGTGGGGTTAAGGTTGCTCGAGGCTGTCCTAGAATTAACCATCTGTTGTTTGCAGATGATACTATGTTTTTCTGTAGTACAACTACAAAGAGCTGCCTAGAACTGAAAGCTATTCTTTCGAAGTATGCTGAAGTATCTGGACAAGTTATCAACTACCAGAAATCCTCCATCTCATTCTCAAGGAAAACCCCACGTAAACTAAGGAGGAAAGTGATGCGGATCCTACAAATCAACAGTGAAGGAGGTGTAGGGAAGTATTTGGGTTTACCTGAGCATTTTGGTAGATGTAAGAAGGATCTTTTTGCCTCCATTGTTGAAAAGATCAAGCAGAAAGTGGCTAATTGGTCTACTAGATTCTTATCTGGAGCTGGAAAAATGGTACTCTTGAAGAGTGTGCTTGCAACTATGCTAACCTACGCAATGAGCTGCTTCAAATTACCCCAGTCTTTGTGTGATAAGATCCAATCCGCATTGACACGGTTCTGGTGGGACTCTGATCCTGAAAAACAAAAGATTAGTTGGGTAGCCTGGGACAAAATAGTGGTTAGGGGGTCTTGGATTCAAAGATGTTAATAATTACAATGATGCTCTCTTAGCCAAACTAAGCTGGAGAGTACTAACCTTTCCACATAGTCTACTTGCTAGAACCCTTCTAGGTAAGTACTGCATAGATGCTACCTTCCTGGATTGCTCAGTCCAATCCAATGTCTCTCATGGATGGAGAAGCATAATCTGTGGTAGGGACCTGCTAAAGAAACAACTTGGCTGGGTGGTGAGGAATGGTGCAGATATCAAGCTCTGGGATGATGCTTGGTTATCTCCTTCTGATCGCCTGCAGCCAATGGGTCCTTCACCAGAAGCTTTACAAACACTACGGGTCTCTGACCTGATCAACCCTAATATTGCAGAGTGGGATATTAACCAAATCGATCAATTTGTTCCTCATTACAAAAGTGTGATTCTAGCCCTGAAACCAAGTATTCTAGGGGATAGGGATTTGATAGTTTGGTTAAAGAGCTCAGATGGGATTTACTCTACAAAGACATGATATTTAGCAGCCACTGAAGAAGATGCTATGAGGAGTCAGACTAACCTGATTAGGGAGGTGGAGTGGACTTCTCAGGTTTGGAAAACCAAGGCTGCACCAAAGATTAAGCACTTTCTTTGGAAGGCTCTGCATAATGCCTTACCTGTTGGAGAACAATTGTTAATCAGGCAGGTGGTAACTAGTACAAAATGTTGTAGATGGATTAGTCGGAATCTATTCTTCACCTGCTGTTTCGATGTCCATTTGCTGTTGAGGTTTGGTCACAAGCGACTTCTTCGTTGTTCGACTCCTCAATAGTTGCAGATGTCAACTCAGGTCTAACTTTGGCTCTCAATCTATTCACCCTACCACCGTTTGGTCTCGAAAAAGGGTTATTGGCTCCATGGATTTGTTGGAAAATTTGGAATTCGCGAAACCAGAGGGTGTTTGGTGACCGAATGTTCACGGTTGAAGAGACCGTCCTGAAGGCGATTATCGACGCAAAGGAATGGAACTCCGCTCAATCTAGACCGTTGCCGAGTGTCCTTCCAAAATCGAATCCACATCAAAATTCAATACCGTTCAGGGTTGGATTAACCTATAGTTTCACTGATGATGTGTGGATTGCAGCTTCAGAGTTGGCAGGCTTAGGCTGGACTTTCGAATCCAATCTAGTCCCCATGACGAAACACTCCGGATCAGCTTCCAATGTCTCTTCAGCGCTTGTAGCAGAGGCTTTGGCACTTCGTTATGCAATGATTCAAGCTTGTGAGCTTCGAATTCTCGACATTGTCTTCAATTCGGATTCACAAGTACTCATCAATACTATCAATTCGAATCTTCCGAGACCGGAATTACATGGAATCTTGGCTGATATCAAGACCGCCGTTAAATTTTTCCGATCAAGTGAGTTTCGTTTTGTTCGAAGAAATGAAAATGGCTTAGCAGATCAATTAGCCAAATCAGGCCTAAATATTGTAACGGGGTAGGCCCATCTTATCAATATATGTTGTTTGACAAAAAAAAAAACAAAAAAAAAAATCATTCATGCAACATATTTTCACATGGAACAGACAGGGCTCGCCCTAAGGGCAGCAGACCAAACACATGTTTACAGTCCAAATTTTTTGAAATTTTGTTTATATAGATTATCAACCCAAAAATAAGCATAAAATATTTTTACTTCAATTGGTTCAAAGGCTACATGGAATAAATGAGAGGTGGAATGTTTGATTCCCCTTTGAAACATTTGGTTTAAACTTTTTTCTTTCAAAATATTAATATTTAATGGACCTAAAATTTGTTTGGCAACAAGCCTTCAAATTCTCAAGGCCAACCCTGGAAACACGTTAACAACACTTTTTCGTGTTACAAGTAAAACAAGAAATAAGAAACTCTCTCTAGAGATGAAGATTCGAGCTTCTCTTTGTCTAAAGATACTATCTATTCTTGGATTCCGTGTGTTGATTATGTTTTCATTTTATAGCCAAAGGCACGGTTTTTAATTTCCTTTTTTCTTGTATTAGAACTTTGCCTTTCTTCGTCTCATTTCCGTTTCCTTTTCTTATTGTCGACACAAAAACAAACAGATCATAAGGAGATGGGCTGTCTAGATTTAGGCCCAAAAAGAAAGTAAATTAGGCCTACAATTCACATCCAATTCAACACATACGTCAAATTAAGAGAGTGCTTGTTTTAAGGGGGTAAGCACGGCCCTGCCACTATAATCATTTGGACTATGTCATGCTCGGACAACTTAGGGATGGAGCATCGGTTATTTTAGAGTTACTATAGAAGAATCATTGATGCTATAAAGAATTCCCAATCTTGGCCAATATTAAAGTGTTATACGAGTGAGATCATAGGGAGGAGAAGAAGAAATTTGAAGCCAATTTTCAAGTTCATAGAGAACAAGTTAATGAATGCACTGAAACTTCAATGAAGCTATCTTTTGGAGACTTCTTTTAGCTTCAGATCACAACAGTCAATCAAAATCATCAATTCATAGACTCAAGTGAAGGAACTATATGGGATTCTCCACGATATCCTATTTCTATCTTTATATTTTGATGAATGTTGTTTTCAATTTAAACCACGAGAGCTGAATCATTCAGTTGATGCTCTTGCAAAGAGTACTTTAGAAAAGATTTGATTTTTAATGAGAATGAAAATTTTGCGCACACACACAAAAAAACTTCCTTTCACTCAATTTACTCGTAAAAAGTGGACTAACATAATATAGGTTTGTAAACCCACTATTTAAAACCCTGGTTGATGATGTAGTCAAGAGCACAAGGATGCTTCCTAAAGAAAGCATTTTATTAAAATCTCCTAACATAATTCAAAAAATGGTCTGAGAGCTAATAAATTGACTTAGTAGCACGGATTTTCATCCCACATAATTGATCATTCTCATGCAAAATTTGATACAACTATTCACACAATAGAAAACTAAAAGAATTCTTAAAATGTCTTTTACTAATAAAACTAAAAATTTACAAAGATGAATACATTTATTAATAGATTATTTAAACTATTATCAAGTAGAAAAAAGATAATCCATATATATATATTTCTTCATTTTCTAAATGCTTCCAAAGAACTTAAATTCATTGCATATCCATTCATTTTCCTTCACAAGAAAGACAGCAAATTTGGCCAAAACCTAAAAATAAATAAAATAAGAGATCTATAAGTACAAAAAAATCCAGCTCAGCTCCAATCGTGGAGGATCTCTAATCGGGACAAATAGGTCCCACAGCCAAAGGGGACCACCCAAAGCAGGCATTGTCGGCCAGACACCCACTCGGGTTACATTTACATTTTTAATTCTAATAAAAATCCATAAATCACACAAATCTCTTCTTTTTCTTTCACACGTAGAGTTGACATCAGGACAGTAACCTCTCATGCCTTTCCCAAAACACCCTCCCTTAAACCACCTTATTTTCCAAACTGCCACTAGTGGCCACTGATTGATCCAAGACAGTCCCTCGTCACACTCATTGGTCGACAACTCCGACCGGAGCCGTGACGGGTTTTATATTTGTGTTCCCTCAACCACTGGTGCTCGTTTGGGAGTTTAAACGTACAGACTCTGACAAGTCATGGGACATTGTTGTTTTGTATCATAAGTCTTATGTCGTTTGGGTTTGGCTCTATCATAGACAAATCTCCAATTTTATATATACTTCTGCTTTGCTAATTTCGCTTCAATTCAACACATACTTTCTCCTCATTTGGTAATAAAAACAAACACCATCCTTCTTCTTCTTCTCCATCATCGTTTCTCTCCATAGTACTGTAAGTCTTTAATCTATTTTCTTCGTTTTTTTTTCTTAAAAAAGGTTTGAATCGGCATGATGATGCAATGATGACACTATTATAACAATTACAATATACGGTCAAGTCTTTAACCTTTTACATAATAGCACAAACTAAAAAGACTTTAATCTTTGGTTCGTGACTTTGTTTTTCTTTGATCGGTGAGTTTTACCGGTTGAGGCGTTGTTGTACCAAAGTGGGATGCTTTTGCTCTTAAATCACCCAATAAATGTTATGTGATGGGGAAGCTTAATTGAAAAAAGGGATAGATATCTTTCTTCAAACCTACGACTTCTACTAAGATTGAGACTATGTATATTATAACAACTTTGCTCCTTTTTTTAGTATAGAAATAATTAATGAAATAGAAACCTCGATGATTGACTGAGTTTTCTTTAATTGCTTCCATTTTATAATACGACTCAAAGGAACCTGAAGAGGTGATATATTATTATATATGGAAGATATATCATATTTTTTAGTTAAATTATACAGAACTGTTAGAGTGATCAAAACATCAAATATAGGACCTATTTCTCTAGACTAAATAGTTAATGTTAGGCTCCCTAACTTATAGCCTTGACCAGAATTCACATAAACCTATCCTATATTATGTGGTGTGGATATATTTGTTTCTTTTATCAACTTCAAAAGAAGTGGTAAAAAATGCAATCTGCATTATTTCAGTAAAAACTAATAATTATTTGTATAGATAGATAATCAAGTTTAACATTTTGTCTTTCTTTATTTCTAATGATTTGCTATGAGCAGGCTTCCACTTTTCTCTGATAATACTTAGCATAGATGGGTAAATTCGGCATTTCCCTATAATATTGAATTAAGAAAGACTGTAAGAAATTTGTTATTCATTCTTCACCTATACGTATATTAATATATATATCTCTATTTACTTATAATATTCATAAATGCATATTTCCCCCCTACTTTCTTCATAAAGTGTGTACACTCATTAAAGACCATACGAAAAAAGAGGTTATTGTCGATTTCATTGTCGCACTTTGATATTATAACCCCTTTGATAAGAAGAGGTGTATGGACAATATGGCTGCTTAAAATTCAACCTTTCTTTTAATGATTTAATTACTATTTTTATCTAATTCCCAAAAAATAAACGCAATTACATTAAATGCCAACGATTTCAAATGTATTTAAGAGGTGAACGATAAGAAAAAATTAAAAATGTAAATGAAAGGAAGTGAATGGAAATGAAAAATTAATCCCAACTATGATTTGGACGTAAACCGATGTGGACCATGCGTTTTCATTATAGAACAGCAGTATTAAATCCGCATTATATGAAATTTGCATTCTCGTTATAATGTCATGTCATTTTCATAAATATATGCATTAAATCCGCTATCCCGTAAACCGAAATGAGTGAAATTGTTCAAACTAATAACACTACATTTGTTTGTTAGGAGAAATTTTTTTTTATTATTGTTTTTTTTTTATTACCAGAAGATTTTGAGCTAAAACCCGAAAACCCGAAATCACAACGTGTAATATTAATTTTGTCTTAAGAACTACTCGAACCAACGGTCAGGCCGACCCTAAATTTTTTTTAAGTTTTTCCTTATGTATTTTTTGCTCCTTTTTTTTTTGCAGAAAATCTCTTTAATACATGTAGTAATAGGTTTAGTAGTTGGAGTTAGAGGTGGTGAGTTCAATGAGATTTCTTGTGAGATTTTTTTCAGTTGAACTATTAACTATTTGTTTTGTTGATTAATATCGTTGGTTTTTAGTGTATATTTGTATACATATGTGTTCTTTGGATAGTTTGGATAACCGTTTTATTTTCGGATAATCCTAACCTGAACCCGAACCTGAAATTTTAAATTATAAAACTCATTCGGGTTATTAGGACTACCCGTACCCGTTCCAAATCCTGTTTTTCGGGTCGGATTTGGGTTCAGTTTTCGGGTTCGGGATATATGCCCATGCCTAATTTAAATAATTAAAAACTAATAATCTAATGTTCATACGCTATAATTTTTTTGCATAACCATATCTATACAATACAAGGTCTAACACATCAATATAGCTAGGGGTGGGCAAAAAAATCCGAAACCGAATTATCGAACCGAACCCGACCCAAATTACCCGATCCGAATCCGACCCGAATTTATAAAATATCCGATCGGGTTCTATGTTCCTAAACCCGAAAACCCGAATCCGAATCCGGACCGAACCGATAACCGAACGGGTATCCGAACTAACACAAATATAAATTAAACAAAAGATATTTGGATATAAGGTTAGATATGTTCATGTATTTTAGATAATTTCTATAACTTTTGGTTAATTTGAATACTATGGATTATATTCGGATAAAAATAACTAATTTATGAACGCTATTTGAATTTCTAAAATTTTGTTTTTGATATTTTCTCGGGTATTTTTGGATAATTCACGTAAAAACTAATAAAATCGAATTTCCTTTTTGATATCTATGTTCATTTGAATTTTTGTTTTGAATTTTTTTATCAATTTGAGTTCTGATCAAATTCATATTTGAAGTGTATTTTTAAATAGATTGCACATTGGATATAACCGAACCCGAAGTCATTCTATCTGAACCCGACCCGAATTTATAAAATACCCGATAGGATAATAAACCTCATTACCGAAGTAGCGGAAAAATCGAAATACCCGACCCGAACCCGATCGGATATCCGAATGCCCAGCCCTAAATATAGCCGAGGACGTTGTGGTTGAGTATCTATGTCATTTTGACCGTCCTATGTGCACAAGAATTCGACTAAAACATATCAATATCGGTACACAAAATATATACTATATAGTGAGAAAAGCTTTGCTACGAGTGAAAGTAAAATAAAGTATGCGTGAGGAAGTGTGAAAAAAAATAATAAAAGAAAATTAATGAATAAAATGTGTGAAAGAAAAAATGGAGAGACAATGATGAGGAAGAGAGAAGGTGGGATAAGCAGAAGCACGTGGGATTGGTGATTCTCCTTTGCACGCTGGCGAATGGCCTAAGCACCATATTTTAATTTTACCCTAAAAATACAAAAATAAAGACATCATGAAATTAATATTTTTGTATCAGAAAATACCCTACCTTCAATATAATATTAAAAAAAATCTAAATTTTGCATAAAATATGAAAAACAAAATAAGTTGAAAAGTAGATCGCCCTCTGCTTTCTTTCTTTGGTTTCTCTCTTTAATCTTTGAATGATTGGTGAAGAGGGTTTTCTGGGAAATAGCCTAGCTTCTTTATGAAACACACACAAATAAACTAGATTTGAAGAGTGTTCTTCTTTATTCATCATTCTTTTTTAGAATACAAGTGAGCAGCTTTATCTTCTTTTCTTTTGTTTTTTTGGTTTATGCATGGGAATTGAACAACATTCTAGTTATAATATGTGAGGTTTGAGTAAAATGTTTGATTATCTTTTTGTGATTGATGGAAACTTGGGTGGGTTGTGATGTGTAATGTTTATGTTGATATGATATCCAATTCTATCTTTATCTTTTTTTTCTTCTATTGCATTTGATTTTGATTCTTTTTGTTTGTATGTCCATATCAGATTGGGTATAAGGAATTTGATTGAATGGACATGAACTGTCGTAGTGGCCTCAGTTTTTTTTTAATTTCTTACCCATTTGTCTATATAGCTAACTAAATCACTCACCACAATGACAAATTCCTTTTAGAAAAATAACATCTGATTTTATTTTTTTCCCCCAAGAAAAGAAAAACTCTCAGACAAGATTTTGATCTGTTTTGTCTGACTTGCAGACAGGTTTTTTGTCCTGTTTTTTTGAGGAAGCAACTGTTCATCAAGTTTTGGAGGCTTATAAGAAGAAACCCTTTTGGAGTTTGGTCATTATGCAAGGTTCAAGAACTTAATTACAATCATAAATCAGCTATGAAGTTTATGAAACTTGGATCTCGTCCTGACACTTTCTATACTTCAGAAGATTTAAGGTAAATGGTAAAAAAAGAAGTAAATATTTTTGGCCATAAAGGTTGAGTAAAAAGCTAATTTGTTGCTTGTTACTTGCAGATGTGTTTCTTCTGAGGTTTCCAGTGATTTCACAATCGAAGTGTCAGGAAGTAAATATCTTCTTCACAAGGTACTCTTTCTTCTTCTTCTTGATGATGATGATTTTTGTCTCTTCGAGAGTTTATTTGATGGTCTTCTTCTTGTCTGCAGTTTCCACTGCTCTCCAAATGCTTGAGGCTTCAGAGAATGTGCTCTGAATCTCCAGAATCAATCAAACTACCAGAATTCCCAGGAGGTGTGGAAGCCTTTGAGCTCTGTGCCAAATTCTGCTACGGAATAACAATAACAATCAGCGCGTACAACATCGTAGCTGCGAGATGTGCAGCAGAGTATCTTCAGATGGCAGAAGAGGTTGAGAAAGGTAACTTGGTGTACAAGCTTGAAGTCTTCTTCACCTCATGCATCCTTAATGGGTGGAGAGACTCAATAGTCACACTTCAGACCACAAAGGCGTTTCCCTTGTGGTCTGAAGATCTCGCTATCACCAGTAGGTGCATTGAGGCAATAGCCACGAAGGTCTTGTCTCACCCATCCAAAGTGTGTCTATCACATAGTCATTCTAGAAGGGTTAGGGACGATGATGCGTCCTCTAACAGAGCTGCTGCTGCGAGCAGAGGATGGTGGGCTGAAGATATCGCGGAGTTGGGGATAGATCTTTATTGGAGGACTATGATTGCTATTAAATCCGGTGGCAAAGTACCTTCGAGTGTTATAGGTGATGCTCTTCGAGTTTACGCCTCTAAATGGCTTCCTACTTTGCAAAGAAACCGGAAATTAGTCGGTAAGAAAGAGGATTCGGACTCAGATTCGGATACGGATTCTTCTTCGAAGCATAGGCTGTTGTTGGAATCCATTATAAGCTTGCTTCCTGCTGAGAAAGCTGCAGTTTCTTGCGGTTTCTTGCTTAAACTCTTGAAAGCAGCCAATATACTAAACGCCTCAGCTTCTTCCAAAATGGAATTAGCGAGAAGGGTAGCTCTTCAATTAGAAGAAGCAACGGTTAGCGATTTGTTAATTCCACCAATGTCCTATAAGTCCGAAATGTTCTACGATGTGGACATTGTCGCGACTATTTTGGAACAGTTTATGGTTCAAGGACAGGCTAGTCCACCAACAAGCCCTCTAAGGTGTAAAAGAGGAATAAGAGATAGAAGAAGGAGATCTCGTTCTGCGGAGAATATTGATCTTGAGTTCCAAGAGAGTAGAAGATCTTCCTCTGCCTCTCATAGCTCAAAGCTTAAGGTGGCTAAGCTTGTGGATGGATATCTCCAACAAATTGCTAGAGATGTGAATCTACCACTCTCAAAATTTGTCACTTTAGCCGAGAGTGTCCCTGAATTTTCAAGACTTGATCATGATGATCTCTATAGAGCCATTGACATATATCTCAAGGTAAACTAATCCCTCTCAGTTCTCATCTTTGTATCAAGTAGTGTTAATCTTGCGATTTATATAATAGACAATCAATAAAAGTCATTGTTTGTTGTTGCAGGCTCACAAGAATCTGAATAAATCAGAAAGAAAGAGAGTTTGTAGAGTGTTGGACTGCAAGAAACTGTCGATGGAAGCGTGTATGCACGCAGCGCAAAACGAGATGCTTCCACTGAGAGTAGTGGTCCAAGTCCTGTTCTACGAGCAGGCACGAGCCGCTGCAGCTACAACTGATGGCAAAATGACCGAACTTCCAAGCAACATCAAAGCACTTCTTGCCTCACACAACATTGATCCTTCTAATCCAAATGCAGCCGCTTTCAGCACGACCACAAGCATCGCAGCACCGGAAGATCAATGGAGCGTCTCGGGTCTCAAATCCCCGAAATCAAAGCTCTCAGGGACACTGAGAAGCAAACTGGCTGAAGATGAAGACGTAGACGAGAGGTTTATGAACCAAGACGGAGGAGGAAGATCAACTCCGTCTCGGTTTAAGGCTTTTTGTGCAATCCCTGGTCGGCCCAAGAAGATGTTCAGCAAGCTTTTGTCCATCAACAGAACTTCCAACGACAAAAACTGTTAATTAGATCTTTAGAGTAAAAGAAAGAACATGTCTAAACCTTTCCCCCTCTTTCTCTCTCTTTGTAACTTCACCAATGTTTATTTTATCTCCAAGATGATGATAATAATATTGTTAAGAATTATATTTTCGTGTTTGGGATCAAGAAGGTCAAAGAAAATGACCCAAAGTTTTGAGAGTTGTTTGAAACAGAAGCACCCTTTTGATTTTCTTGTTTGTTTGAATATTCTAACTTTCAAAGTCAAATCTTCCTCTCTGTCTTTGAAAAGTCTGTTAGTAGCTATGTTGCATGGAATCGGAAACAGGTACGCGGAAACGAGTTTTTAAAAAAAAAAAGGAAACGGGTACGTTTTGGAAACATCTATATATATACAAATATATATATATATATGTATAATATTACCATGGTACAAAAATTATTAAAAATCAAAACCATATTAAAAAGTATTTGAAATAACAAAAATTCAATACATAAATATTAAATAGCTTAACTAAAAATTAAACAAATAACATTCAAATTCAAATATTTAGATTATCATCTTCATTTTAGGTTATCATAATGAACTATTATAGAAGAAAAATAATATGAGTGTTTCATAATATGTTTTTAAACTTATAATAATAAATAGATCCATATATTTTTAAAATATTTAATTTATTTTCAAAAAATTAAAAATCGCGTTTCCAAAATAAAGACTCGCGTTTCCAATGCGTTTCCAAATCAATATTTTTAGGAAACGCGTTTCACCGCGTTTCTTCGCGTTCCACCGCGTTTCCATCGCGTTTCTGATTCCGAAACGTTTCCGAAACGGGAAACGCTCATCAGATGAAGTTTCCGTGTAACCTAGGTTAGTAGATATCTCAATTTATTCCTTGCTATGATTAGTCGTGTATTCATATACTGATTCGATATACCAAAAAGATCATGTTCATTAATCAGAAAGGAAGAGTTTTTCTTTTTACAAATTTTATGTTTTTAAGTATTTACAAAATATGTTTTTTTTTTTGCTAAACAAAAAATATGTTTTTTTGTCTAAAATATGTTTACACTATGATCTTATTTTAGACAGAATATCTTAACGACCTTTGATTTGATATACAAAATAAGTTGACATATTATAATTGCTTTCTATAACTATAAGTTTGATTAGTTCAACAGCTACCACCCGCAAATGCTGTATTTGTGGGCTGTTGCGGTTGGTAGCGTTTGACAACAGTCATGACAAATGCTTTCTACTGCTCCGTATCGCTCAAAACCTCTCAAATTCAAAAGCATTTCTCTCGAGCGTTTACGGTTGCGGGCGGTTGCGGTTGGATATTAAAAATAGAAATTACTTTTAAAAATAAAAAAAAAATTCATTTAAAAACAGAATATGTATACCAATTTTTTAAAAAATCAGATTTTGAATATAATAATTGCAAAATATATCAATAATTTGACATTTCCAATTAATATTCAATAGCTTATCATAATTTTATAATAAGCTATCATAATTTATATTCAATAACAAAATTTAACAAAAAATATTTATATCACTAATATATATATATATATATATATGTGTGTGTAAATCTAACAACTTAAAATTAAAAAATCTAATACAATCTCTCCGAATGAAAAATTTCTATACTAAAATTATAAGTTAATACAAACTAAAGAAACTTAAAAAAAACATAACTTTTAATCATGGTTTACTATTACTATTTTATATTGAATTAATGATTTTTCTATTTTATTATATAGTTTTTGATGTTTTTGTATTGTTAATTTACCGGTACCGCATTTGCTAGTCAACTAGTCATGAATATCCCGCAAACGAAACAATTTTTAACCGTTACGCCAGTCATCAAAATTGCTTAATAACGCTTGAAACCGCTACATTCCGCTTCCGCAAACTCCCGCAACTGCATCCGCACCCACCGGAGCTAAACCAGTTTGGTCCTATGTCAACCACTATGCATATCAGGCTATCACATGGTCTCTCTCACAAAACAAGTTTCCCCAAGTTTTCGTACTAACTTCCAACAATTTTTTGAATAATTACAGTAAAACAAGTTTCCATAAGTTTATCACATGATTCATTTATTTGCATAAAAGACGATGATAAAATTGTAAAGATGGTTCATAGATTACATGCGTCTTTCAACAAAAAATAAAATGAATTTTCGTGTTTATTTTCACGATAGTATGATGTTATTTTACTTGTTTTTTCTTGTTGCTAAACATACTATTTTACTTGTTAACTCAATATTTTACATGATATCACGCTGACACCCTACATATTAAAATACTATAAATGATTTCTTTACTATATCAATAAGATAAAATTTGCCTAAATTGGCAAATCCGACTTCATCATACTATTTTTTTTTTTTGTCAAACAATATGCAATATGTTGGACACGGATGAAAAAAATTATCTAACATAACCATATTGCCGAACTCAAATCAAATTATAAAATAATTTGAATAGAATAAAATTTTCTAAACCGAATTACTATATTCTGAACTAAACTAAATTAACTGAACTAAGCAAAAAATATTAAAAATTTATTTAGTTAAATATATAAAAAATATATATTACTTTTGGTTTTTTCACATTCCATAAAAAGGGGAAAAGAAAAGAGCACCGCCCAAACTAAAAAGACAAAATGGGCTCTTTTTGAGAAAACGATTACGACTGTTTTTTTTGTAACTTTTACCAACGAGCATTTTAGAATGCATTGCCTCTTCCACATTTTATAACACATCCATAATTGTTTCTCGCTCAATGATTAGATTATTTCTTTATCACTTATTTCGAAAAGTTGTTACTGCTTGGTAGTCTTTGAAAGATGAGTCATGAGTCATGAGTCATGAGTCATGAGTCAGGAGTACTTTGATTGATTTGCCAATCGAGCACCATGCCATGTCTATTTTGTAACTCTCTTATTAATTTGATAATTTGCCTTTTGAGATTTCTTAGAGACAAAAAAATTTACAGGCAATAAGCATGATGTATAAAGATTTTGATCTTTAAGATAATTTCCTTTTGATACTCGACTTCAAGATAATTTTCTTTTGATATTAACTCTTGCATATGCATGATTTCTATTTCTAATATGATCAGCTCCCTCTCAAAGATGCATCATGTGTTTCTCGGGGAAACGTTCTCTTGTAAACATAATACTTAATTCTCTATATATAAGACTTGATTGACATAGCATTTATAGCTATTTAATTATCTAATCAAGTTTAGCCGACCAAACATTAAACAGAGCATTTAGTAACGGCGCTACCAAATGCTCTCACCCTCAATACTCTCTAATAGAGATTTTTTCTGATCATTTCACTACAATATATATTACTTTTGATCATTTAATATGAAGAGGAATTATTTGGAGTTGTTCTTGTACCCATTAGAAGTACTACAAAGACTACTACATGAAGTGCATAACTAAGTTGAATTGTAGGTTTGCTGAAGAGAAGCTTGAGTATTGAAATGTACAAGCGTGGATTAAGTAAGGAAAATATATTTTGAAGAATATACTCAAGAGAAAAATAAAAAAACTTGTGATTATCGATAAAAGGAAAGTTGCTTAGGGTTAAGGAGGTGGACTCTATAAGTATATATAGAGTGGCATAGTCGTTGTTATTGTGTTGTTGCTCCTTATTGTTGCTCGTCTGAAGCAGTTCGTGTTGTTGTCATCTATTGTTGTAGAAGTTCGTGTTGCTTAAACTGACCAAGTGTTTGGGTGGTGACGTGGTCGTGCTGGTTGTTGCTAGCAGGATGTGGTTGTATGCTGTTGCCAACAATTGTTGTTGGTATTGCGGAGATTCCACAAAACTCAAGTCTAGGCACATGAGAAGTTTAGCTCAAGGTTGGGTTATTATGAAGAATCATGTTATTGAATAGAGCGGTAAATTAAGAAGTTGTACTTGATTTACGTGTTTGCAATTATGTATTGCTTTTTTATTCTAATATATTTGAATCTGGACTTGGTCACTCATTAAAAATTATCATAATTTGTAATAATTCGTAAATCTAAATGCTTAATATATATATATATATTGTTATGGTTTTACCATTATGTTGTTTTGGCAATTTTGACCAAATTTTCGTTGATATGGCATTGAAAATTGTCATGTCACATTTATCGTCATCATATCACGTCACAAAAACACATAATCTTTTTTTTTGAAGTAAGAGTCGATGAAATTAAACAACTCAACAAATCTTACTTAAAAGACTTTTCAATTAATATATCGTGGATATAGAACGGTATTTACACACATAAATTATAGAGTTAAGAAGCCGGTAATACTCAGATTGTGTACAAATTAGCAAAATATACAAAAACTCGTTTAATACAAACCGGTTTGAACGCAAAGACATTTTTGTCCTCCTCTTTCTATCTCAAGCCTTGATATAGGTAAACTACCTATTACTCTATTAGTATACATCCTATGTAGTAATTTGTAACAAATGGGCGTAGGGGTATAATCATATTTAAATTGAACTGTTATACTCGGCCAATTTTTCACTAATGAGTGTACTGAGAGTGCAATTTCTCTAAATGATATAATACAGTTTTACAACTGTTATAAGCCCATTTATTGAAATGAAGCTTGAGTATTGAAATGTACAAGCGTGGATTAAGTAAGGAAAATATATTTTGAAGAATATACTCAAGAGAAAAATAAAAAAACTTGTGATTATCGATAAAAGGAAAGTTGCTTAGGGTTAAGGAGGTGGACTCTATAAGTATATATAGAGTGGCATAGTCGTTGTTATTGTGTTGTTGCTCCTTATTGTTGCTCGTCTGAAGCAGTTCGTGTTGTTGTCATCTATTGTTGTAGAAGTTCGTGTTGCTTAAACTGACCAAGTGTTTGGGTGGTGACGTGGTCGTGCTGGTTGTTGCTAGCAGGATGTGGTTGTATGCTGTTGCCAACAATTGTTGTTGGTATTGCGGAGATTCCACAAAACTCAAGTCTAGGCACATGAGAAGTTTAGCTCAAGGTTGGGTTATTATGAAGAATCATGTTATTGAATAGAGCGGTAAATTAAGAAGTTGTACTTGATTTACGTGTTTGCAATTATGTATTGCTTTTTTATTCTAATATATTTGAATCTGGACTTGGTCACTCATTAAAAATTATCATAATTTGTAATAATTCGTAAATCTAAATGATTAAAATATATATATATATATATATATATATCTATATATATTGTTATGGTTTTACCATTATGTTGTTTTGGCAATTTTGACCAAATTTTCATTGATATGGCATTGAAAATTGTCATGTCACATTTATCGTCATCATATCACGTCACAAAAACACATAATCTTTTTTTTTTGAAGTAAGAGTCGATGAAATTAAACAACTCAACAAATCTTACTTAAAAGACTTTTCAATTAATATATCGTGGATATCGAACGGTATTTACACACATAAATTATAGAGTTAAGAAGCCGGTAATACTCAGATTGTGTACAAATTAGCAAAATATACAAAAACTCGTTTAATACAAACCGGTTTGAACGCAAAGACATTTTTGTCCTCCTCTTTCTATCTCAAGCCTCGATATAGGTAAACTACCTATTACTCTATTAGTATACATCCTATGTAGTAATTTGTAACAAATGGGCGTAGGGGTATAATCATTATTTAAATTGAACTGTTATACTCGGCCAATTTTTCACTAATGAGTGTACTGAGAGTGCAATTTCTCTAAATGATATAATACAGTTTTACAACTGTTATAAGCCCATTTAGTAGATGTCCATTAGAAGCTCATACAATATGCTAGACTTATTCCTCAAGTATTCCTTCTAACCCTAATACTTGTACCCTATATATATATTCATCATTTTCTCTGGAATAAGACATCAGTTTCTCTTCTCTTCTTTACCTAAACACGTTATCAGCACGATAGATCTAGCTATCTGAGTAAACCCTAATAGCATATATATATATTTTTTTTTCTTCCTCTCTCCGATCGATCGTAAGCTATCTTTCTTTTAATTATACAGTATGCATCTAGTATTAGTTTATAACTTTGTTGTAGTTTCAAGTTCACGTGATCTTTCTTTTGTTAATCTTAATTGCTTTGATAAATTTTTATTTTATAAATTATTTTTAATTTTGATTTTGTGATTCGATAACATACACATGTTAATTCATGAATACTATTTTTATCAACGAGTAATTCTCACAAATCATACTTATATATATATATTAATTATTATTTTTAAACAATTTTATGTTTTTATTTTTAAATTTGATTTTGTGATTCGATAACATACACATGTTAATTCATGAACACTATGTTTATCATCGAGTAATTCTCACAAATCATACTTATATATATATATATATTAATTATTATTTTTAAACAATTTTATGTTTTTATTTTTAAATTTGATTTTGTGATTCGATAACATACACATGTTAATTCATGAACACTATGTTTATCATCGAGTAATTCTCACAAATCATACTTATATATATATATTAATTATTATTTTTAAACAATTTTATGTTTTTATTTTTAAATTTAATTTTGTGATTCGATAACATACACATGTTAATTAATGAACACTATGTTTATCATCGAGTAATTCTCACAAATCATACTTATATATATATATATATTAATTATTATTTTTAAACAATTTTATGTTTTTATTTTTAAATTTGATTTTGTGATTCGATAACATACACATGTTAATTCATGAACACTATGTTTATCATCGAGTAATTCTCACAAATCATACTTATATATATTAATTATTTTATTAATACGCTAATAAGTGTTATTAATCCTATCATATGATTCAGATTTGATTTTTAAAATTCATACATGGCATCATCACGTTATAGACCACAACATGTTTCATTAATATCACTCGTCACATGTTTCAGAGATATATAAGAGACATGTTTAATTATGGCTTTGTTGATTTACCAAAATTGAAAGTTCTTTTTAATTGTTTGGTATGTATTGGTCTGATTGGTTTGATATCGACATATCGTGATATCATTTGATGTTTTACACAAAACGATGCATGTTTAATCAATATGATACATTCATGGCATAACTATTATGCAAGTTTGGAATTACAATCAATACTTTGTATATATGATTGGTTAATGCTTTGGCATACCTATTTTACCATCGATGCTTTATATAGCTAATCGATTAATGCTATCAGCTCATACATTTTAATTATTTGTTTGTTCGATCATTCAACACTATTGATCATGAATCATATTTCATGTGATTTTGGTCTATTCCCTGAAGTGAATGTGACATATTATAAATATATATATATATATATATGTATATATAAAGAAAAAGAGCACACTAAGCCAAGGCTATAACATTATTTTGAATGGTCAAGAACAAAGTCAATGAGTTTCTTTTGAGAACTTGTATTCTCACCTGAAGTGAAATAATACAATAGAAGTATATAGCTTATTGAATGCTTAAGAAAATCAATGTATGAATGCTTCAGAATAGCTTATTGAATGCTCCAGAAGAGCATACAGTCTACAAGAAGGTAATATTTGATGGTATATATTCTTTTAAGTCTCAAAAGTTATAAGGATTGAATTGAGATAAAATACATTACCCAAATTGGATTTATATAGTGAGATTCAATTTGAGATACATGAACTTGAAGTTTCATATCATCCCGAGAGGAAAATTTAGAGAATCTCACATAGACAATAAGTGACATATCCAGAAGATTATGTTCACTATTTGATTATTAAAGTTCACTACAAGTGATATATCTAGAAGATTATGTTCACTAAGTTCTTCGAACAATTCTCAAAGGAAAAGTGTGATCAGCAGAATGTGATATTACATAAAACTAGCTATGTGATTGGTTAAATCTAGCTATATCCAAGATTACAAGACTAAAAGTCTGTAAGTGAATATAATTCAGCTATGTTTAGAATTACTTGCTAATTGATATTATATTGAGAGAATATCTCTAATGCGGAGTTGGTAAAGCATACATAATAAAATTTTCATGCAAGTAATGTTGTCCTATAGACACAAAGTCATGAACAAGAATTTAAGAAATATTATGGATTCTTCTTGAGGATGAGAAAATATATATGAGTTATTGATAAGAAATCATACTCATATTTGACTAGTTTTGATATATTCTCTGAAGTGAATATGATATATATGATATATGATACATAAAGGAAAAGGATTGTATGAATAAAATTTGCCGAGAAAGTAGATACTAAATAGATTGCCTCGGTCTTTGTTTTATGACAACTCCCATCATTAACTATGGATTTTCCAGGTACGCTTTATATATATGCTCTTCATTTTGTACCATGTCTACAAGTTTTTAGTCAAATTAATCTTTAAGATTTTCTATATTAGATTATAGAATTTTTATTGTTGTCCCATTTATTACTTTATTGGCACATGATTCATTATCAAAATCCATGTTTGAGGTGTCATGGATTAAAGAAAGTTATTTTCTGTTATCTCCTGAAGAGAGTAAGTGATTAGCAATGAAACGTAAACCAGATGTTTACTAGCTAAGAATGAAAAGTAAACCAGAAGTTTACTAGTGAAGAATGAAAAGTAAACCAAATGTTTACTAAGACTTTATATGTTTGGCTTAACCGGATTGGTCATCCTGGTTTAAAGATGATGCGAAAAAAAAAAAAAAATAATGATATTTATGTGGACATTAAGTGAAGAACCAGAAGATTCTTCCTAATTATTTATCATAGGCTATTTGCTCAAAAGCAATATGATAATATGACTTTCACCAGTTAAAGATGATTTGGACTCTACCAATTTTTCTGAAATATATACAAGGAGATGATTATGGGCTGATCACCCACTTTGTGACATTTAGATGCATCGATTCAATTGACGCATTGAATCGATTGATGCAATAAAAGGTCATATTTTTCCTTGTTATAAACCAGCAACTTGGAGTTTGCGAGGTTATTTTTGGTTTATATTTGAAGCCTGATTATTATATGTCCATTGGGATAAGTGTTGAACATCCTGAAGCTCATGTTCATATACAAATTTTAGTAGCATTGATTCGCATCAAGCCAATGAATAACTAATTGTTCTCCCCATCATTATTGGTTTAGGGTTAGAAACCAAATAGTTTCCATCTGAACGATCTTTGAATGAAAGATCTATGAATGTGAAAAGTGCCCCACCACAACGCTTGATGATAGAACTTCAAAAGAAGATAAGAATATATGTTGGATATGAAAGATACAGAGTCATCCCTGAAGGATTTATATAAGACTCAATTTGTAGACTCTCATTTTAATGAGTCAATTTTTCCAACATTAGGGGGAGAAATTAAACAGCTGGAGAAAGATATAAGTATCTATGAATTATCATTGATCCTCGGACTAAAGAATTTATATGAGAAGTCCAAAAAGATAATTCAGAAGAAGAACTTAGCGTATTAATTGCCATACGCATTTACTAACCCAAAATAGAGTGATGAAGTCACCTACCCCAGCTGTATATGCTCCAATTAAAATTGATGTCCCGGAAGGACTATATCAAACTGCTAGTGAGTCTAAAGATCGCATGAAGCGTGATAGACTTATTTGGTTCCTAATATTAAGAATCCTCGAAAGAAAAGAGAGCATAAATTGAGAATGATCAATTCGAGGAAAGAAAGACTTTGAAAAATCTCCTGAAGAGATTGGATGATCTCTAGAAGAGACATAAACATGACAAATGAAAAATTCAAGTACTTGAAAATGAAGAGTTATAGCTAGCTATGTCATGTATGGAATAAGATGGAACCATAAAGCAAATCGACGTCGTAATAGTTTTGCATGCAATGAGCAGTTGATATTATGGATAAAAAGAGAGGATCATGAAAGAAAGTCTATTGCAAAGTGTACACAAAATAATGATTGGAAGAAATAGACTTATATAATCTCTTGTAGAGAATTATATGGACCAGTAGTCCTTGCACTTAAAGTGTAAAACCAGTGTCATATAAATGAGTCTTTTGTATGAAAGAATAGTGAATATAGTAAAATTCACAAAGATAAAGAATGTTTTATGAAGAGATATATTCTCTTGTGGTGGCAATTATTTTTGATATCTTACAAATTTGGTAGTAAGAGATGAAACAATGGATAAAGACATTTATATGCAATCCTTGAAGGATACAATCCCTGAAGGATTAATGATATTAGAATTATATTCTCAGGAATTCTACTCGGTAATCGATCGAATGAAAAGAAAGTATGTAGCATGGGATATAATCATGTAAATACCCATGTAGACTTATCAAAATATTTTGATAAAGTGATTCTTCATTTGAACATCATCGAAACTCCGGCAGAGTTATTACAAGTTATGCGATAAGTAACCACTGTATAATGATATTTATATACTCCAAGAAGGATGTACACTGCAAGAATCTTCTTAGTGAGTATTTGCTAAGAGAAAGGCAATGGAAAAGATGATATTAGCCTATGCATATTTATAAGAAGATTTAGAAAATGATTTGTTATGATTGCAGTACATATTTGATTATTTGAACATCATATAACTCCTGAAGAGATTTATATACAGTGGAATATCAAAAGAAATTTTTTGAGATAAAAGATCTTGAAAAGATAAAACTATCTCAAGATGTCTCAGATTAAACATTTAGCGAAAAGATGCTATGAACCAGAAGTTCAATAGTATAAAATATCATATGGCAACCATACGAGTTTGTTCATTAATTTTATGCTTATAATAGTTCCAAAAGAGATATTATATATGATCATAATGCATCTCCTGAAGAAGATGTTTATGAGGGGGAGAAATATAATGATATGCGTGGATGTACTCTTTTTCCCTGATCATAGTTTTTATCCCATAGGGTTTTTCTATGAAAGGTTTTTAACGAGACATCAAAGAACACGCAAATGATAGACACATATAGAGGAATGTTATCATTATAATGAGTTATAAAAGTCTATCAATCCTCCAAAAGAATATCATACATTAATGATAATGAGAGAAATAAAGAGAATGATTCAGATGAATCATCTAGAAGACTGATGAGTTGCAGAAGAATGACGATGTACATGTTCAAGAGGTTGTTCAAGCGAAACTTTGGTCGACTTATTTTCAAGACACTTCCAACTAGTACCTTCAAGAAACAAGTTTGGAGCATCACAAAGATTTCAAGTGATGCACTCATCAGCCTATAAAAGGAGACAATTGGAAGGATACATCAAAACCGACAGAACAAAGCACCTTCTACCAAAGTTAACAGAGCAAATCCGTTCAAGCGAGAATCTAGCAGATCTTTTTACAAAGGCGCTTCTACCTGCTACCTTCAAGAAGTTAGTTTATGGTATCAGATTACGTCGCCCCAAAGATCTCGAGTCATGTAATCATCAGAGGGAGTAAATGCGCGCTGCACTCTTTTTCCTTCACCATGGTTTTTCCCACTGGGTTTTCCCTGGTAAGGTTTTAATGAGGCAGCTTCTTTTGCGTATTATGATTACTTTTACTCTAATGACATCCAATGGGGAGTGTTATAAGCCCATTTAGTGGATGTCCATTAGAAGCCCATAGAGTATGCTAGACTTATTCCCCAAGTATTCCTTCTAACCCTAATACTTTTACCCTATATATATTCATCATTCTCTCTGGAATAAGACATCAGTTTCTCTTCTCTTCTTTACCTAAACAACAACCGTGTTGTTTTCTGCAATTTTGACCAAATTTTTGGTTATCTAGAATTGAAAGCAACACGATTATAATAATAAAAAAAATTCTACTCGCCCATCTAGATTGATTAAATTACAACAAACAAGAGCAGTGCCATGGATTTATCCACGAATCATTTAGCGGCTTTAGGTGAACCCGATGACTTAAGCGGATGGTCATGTAGAGCTGCCGTTTCAATACTCTTGGTACGTTGCAGCGAAAGAGAGCGGTGAATCCTACACCGAAAAGAACCAGGGTGGGTGGTTGGAGAGCAAAGGCAGTTGTTCTTGGTGATGCTTGTCTGACGGGATAGCCCACCAGAGCCCACTTCTGGTGCAGAATTGCCCTTGCCAGAAATCTCAATCTTGATTATCTCTTTGTTGTTTATCATTTGTTGCACCTTCTCCATTTCCTGGTTTTCATTGACAAGCCATGACTATTACTAAGAGTTGTAGTATTAGAAACCATTTACCAAGACGTTTCACTCAAACAACATTAATGTGGTGTAATTTAATTGTTACTTGTTTACCATGAATTGAAAAAGAACTACAAGACACTAATTAAAGAGGATATGTTGTAGTATTAGTTTTATGTTCTTTATTGCACTCTATTTCTTCTGATTTAGGAAATAGATTTTGGATTTTCATTCTTTTATAAGGACAAATTTCTTATAGTACTTTGCTTTGACATTTTAGTATAAATAAAAGTGAGATCTCGTTTATGAAAGTGCTAATCCAAGCGAGAGGGAGCTTAGCGGTTATCTATTTCAAAACGAGAAATATGCTTTGAGAAAAATGCTCTGTTTTTATCATACAAACAAAGATGCACTTGATGTAAAATATGTTGTTTTTTAGTTGAATAAAAATTTACATTCTCTTCAAAAGGAAAAATGTTCCCGGCTATGCTAAGAAAAATGTTTTCGTGTTAATTATAGTTCTGATTTGTTAACTCCATCAATTGATCCGAGCTAAAGACGAATGTCCAACAATATGACCAAAATACGAACAAAATATGTAGTATATTAGAAGCGTCAAAGAAAGATCGTAAGATTTTGTTCAAAATATTAGATGGGATATTAGCGGATTTAGCTCAAAATATTAGGTTATACATGGATGCACTTTTAAATCTAGCAAGAATGGTGGCTACATCTCAAGATAACAAAACAGACCATCGAAGAGGTGGAAGCTAGCAAGAAGGAAAACCTAAATAATAATGTAAATCTTGTTAAAGAAAGGATACATAACTATATGAATCAAGAGTACTAATGGACATACCTCTACGTGGATGATCAAAGTCGAAGTTGAAGCAAATTAAAATGAGTTTAATACACTTTTTCTGAATCGCGCTTGTTGCATATTTATATTTTCATCTTCATCTTATTGGGGTCATCACGGGAATGATGATGCCACTACATGAAAAGCCAACTGTTTTCGTTTTCATTTCCATAATGTTTCAACCACTCTTATCCCAAAAGCCCATCATTGAGTGGTCCCGTTTCTTTATTGTTTTTAGCGGTGTTTCTAAACCCATCCGTGGTGGTGAGGCCGGGGTCCGAACATGAGTCGGATCGATTGCCGGATTGGATTTTTATTAAACTTGAGCGCTTTCAGAACAAACAAAAACTCGTAAACCGGATGTCCACAAGAATTAGCTAACCCAATTTAATAAAATTCTTAAAATTTTGAACACTCTATAGTGCATTTTTTTACTTTCACATTTCCATCCTCGAAACTACGATTCGAACCCCGCGATTTCGACTACATTTTTTTTTTTAACACAACCAGAAATACAATATATTTTTGAAACACATGAAAACATACATGTATAATCATCTCTAATATATTTTAAAGCATAATTATTAAAAATTCTGAAGTCGAGTTAACTCGAATCGGACTTATAAAAACTATGTAATAAAAAATTAAATATATTTATATATGAAGTTAGATAATCACAAAACTAATCAAAAAATTTGCATAGTCATAAGAATTTCAAATTTCTTTACAAAAATCAAAAAATTTAGGAACTTGTCAATATTTTTAGTTATAAGGTTTAACTCAATCTATTAAAGATGTTATTAAGATGCTCAATAATCCTTGTAGATGGCTCATCATACTCTTTAATTCTTCTCTCCATGATTGGCAAATTGGTACCTACACAATAAAAAAAACAAAACACAAACAAAACGAAATTGATAGATAATATATGATTAGTCTTTCAAAGATCTCAAATCCTAGTGTCTAATGCAAAACTCCACGACAACGGCGTCAAAAACTTGATGCGTATCAAATAGTGAAATGCAAACTCTCCGGACCGTTTTCTTCGTCTCTTCTCCTTAGTTAAATATTGATCAAAATCTCGACCAATATCTTCACCAATACTTTGGGGTTCTTGTTCTTCTCCAAAGACACAAATATTTTTGAAAAACCATGGATTAAATAGGTGGATAATAGTGCTTACAAAAAGAAAACCAAAATTTGGGTTGCCTCCCATAAAGCGCTTTGTTTAAAGTCTCTAGAAGGTGGAAGGATCCTCTAAAGGTTGGAGGTTGCCCTTAGCTTCTTGGTGTAGTCATTGATCACTCTCATCATCTTTATCATTGAAGCGTCCGGGATGTTCAACTGACACTTCTTTCTTCTCCATTGGTAGGTATCGAGTTTGCTTCAATCTAAAGCCTGGCGGTGCTCCATAGTAATAAACATGTTTGTCTATGTTGGCGAACGAAATCCTTTGCAAAGGATAGTCCATGATAGCTCCAACAGTCGCCAAGAATGGTCTTCCAAGGATGAAGGGTGTGATATCAATGTGCATTGAGGCTACTTCGAAATCTACGGGGATAATGCAATCGCCAATTCTCATAGGGAAATTAAGAAGTTCCCCCAAAGATTGTGTCGTTGATCCATTGGCAAGTGCAATCCTCATGTTTGATGGTCCAAACTTGGTGATTTTAAGCATCTTGATGACAAACTCCGATAGAACATTGACTCCGTCTCCTGAGTCACATAGGGCGTCATAAAAAATGAATTCCTTTAGTGAACAAGTGATGTTGAAAGCTCTTGGGTCGCGAATCTTGCTGAGAACCGTAAGAAATTTATGTGGATTCCTAGCTTCATCGAAAAGCTCCTCGATCTCAATCTCATCTTCTTGACTTCGTGTGAAACATCGTCTCAAAGATGGATTCATTCTCCAAGCTTCGTCAAAGGTGATGGTAGGAGGAAGTTCCTTCACGAGAGAGTTGAAAACTCTCAACATCTCATCACTAATACATCTTGATCTCTTAGTTGCTCATTTCGCAAAAATGCTCGGTTTCACGGACATCCTTGCGGTTTGTCTTGTGTGAAAGGTTCTTGGTCTCTTGGGTGATGGTGGAACGTCACTTACGTCTGAGCTTGAGGCGTCATCATCGTCTTTAAGCATGGTTATGGTGCAGCAATTAACCAAAGACCTTGAATATTCTTTCTCCGAATTGAAAAATTTCTCCGTTTCTTCAATTGTTTGTAGGCGATCGTCTAGCTTCTTCATGAGGTTGGTCACGGCCTTTGAGTCTTCTTCTAAGGATGTGATCTTCTCCATGAGATCCTCTTGACGGTGTTCAACCGCGTTGAGTGTTTGAATCGTGCTCCTACTATCTGTCTCCAAGTTCTTCACTCGTAGGTAAAGTTTCTTCTGTATAACTACACCATCATTAACTCATTTCTTAGCTTGATAGGCATTGATAACTACTGAATTTAGGCGTGTGGTGAGCTCTTCCACGTTCTGCTTAGCTTCGTTGATCAACCATTCATGATGGTTCCATTGATCTTCGATCTTGTAGTTGGCGTTGATGATGTCGTGCTCGGCTTCATATCTCCTTGTGTACAATTCCAAATAATGTGATTCCAACTCCATTGAAAAGCTAACTCAACGGCTATCTTTAATCCAAGTTTAATCCAATTCCAAACTCATTTCATCCTCCGTCTGTTGTTAAACTTCCGACATATGTAATGTCCAGTTTGGGAATGTGCTTTATCTTCAAGGTATGATGACTTGGGTTGGCTCCTTTGGTTTCTTAGATGGCTTTGACTTGATGAATACTCATTTTCCTCCTTTTTTCATCATTTTTGATGATTTAACCTGTTGGGACCTTAAAGCCTATGTATACGAGAAAACTACCTCTTTTGGTTGATTAGGTGGATAAAATCCACAAAATGGGTATAAAAACCAATAGAAAAACGGGTAAAAGGTGTAAGATGGACAAAAGACCATGGGCTTAGCCCAGTCCATAAAATATTTTGACCCATATGGTCACTAAAATTTAACCCCATAATAAAAATGTCCAGATTGGTTAATGTCCAAATGGGCTAAAACCATATGGTCAGTGGCCGGCCCAAGTGGACATCTTTTAGGTTTTTTTTAGAAATAAACATTTGTTCATTTGTTAAAAAGAAAAAGTGGTATTTTTCTATTTCGCAAAAACCGATTCTCAATTCTCTAAATCTTCATCTTCATTATTTCGTGAATTGCTAATTTAGGGTTAGAATTTATACATTTCACGGATTTTATGTTTTAATAAGAAAACATAATTTTACGTTTTTGGTGGGAAAATTAGATTTTACAGTTTTAGCTGAGATATTAGATTATACTTTTTTGGCGGGAAAAAATTACGTTTTTGCGGAAAATGGGATTTTACGTTTTTAGTTGACATACTAGATTATACTTTTTTGGCGGGAAAATTTTACGTTTTTGGCGGACAAATTTATGATTTTGGCAGAAAATAGGATTTTACGTTTTTAGCTTAGATACTAGATTATACCTTTATGTCGGAAATTTTTTACGTTTTTGGAGGGAAAATTTATGTTTTTGGCGGAAAATGGGATTTTACATTTTTACCTTAGATACTAGATTATACCTTTATGACGGAAAAAATTTACGTTTTTGGCGGGAAATGTATGTTTTTGGAGGGAAAATTTATGTTTTTGGAGGGAAAATTTATGTTTTTGGCGGAAAACAGGATTTTACGTTTTTAGGTGCAATACTAGATTTTACGTTTTTGACGGAACATTTTTAGCTGAAATACTAGATTATACGTTTTTGGCAGAAAAATTTACGTTTTTGGTGGAAAATGTTATATGTTTTGTCAAAAAAATTCTCTACTCTAAAATACACAAATATTATATGTTGACCATATGGACGGCCCATGTCCGCATGGTTTTTTTCTTTTGTCCAGATGGGTCAAGACCATATGGGTTTTAAGACCATATGGGTTAAGACCATACATAGCCCATAATAAAATTTGTCCACTTGGTCAGACCCAATTGGGCTTGGTCAGGCCCAACTGACAGCTCTAGGTAAAATATAAGGTATATCACACGGGCCGAGAGAGGATGCGCAGATCTGGAGTGCCACATGTCGATCACACGCGGATAGCATGCTGACAGCGCCTGGTAGTGTTTGACACAGGCCCTGGCACCGTTTGACACCTTGTATGCCGCGTCTGGTTGCGTCTGACACCACACCTGACACGTCTGATACCATCTGGCACACGCCGAGCACGCAGACCGAACCTGACACACGCCAGAACACGATAATCGAGTCCGAAGCACGCAGGCCGAGTCTGGGAGCACGCTGATCGAGCCGAGAGTGCTTTGATCGTGTCTGACGCACGGATATCGTCTGACCGAGACTGATGATGTCGGTTATTTTCTCAGTCGAGTTTTAACCTCTTAACCAACTTTCTACAAGTGAACAGCAATCACGATTAGTATAGTAAATGGATCAAATCCACATGGACTTCTTAACCACACTTCGAATTGTAATGAATAAAACTAAGGTATAACAGAACATGGTGTCGTTTGTGATTGAGTGAATCATAAACAAGGTGAACTTGAATTTTAAGTTGTAAATCAATAGGAGAAAAGCGCTAGGACTCGGGAAATTCGCAGAGAATTACGTAATAACAAAGATCAAATGAAAGCTTATGGATATGGATATGATTTGGGATGTCTAGGACTCAGAACACGGATGTAAGATTTCCCCACTATCGTGGCTCCAACTGTCTATGCTCTATACCCTAATAGACTTATCCATCGCATGGTTATTAAAAGGTAAGAATATGCTGTATGAATAAGTTCTGACAGAGTTCATTAAACTCCTTAACTAATTTGTTCGATTGTTAAGACGCTTAACTCGTCAAATACTAGATCCAAAGGTATTAAGAACACTATCGTGGATACACCAACGTAGGATCGGATTGCTAGATGCGCGGTAAAGCAATCAACATTGAGAACAAGTAAAGATGAAGACTAAATTTATCCCTAAATGATCATCGATTCTATTGAAACATAAGACTCATTGAAAACCCTAAATCCTAACTAATGGATTACTCAGACATGGTGCACAAAAAAACAACAAGGTGGTGATGAATAAACTTGATTAAAAGAGAAAGGGTCAAAATATTCTTCTCTATAGCGAAGTACAAAGCGAGATCTCCTCCTTAAAGCACAAATCTATGGAGAAACAATGATGCCTGGGTTTTTGTGGTAAAACTTAAGTTTAATTTTCGGCACACCCTTAACAAGAGGCTAAAAACAAGTATATATAGGTCTTGAGTCTTCTAGGGCTTTGATAAAGGGTGAAAACGTCAAATCAGTTGAAACTGCTCCATATTGAGCCAAGCCGCCGATCGTGATGTTGGGTCGGTATGAGGGACTTCTGGCCTTTTCTTGGTGCGTTGTGGAAACCTGGGTACCGATCGTAGGATCAGGTCGGTATGGGGGACCAATTTCCTCTTGCTTCATCTTCTTGGCAGTTTGACATGTCTCCAGTCTTCTGGTCATAATTCTCTTTACACCATTCCAAATGATGCGATTCTACCTCCGCTGGAAAGTCAACTCAAAGGGCTATCTTCACTCCAAGTTTCATCAACGTCCAAGCTCATTTGATCTTCCATTCATCCCTAAACTTCTGTCATATGTAATCTGTCCAACTTGGTAGAATGTGTAAACTTAGGAATTCCTTGGCTCCTATAGGTTCTTTGACTCACGTGAGTTGTTGTAGATTGGATTATACCTCATTATGCTCATTTTTGTCTTTTTGACTGATTTCCTTGATAAAGACTATGAAACTACAAATACGAGAAAAGTACATATAAAGGCGTATAACCATACATAAAATAAGGGACTAATCAACAGAGCGCCCAAAACCACCGTGCCACTTGTCGTCCATGCAGCTGAACCTCTAGAGACGAAAGCCTTAGGATTTTCTCTATAAATAGGAGTCATTTTCCTTAGATTATTCCCATTCGTTTCTCGCCCTTACTCTGCCAAAATTATGAGAGAAAGAGAGAGTTTTCGAGTGAGTGTTCATAGTGATCGGTGCCGAGTCTGAGTTAATCTGAGAGTTGTGCGGTAAGATCTAGCTAAACCCTTATCTTTTCCTTTGATCCGAGTTAATCCATGGTGATTCTCGTGATGTTAAGTAGATCATTTCTTTAGCTTCAGGTGTCTGAATTCGAAACTTAAGATCCTTTCCCGGTGAGTTCAAGTCTAATTAAACTTTCGAGTAAATTCGGTGAGTCTTGGTACAATGCGTGGTAAATTAATATCGATTAATTTAGGCTTGAACGTGGATCTAGTTGAGTAGATCGCATGCATGTAGATTAAATTTGTTTTATTAAATCATCGAGGTTCTTAGGAAATTCCTAGAATTTTCCTAGATCTAATTTAATAATTCTTGATAATTGTGGAACGATCTCGTAATGATAAATCGTATTAAAACACTTAGAAAAGTCGGTGTGATTTTTGCTAAGTTTGATTGTATGACTTGTTGATTGTTTGTGTGAACTGTTTGTTGTGCATGTGTCATACATATATTCATGCATAAATAGGAATGATGAGAGGCGGTTCGACGTTTCCGGAAGGAACACTGTTACACGGTACTTTGGTAGTTTGTCTTATCTTTTGTAAAATAATTTTTATATAAGTCCGGCTATGTTTCGTTTGAACTCGAAGGCCTATGGCGAAGACTCAGATGTTTAAGGTTTATTCGAATCTAAATACTATTTATGCGAAGTATTTTTAGACTATTGATGTTTCAAATGATACTTAGTTTTGTCCGGATGATCCAACCTTTCGATTTGGCTTGGGTTGGCAATCCTTGAGTCGGATCCAAAGGGTATCCGTCGCCTGGTGCGCAGCTGGACCTTAGGACCCTGAATCTCTTTTAGCGGATTTGGTCCCGGATGTTCTCGAGCGCGGCAATGGCGACCGCGGCTGCCGACCTTTAGCCGACGGTCCGGGGGCGTCCTCTCTTTTGGCCGACCAAAAGAGAGGAGTGGGTCGGCCAAATTGGGAAAGAAAATTTGTTCCATTTAGCGAACCAGTTAAACCGACATGTTTTGGCTTGTTCATTGGCCAAACTGCATCTAGTTATTTCTTGGCTCTTCTCTTCTCTTCTTGATTGATCATCATTCCCTTTGGTTCGATCTTCATGATATCATCCAAAAACACCTACAGAACACCAAATATGCATTGCAAATGCGTGGAATGATATCTAGGAGTCTAAAACTCAACTTATACTAAATATGACCAAATAGGTAAGAAAACATGTAAAACATAAGTTTAACGACTATAAACACCAAGTAAAATGCATGCTAAATAGAGCTAAATATGCACTTATCAACCCGCTCCTACAAAGTATGGAAATACGTGAAGGCCATGAAAAACAACGATTGGAAGGTATTTTCTGACGACTCTCTAGCGTTCAAGTCAGTATATGGGTCAAAGAGAGAGAAAGACAACAATGAGTCGTGAAGATTCAAGGGAAGAAGAGTCGGAAAATTAGAGTGTAGAAAGGGTGACACCAATTCTGAAAGAAGGGTGGATCCACGAAGTATAAGAAATTTAGTGGTGGGAGAGAGAAGGAGTAAGAAAATATAAAGAGAAGTAGAGAAAGGTTTATGTTAAAGACTGATTAGAACGAGGGAATAAGAAGAAGAAGAAGAACATCAAAGAAGATTTTGGTTGTGAAATGACCCTAACCTGCTGAAAGTTCAAAAGTTCAACACTATAGGACTTTTGTGCTGAATATAGCTCTCTGCATATAGAGATAGGGTAAAAAAGCCAAGCCCCTGAGTATATAGTAGATAGTGGTGTATTTATAGAGATTTAACTGCCGGAGTTTGGATACCGGATACCATGTTCCGTATCCGCTTTGAGTATGGGTACTTCGGTTTGGATAAGTATGATGTACTTGAGTGCTTTTCCTATCTCCCTTCTGACTTTGCAAGCCACTTGTCTAACCGCTCAGTCTGGTATGTTGTGTACGGACCTCTTGTACCACTGACAACGTCTGTTACTCTTAGTTTAGCGCCGAAGTGTTTTCACTTTAACCTACTTTAATCACAATTCATAGCACGAGTCTTCTGTTTTCACCTTACCGTAGGGTAAATAGAGTTTTCACTCATTGACCAAAAATTCATATATCAAAAGAGAGAGGGAAAATGGGTTTAAACGCGTTGAGAAGAGATTTCTTACCTTCACCAGTCTCGTGATAAGGAAGCTAGGATTTTATACTTACTTTTGGGATGCTTAATACCCCATAATGAACTTCTTACTTCTTACTTCTTACATGCCCTCGGGCCCATTATTTTTGGGTAGTGGACTACCCATAATTTACCAGGTCCGAGTTTCTACTTGGGCCATTGTTTAGCATTGTCGATGTGGGCCATTATGGCGCAGCCTGAGATTCAGATAGTTCAGCTCTACCAAAAAATTCTAAGAATCTCTTAGGACTTGCTTTTTGAAAGACGAAGTTAATCGAGTCAAACAAAGACGAGAGAGAAAATATCTCAATTTTATAAATTATCAAAACTGTCCCTTACAAAGAGAAGAATGTTATAAACCCATTTAGTTGATGCCCATTAGAGACCCATGTTCTAAAACATTCCTAAACCCTACTTCCTCTCCAAGCATTGTAACCCTATATATACTTTGTATATCTCATGGAATAATACACAACACAATTTTCTCTATTCTCTTCTCTTATTCACAACACGTTATCAGCACGATAACTAACTAGTTGAGTAAACCTTATTTTCTTATATATAGCTTTCCCTTAATAAAGAAACCCTAGCCGCCGCCGACTCGGTTTCGTTTCTCTAACCCCTTCGATCCGATCGATTGAGGATGTAAATCACCTTACAATATCATTGATCACACTCATCAAGATAAGTAGCTCCGTTCTTTTACTGCTTATAAATTTATGATCATGAATAGCAATATCATATGTATATATTAATTGCCAGGTATTTAGTACTTTGCATAAGTGAATTACTTAACAAACCAAAGCATACTTTTATATTGATCGTTATTGATTTACCGATAACATGTTTTTAATTATTTGATATTCATGGTTACTGAATTTGGTTGATATATCGTTGTTTTTAATAAAGTGGATTTTTAATTGAAGGAACGATTGATTTCTCCTCGTGAAGTAAAGATCTCTGTCAAAATCTAAGACTATGATGCATATCCGTTTCTAATTTCTAAAGAGGTCTATCTATGTTACGTGTCGAGTGCCATGCATAAATATGTCTCGATGACATCTATACCCACTAAAATTTGTCCACGAGGTATAGACTGAAACCATAACGTATTGGTTTACGATTTTGATTAAGCAATCCTTATGAGGTCTTGCTTTATGGTTTGGCTGGGTTATATCTCTTAAACCGAAGCCATTGTAATTGGTTATTGTACCAAATCATAGACCAGTTTGGTTTAATTTATAATTTATGAAGTTGACATACGCCTGGAATAATGAATTATTCGATCATGGTATGATAAGGCATTAATGATATATTGTTATAAACTGTTGGGTCCGTACAATTTAATTCATGAACCACATCCGGTTGGTTTTAATTCATTCTCTGAAGTGAATGTGATATAGAGAAAAGAAAAGATCACATTAAGCCAAAGAAGTGGCTATAAAATTATCTTGAAAAGTCAATGAATTTCTTTCGAGAACTTGTATTCTCACCTGAGGTGGAATAATACAATAGAAGTATATATGAATGCTCCAGGAGAGCTTATTGAATGCTTAAAAAAAGTAATATATGAATGCTCCAGAAGAGCTTATTGAATGCTTAAGAAAGCAATATATGAATGCTCCAGAAGAGCACATAGTCTACAAGAAGGTAATATTTGATGGATTACATTCTTTTAAGTCTCAAAAGTTACAAGGATCAGATTGAGATAAAATACATTACCCAAATTGAATTTATATAGTGAGATTCAATTCGAGATAGATGAACCTGAAGTTTCATATCATCTCGAGGGGGAGAACTAGAGAATCTTACATAGACTACAAATGAACATAATAAGTGACATATATCTAGAAGATTATGTTCACTAAGTTATTCGAACCATTCTCAAAGGAAAAGTGTGATCACCAGAATGTGATATTACATAAAACTAGCTATGTGATTGGTTATATCTAGCAATATTCAAGATTACAAGACTAAAAGTCTGTGAGTGAATATAATTCACCTATGTTCAGAATTACTTGTAAATTGATATTATAATGAGAGAAAATCTCTAATGCGGAGTTGGTAAAGCAGACATAATGAAATTTTCATGCAAGTAATGTTGTCCTGTAGACATAAAGTCGTGAACAAGAATTTAAGAAGTATTATGGATTCTTCTTGAGGCTGAGAAAATATATATGAGTTATTGATAAGAAATCATACTCATATTTGACTCGTTTTGATATATTTTTGAAGAGAATATAATATCTTACATATAAAAGAAAAGGATTAGACAATAAAATCCTAAAGAAAGTAGCTACTAAACTGATCGGACCAGTCACTATTGTGTAACGACACCCACCATCGGCTTTGGATTCTCCAGATACTCGATTTCTAAGCTTTACCTCATATCATTCCTATATGATTTTAGTCAATTTAATCTCTAGGATTTTATATACTAGATTATGTCATGATTATGTTAATTGCTTTATCGATACATGGTTCACCACCAAATCCATGTTTGATAGATTAAAGAAAGCAATTTTAATTATCATATTCCTTGAAGGGGGTAAGTGATTAGCAATGAAACGTAAACCAGAAGTTTACTAGCTAAGAATGAAAAGTAAACCAGAAGTTTACTAGTTAAGAATGAAAAGTAAACCAAATGTCTACTAAGAATTTATATGTTTGGCTAAACCGGAATGGTCATCCTGGTTTAATGATGATGCGAAAAAAAGAAGTTATGATATTTATGTGGAATTAAGTGAAGAACCATAAGATTCTTCCTAATGATTTATCATAGGCTATTTGCTCAAAAGCAATATGATAATATGGCTTTCACCAGTCAAAGATGATTTGGACTCTATTAATTTTTCTGAAATATATACAAGGAGATGAGTATGGGTTGATCACCCACTTTGTGACATTTAGATGCATCGATTCAATGGACGCATTGACTCGATTGTTGCATCCTAGAAGGCCACGTTTATTCTTGTTATAAACCAGCAATCGGGAGTTTGCGAGGTTACTTTCTTATAAGTTCAAAAATTTATGTTTGAAGCCTAATTATTATATATGTCCATTGGGATATGTGTTGAACATCCGGAAGCTCATGTTCATATACAAATTCTTAGTATCATTGATTTGCATCAAGCCAATGAATAACTAATTGTTCTCCCCATCATTATTGGTTTAGGGTTAGAAACTAAATAGTTTCCATCTGAACGATCTTTGAATGAAAGATCTATGAATGTGAAAAGTGCTCCACCACATCGCTTGATGATGGAACCTCAAAAGAGGATAAGAATATATGTTGGATATGAAAGATAATTAAGAGTCATCCCATAAAGATTTATATAAGGCTCAATTTATATACTTTCATTTTAATGAGTCAACTTTTCCAACATTAGGGGGAGAAATTAAACAGCTGGAAAAAGATATAAGTAAGTATGAATTATCATTGATCCTCGGACCAAAAGAATTTATATGAGAAGTCCAAAAAGATAATTCATAAGAAGAACTTAGCGTATTAATTGCCATCCGCATTTACTAACCAAAATAGAGTGATGAAGTCACCTACCCCAGCTGTATATGCTCCAATTAAAATTGATGTCCCGGAAGGACTATATCAAACTGCTGGTAAGTCTAAAGATCGCATGAATCGTGATAGACCTATTTGGTTCCAAATATAATTTTCCTCGAAAAAGAAAAGAAGCAAGAATTAAGAATGACCAAGTCGAGGAAAGAAAGATTTTGAAAAATCTCCAGAAGAGATTGGATGATCTCTAGAAGAGACATAAACATGAAAAATGAAAAAAATTCAAGTACTTGAAAATGAAGAGATATAGCTAGCTATGTCATGTGTGGAATAAGATGGAACCATAAAGCAAATCGACGTCGTAATATTTTTGCATGCAATGAGCAGTTGATATTATGGATAAAAAGAGAGGATCAGTTGATTATTTTTGCACAAAATAATGATTGGAAGAAATAGACTTATATAATCTCTTGTAAAGAAATATATGGACCAGTAGTTCTTGCACTTAAAGTGTAAAACCAGTGTCATATAAATGAGTCTTTTGTATGAAAGAATAGTGAATATAGTGAAATTCACAAAGATAAATAATGTTTTATGAAGAGATATATTCTCTTGTGGTGGCAATTATTTTTGATATCTTACAAGTTTGGTAGTAAGAGATGAAACAGTGGATAAAGACATTTATATGCAATCCTTGAAGGATATATATGTGAAGGATACAATCCCTGAAGGATTAATGATATTAGAATTATATTCCCAGGAATTCTACTCGTTAATCGATCGAATGAAAAGAAAGTATGTAGCATGGGGTATAATCATGTAAATACCCATGTAGACTTATCAAAATATTTTGATAAAGTGATTCTTCATTTGAACATCATCGAAACTCCGGCAGAGTTATTACAAGTTATGCAATAAGTAACCACTGTATAATGATATTTATATACTCCAAGAAGGATGTACACTGCAAGAATCTTCTTAGTGAGTATTTGCTAAGAGAAAGGCAATGAAAAATATGATATTAGCCTATGCATATTTATAAGAAGATTTAGAAAATGATTTGTTATGATTGCAGTACATATTTGATTATTTGAACATCATATAACTCCTGAAGAGATTTATATACAGTGGAATATCAAAAGGAAAAGTTTGAGATAAAAGATCTTGAAAAGACAAAACTATCTCAAGATGTCTCAGATTAAACATTTAGCGAAAAGATGTTATGAACCAGAAGTTCAATAGTATAAAATATCATATGGCAACCATACAAGTTTGTTCATTAATTTTATGCTTATAATAGTTCCAAAAGAGATATTATATATGATCATAATTCATCTCCTGAAGAAGACGTTTATGAGGGGGAGAAATATAATGATATGCCTGGATGTACTCTTTTTCCCTTATCATAGTTTTTATCCTATAAGGTTTTTCTATGAAAATGTTTTTAATGAGACATCAAAGAACACACAAATGATAGACACATATAGAGGAATGTTATCATTATAATGAGTTATAAAAGTCTATCAATCCTCCAAAAGAATATCATACATTAATGATAATGAGAGAAATAAAGAGAATGATTCAGATGAATCATCTAGAAGACCAATGAGTTGCAGAAGAATGGCGGTGTACTTGTTCTAAAGGTTGTTAAAGCGAAACTTTGGCAGATTTATTTTCAAGACACTTCCAACTACTACTTTCAAGAAACAAGTTTGCAGCATCAAGAAGATCTCAAGTTATGCACTCATCAGGGGGAGTAAAAACACGTTGCACTCTTTTTTCTTTAACCATGGTTTTATCCCAATTGAGTTTTCCTGGTAAGGTTTTAATGAGGCAGCATCTTATGCGTATTATGATTATTTTTACTCTAATGGCATCCAAGGGGGAGTGTTATAAACCCATTTAGTGGATGCCCATTAGAGACCCATGTTCTAAAACATTCCTAAACCCTACTTCCTCTCCAAGCTTTTAACCCTATATATACTTTGTATATCTCATGTAATAACCCTATATATACTCTGTATAGCCAAGCTTCCAATAACTTGTAGCTCACGTAAAAGATAATTAGATAACTCCAAACACCAATATAGGAAGTTGACTTAACATAATTAAAATAGAATATTGCTTAAAATTAAAAGTAAAGAAACCAAACACCAAACCGACTAACACGATCTTCCTTTTCTTTAGCTAAGAGGATGCTGCATCACATTACATAGGTTGGAGAACCCCGCTGTCTAAGGTTGATTGATATATCATGGTTTTTACTAGTTTTTGACCATGATTTAATGTGGTTTTATCGAATTTTTTTCGGTGTTTTTTGAGTATTTTAGAATCTTTGCAGGTTTGTATACGTGTGGAGGTTAATTGGTGATTATGCAGCATTTTGGAGCATTGTGGAAAGAGGAGCTGAAGTTGCGAGGAAGGTTTTTCAATTGCCGTCATATTGGCTCATCGATCGATGCAAGGTCTTGTGCAACGATCGACGGAGAATGTTATGTCGCGAAGAAAGAAAGATTTTCCAATTCTGAAGATTTCCTTTTCGCCCCAGAAGTTCCAGAAGTTAACAAAGCAAGCCCAACACGAATCTTAACCTATAAATAGTTAGTTTTCTTTTAGTTTCGATTACGTTTTCTTTTATTCAAGACTTAGAGATTCAGAGAGATTTTGAGAGTTAGGGAGACAAGTTTCAGACGTTTCAGATTTCTTCGAACCTTTCTGTATCTCTTTCTCTATCTTTATTTAATGCAGTATTATTCAGTCATCATGTTTTCTACATCCATGTATGAGTAGTTTGCTTGTTAGGTTAAGAGTTTTTCAAAGGTTAAAGATGGATTGTTAGATTCACATAATTGATAGGATAATCATCTTGTTCTTCATCTAGATTACTTTTAAAGCTTGTTCTAGATTGATCACCTAGAATTATGATCTTAGGTTAATGAATTGATGCGAGAGCATAATTGATTTTCTGAACTATCTTAGATGAGAAAAATTCCTATTCGCAAAGAGATTTGGTTTAGGGATTTTGTGAATAATTAAAACTGAACTTTAATGCTTGTTTAAGTTGTTAGAATTTGCAAAGAGATTTGGTTTTTTAGGATTTAGGCATAGATAGTTTTTGTAACGAGAGTTGGTTATCTTTATATTTGTGTTCTACCTCAAGCACTTTTCTTAATAAAATCATATCGTAATTGAATATGCAATTTAGCTTTACCTGAGAAATTCCCGAAAACCTAACTGTTTTGTTTAATTGAATTTGAATCACATCAATCTGAGTTTATTTACTTTGTTTTTTACATTCATACATACATTCTTACTTAGCTTAATTCGAAGTTGAAGATTCCCAGTGATTCGACCCTTAAGTACTACAATTGATCTCTTAATTTGAGAGAGTAGCTCAGGGTAAATTTAAGCATATCATTGAATCGTCCAATGGTCATTATTTTGTTTTCAACAATAATAAACAACCGTATTCAGTTTACTAAAGTTGTATTAGTATTGTGTTTTCTTATTGGGATTTCCAAGTTTCAAAATATTTCAAGAAAAAAATTATTTATTGTTTTACTCTATATTATTCAATAAAAAGCTGCATATTTTCAATTTTTATTGTTAGTGCAACTTTACTTCATATAAAATTTATTTATATCAAAGTTGGACAATTAGTTAGGTATATTATTTGATTGTCCGAAGTTAGTCAAATAATATGTATTATTACACAATTTGAATACTGTTTCTAGCGATATTTTCTATATATAAGTATAATTTTGTTAGTAGTTCTCACAAAATTTAGATATGAAAATGGCTAACGGTATTCACGTGAAGTAAATGGTAACTCAAACAAAAAATATCATAATAAATCATTCAGTGAATCTAAACACAAATGCATCAAAAGAAAATGCATTTTATGATTCGTCAAATTTATACGACTAGATTTTTCTGCATTAATTCTTTGACCAAAAGATTGAATCATTCTTTTAGTATTTACACCAAATTCCATATAAAACTATACATAATATCACTATTGACGTGAAGTAAATGGTAACTCAAACAAAAAATATAGTAATAAATCATTTAATGAATCTCAACACAAATGCATAAAAAGAAAACGCATTTTGTGATTCGTCTAACTTGTACGACTAGATTTTTCTACATTAGTTTTTTGACCAAAATATTGAATCATTCTTTTAGACTTTACACAAAATTTAATATAAAAGCATACATATATCACTAATCTATTGCATCAGAAATATTTATCCTCTCTCTCTCTATATATATATTAACCATTCAGTGATGTTCTGATCGCAATGTGCCATAATCTTCTCAATATACATGACTTTAAAGGTATTCAGTTTTTTTATTGTGATGAATAATAAGTAGGTCATTATTGGTCTGACTTGACCAAGTCAAAGCCATTTATGACGTTATCATTGCGGCAGAGAACCGGCTTCTGAACGGGTTTAGTGATTATTACAGTATAATTCGGGCGACATGACTTGTATCGGCGGTATTGGATTATTTCTTAGGATTGATGAAGCTTTTATATAGTAAATCTAATTATTTTCCTCGTAGGAAGTAAGTTCCAACTATGCCTTGAAAGCCTCGACAATGCTTTTGAAGCTAGACATGAAGGCTAAATACGATCGAGCTATCTCCACTGTATTTAGCCTTCACGTCTGACTTTGAAAGCATTGTCCAAACTTCCAAGACATAGTTTGAAGCTTTGTTCTTACAAGGGAAATAATTAGGATTACTGTTTAAAACCTTCACCAACCTAAACAAATCATCCAATACCATCCACGTCGTATTGCCCTAATTATACCGTAATAATCCCTAAACCTGTTCAGAAGCCGGTTCTCTGCCACAATGATAACTTCGGAAATTGTTTCGGCTTAGTCAAGTTTAGACCAACATGGACAATAACCATTGGGGTGCGTAGCTTTCGAGGGGCCTAAGGCAAATGTTGAAAAAATGATTTTTTATTTCAATAAAAATCATACTATAATTTTTTTTTTAATGATGGATTGTGAAATTATTCAAACAAGTAAAATAAGTATACAATATCAAAATAAATTATAATTTTTCAATATGAAAATATTATCTATTAATATTATGTCAATTTTTACAAACCTTACTTGGTTATAAATTAATAATACAACGTTTTGTATCATTACAAAGTTTAGAAGGCATTATAAAACTACTAGGTATAAATGATCAAAACGTTCAACAAAAGAAATATATATATATAAACAATTTATTTTGAAAAGACACGACTCAAAAGACATGACTTGAAAAGATACAACTTTACGAAATACCATAAATTAGTTACTTTCGAAAAGAAGCGATCCTACGAATTCCAAAAGACACAACCCTTCAAAATAATTATAAAGCGAGTTTTTTTAAAACGCGACTGTACGAAGTATTTTGAAAATGCGATCTTACAAATTCGAAAGGACACGAACCTTCAACATAACCATATAACGGTTTATCCGAAAAGACGCAACTCTACGAAATACTTTTTAAAAGACGCGATCATAAATTGTATATATACTAAAAATAAAAACTGCATTTTAAAAAAAAAAGACTCCACTCTTCGATAAACATGTTTATTTGTAAACCTATTATAAATAATTGCTTTCTCTTAGAAGAATATGCAATCGCTTATATACGGATTTAATTTTTTTATATACGGCAAGGGTTATAGTGCGCGTTAACTCATACTTTAAGGGTTGACATATGAGTTTTTGACCTGAAGGGTAAAATCGCAAATCCTTGCCACTTTAAGGATTTATTTGCAGAAAACCCTTTTTCAGAAGATTTTGATTATTAATAGATTTTTAAAAAGACATGACTCAAAAGATACAACTAGAAAAGACACAACTCTACAAAATAACCATAAAACGGTTATTTTCGAAAAGATACGACCTTAGGAATTCAAAAGAACATAATCCTTCAAAATAACCATAAAGTAGGTTTTGTTAAAAAGACATGACTCTACGATTTTTTTTCTAAAAGACGCGATCTTACGAATTCAAAATGACACAATCCTTCAAAATAATTCTTAAGTGATTTTTTTGAAAAGAAGCGACTCTATGAAATACTTTTTAAAAGATTCTACCCTAAAGTATATATATAATCGTAATAAAAACCCATTTAAAAAAAAAAGCAAAAGCTCTTCTATTTTTGTTTTTTTGAGAATTGTTATTATTAACAAATTTGGGTATTGTTATTATATATTTGAAGAAAAAAAATATTTTTGATAAGAATTTTTGTGGTACATTAATATTATGATTTTATTCTACTTTTCTTATAAAATATTTTCTTTTATTTTAAAACGATAATCTATATTTAAATAAATTTTTATGTGATCTTTTAAGTGCATTTCTAAAATGTTATATTAAATTTACTTTGAGTAGTTTCATATTTTAAACATATTTATAAGTATTTTTTTTTAACTAAAGTTAAATTATTAATTTATTTCGGGTTAAAGTATTGTATTTTTTAAGTGAATCTTTTATCACCATAATGTTAGTCAGAATGAAAACTAGGGAAATAATTTAATAAAGGATAAAACAATATTTTAGAAATCGTATTAAATATGAAACGTAAATTGCTTAAACAAAATAAAGAGGCCATATATTATCTCTCTATGATTTAAAAATCATCATTTAGTGAGACGGCAGAAAAACGATCATCGTACTAAGGTGTTGTTCGTTTGTATATCCGCATGGACCATCTGGATATAAATGACAGATGATGTTCGTTTTCCTGCAATTAAATACATCATCCAGATGAACCATCTAGATGTATTTGTAAAACTCTTCCAAAAAATTTGAGATGTAGATGGAGTGATGGACCATCCAAATAAGTTTAAATTGAAAGATTATGCTTTTCACCAAAAACCATAAAATTGTGGTTTTCCGCCAAAATTTTAAAAACACAATTTGGCGGAAAAATTACGAAATATATGTTTTCCAGTCAAAAATTAAATTTTCCCGTCTAAATCGCAAAAACGCATAATTACAAGTTTCACCAGAATCGTAAAATTGTGCTTTTTGCTAAACAGTTAATCACAATTCGGCGGGAAAATTACGGAATATATATTTTCTTGCCAAAAAATAAATTTTACCGTCTAAATCGTAAAAACGCATAACTACAGTTTCCACTAGAATCGTAAAATTGTGTTTCTCCGCTAAACTGTAAATCACGATTTTTGCAGGAAAATCAGCCAAATTGGAAAATTATGCTTGCTTGCCAAAATCGTAAAATTGGAAAATGGTGTTTTTAATCTAATAAAAATAAAAGAAAATATGTAAAATATAATATTTGTAAAAATATTTACAATATTTACTTATAAGTATAATTTATTTAGAAAAAAATATCACTAAAAAAATAAAACATATCCATTTTAGTCATTTGGATATTAAATCCATTTAAATGAAAATGCAAACTAACCAAATAAACAAAATTACACCCTGATGAAATATCCCAATAGAAAAACAAATAACAATCAGATGTATTAGATGCACCATCCAGATACGTTATCTAGATGTTTCATCTGAATGCACCATCTAGATATACAAACGAACAACTCCTAATTAAAACGATCATGGTACTAATTTGATGAGACTGATTTCTCAACACTTGATAATCAAAATATGAATTGGTCACATGAACCGCCTATAGAAATATTCGGATTTGATAGTGGTTCAAATAAACTTTTCATACTAGATTTGTTCTTGCAAACATCTTCAACATAAAAATAAATATTCACTATTATACTAGTGAATCTGTCAAATACGCTAAAAAGTCTGATAGACAAAAGTGGAAATGGAAATGAAACAAAAAAAGATAACAAAACGTGTAAGCTTCATATTACTCCCTCGGTTCTTAAAAGATAAAAAATTTACAAAAAATTTATGTTATAGAAAGATAGAGTTTTTACTGTTTTCTATACATTTTTATAAATTCTAAAACAAATACTGAAATACTATTGGTTAAACTTTATTGGAAACTGTCAATCGTAGAAATCAATACGTTTTCTTAATAAATATGCATAACCTTAAACATCTATCTTTTTGGAACGGAAGGAGTATTTAGTTAAGCCAAAAAAAAAGGAACACGAGTGGGCGTTTGCATTAGGATTAACGACTGATTGATTAGAGGAAAAATGTAATCTAAAGGATATCCACTAGAATCTTCCATTTGACCAACGACTAGAGTCCACATGGCAGCCTTTTGGTCTCTCAATCGTTCAGAAACCGAGTCAATCTTATTATATAAAACGTCCAAAATTACGTAGAAGAATCGTCACATTTGTTTCAGCGTTTCTGACACGTAACCATAACTCACCCAACACCGACCTCCTCTATTTCTCTTAAGCTTTCTTTATATAAACACAGAGAAAGAGTCGTCTCTCCTGTATAATAATATCTCAACTCGCAAAAACCCATATTAGTTTAGTTTATTCTGTGTGTGTGTATAGGAGACTAATTCGGCGTTGCCCACCAACCTGACTTCTCTTCTAAATCACACATAACTCGTGTCCTGTCTTGTGTTATAAAGGGTTTCTTTAGTTGCGGTTGCTTTATCTCGGGTTTGTGTAGAAATGGAGAACAAGACTTTTGATGGAAACGAGGATGGTCCAAAACATAGCCAAGTTGTGAAGATAAAGAGAGAACTTGAGAAGATAAGCCAGCCATCGCTGCAGCAGCCGGAGATGAGGAGGGTTCTCGGCGAGATCACGAGACGTCAACGTTCACGTTCTCCACTTGGCTTAGGAGAGAGATCTATTTCCGTTGGGAATTGATCCATATTTGCCTTTATAATCGTGAGATAGAGAAGAGGAGGTTCCTAGTTGCAGGCTTTGTGTATATATTTTGTCCATGTAAATATACTCTTTGATGTATATATATACTCCATGAATATCCCCTCTTTGCATAGTATACCCTTTTTACTTTCCACAATCTTTTATGTCTGCTAATTAAATCCAAGAAAGTTCCCCAAGAGAGGGTTCGATCTCAACAAAAAAGGGACAAAAAACTCTATGAAGGCACCAACCATGGCATCATGTATGAATCTAGATTTACATGACATGTATGTGAGAGATATTGTCAGTATGAGAGAAGAAAACTCCATGAGACAAAAAAAAAAAAAAAAAATTATTGATTCGACCTGCAAAGCCTTGAAAAAACAGAAACAAAGCAAATGGAGCTTATAAGTTCTCTTGTGTCAAAGACGATCCAATTTGAAGCATTAGAGGATAAACTGGACTAAACTCTTTGTCCCCTCTCGACCTGATCTTCACTGCATAATCATCTAAAGTCGCTTTTATTCCCTTCCAGATTTGATCCTCTCCTTGGTTATCAAGCCACAGTGAGTATTGCTTTGGACTCAGTCTGTTCTTTTGCATTGGTGACTCTAACTCGTCCGGACCTCTCGTGTAGAGATGATGGAGGACGATGCTCGGTGGTAGATCATGGATCAGAGGAGATGATCCCATTTGAGATGTTTCCAGGAAAACCAGTGGCCTAAATGCTCTAAGAGCTCTGTACGGCGCACCGAGTTGTTCCACAGGGAACAAATTCTGTCCCACTGCTAGTTCAAGCTCGGCCATGTCTTTAGCCATCCTGAGTTTTCCCCATTCTGAAAGTGGTCGCACAAGGGAAGCATGTCTAATGTAGAAGATCAAAACCCTTGAAGCCATTTGTCTTGCAAGTCTAGTGCATATTGATTCTGTCCCTGCAGTGTTAGCGGTTGCTGCGGAAGGCAATAGTCTAGATAGGAATTCGCGTCGGAAGTGAAGAATTGATCTTTGCAACTCCTCCATGTATGGAGAAGCGTTGTTGTCCATGGCAGCATCCTCACCACCAAAGTATTGATCATGGATTTGAAGGATGCATGACTCAAGCTGGTCTCGCATTGCTTTAAACAAAGGTGTAACTGGCTCACAGGCCGCATCATATATTGCACCCAGATAAGGAGACAATACATCAGCAGCAATACTGGGAAGGTCCGCTACCATGGATGAGATATGTGTGTGGATTCCTTGCAGATGCTGACATAATGTGAAGTTTCTGATCTGTGTTGAAGTCGCAGGGCCTGTAATTTGGCGTGTCTCAGGGCCTGTAGAAATCTGCCATATAAATGTAGCTGTGTTACAAGTCAAACATTATTGCATACATACCGTTCTAACTTATCTTCACTGCTTAACCCCTATTACTATACGTCTATACCAGCCAAAGTAGCAGCTCACACATTTATTTGCGTAACAGAGGTACATGTAGCTTGATTTATTTATCTATTTATGCCTGGTGTCTTACAAGGACATTATCATAGCCTGTGTTGTTACTTTGTACAAATCCTACCCATAACATCTGCATGCAACCTAATGAATTCGCAAGTGATGGAATACACATTGTATTCAAGCAAAAACCAGACTCAGTGAGGTAGTGCGAATAACAAGAGGACAATGGGTACCAATAACCACCAACTGAGAAGAAACATAGAAGAGAAAAGAAGTTTAACATACCTGGCACTCAGCTCGTTGAGCTAGGTTACTGAGGGCCTTGCCTATCTCGCGCAAAACTAGAAGAGTCAAACGACCATCTGGATGAACAGCCTCAATCTCTTCTTGAATGTGTGACAATACCTGTGAGATCTGTTCTTTTGACGGTAAACTCCCACGGCTTGACATAGGGAATATCGAGTTCACAAGATCTGACAAGCGGCCAAAGCATAGGGATAAGAAAGCAGTCTGGAATATAGCAATGCATGAAACCATTTGTTCTTTCCTTTCTGAATTAATGGCAGGTAACACTCCTTTCACATCAGTGTTGCGAGAAATCCTTTCAAGAAGATTTTCTATCATAGCCACGAGCTTTGGATATCCCAAGGTGAATATTTCTTTTACAAAACTCGAAGCTGTGTATGCAGACTTCATTTGGCTAGTAAACGCCTTCACTAGTGCATCCCAGACTCTGTCGGTTAACAGAGAATCACCTTCCTATGCATGTAAACACTTCCTGTCAGCAATACAAACCAGAAAAAGGCTCTAATCTATATTTATAACCACCCCTGACATCAAAGAAACACAGTGCAAAGCTTCCTTTTCAATGCAAAAACATGGAAGGATCTTCTACTACAGTTAACCAAACATCATCATGCTCGCTAAATGCAACAAGAATCTTCTAACCCACATCCAAGAATACACTCTCTTCCTCTCAATGATCTAATGCTACTTTCCCCTGAGGACATAATTTAACATCTGACAGTATAAACTAAAATTCCTCACCTTGATGACTTCGTCAAGAAGAAGGACATGCGTAAATGGATCCCTCTTCTTCGACAGTACACGCTGCAAATGCCACACAGCAACTACAAGTGAATACAACTGTTCCATACAACTCGCCATCCTCTGCCACAGAGCATCCCTAGTCTTAGCTCCACCACCAATGTTGGGTGCTCCACTAGACCTAATCCCTCCAGGACCAAACCCAGCACCTGAGGCAGAAGAAATAGCCTTCATATCCATAGCAACAGTCACACTCTTCACAGCCATACCCTTATAGTTATTCACCAATTGATCCACCGTATGCTTCAATTCACCAAGGTTATAGAAAACTTGCAAACCAGTTCCTACTTCTGCTTGATTCAACCCTTCCATTCCTCTCTCCAACACCTTCATAGCTTCAGATCTCAATTTCTCCCCAATCTCATTAACGAACTTGATTTCCTCGTCAATCACATCAATGCCGAAGAGATCGTACTCTTTACACATTGTTAAGATCTCGAAATGGAGTTGTGCAGCTTTCGTGAGATCGATCTTATCTGGATCTGAAGAATCTGTTAGATCTCGAAGCTTTTTAGAGAGCCGTAACGTACGAACCGAGTGAGAAAGTAACTCAGTAGCGGAATGAAGATTCGTTAGCTGAACAGATTTGGATCGGATCGAGCGTACAGGCTCCGATAGATCAGATCGGACACGGCGGATCGAAGACTGAAGAGATGAGACGGAGGAGCGAAGGGAAGAGAGAGAGATCTCGGCGTGAGAAAGAGAAGAAAGCTGAGAGAGTAATTCAGGGTGGCGAGAGATAACATCGTGACGGAGTTGAGAGTCGAGGAGGCGAATGGCTTGGTGGAGACGTTCGGCGGTGGAAGCAGGAGATCCAGAAGCGAGTGCGGCGGAGGAAAAAGATGAGGAGGAGAAGGAAGGAGAGAGGAAAGGAGCGAGAATTGGATCGGTGGCGAAAGAGTCAAGCGGTGAAGATGACGGTGGTTGACCGGAGAGTGAAGAAGGAGGAGGATTTTTGAAGGTGGAGAGTCGTTGAAGAGAAGGAGACGATGATGATGATGGAGAAGAAGGAGCAAGTGCCATTTCGCTCGTTTTTTTCTCGCTTCTCTTTGTTTTTCCTACACTTGTTTAAAATTTGAGATGATTTGGCTCTAGAGGTTACATTTTGCAAATTTCGTGGACGGTACTAAGACGGAGGTATCTTGGTGATGTTGTTGGCTTGGTTAGTCTAAGAAGGTTTAGAACTTTGCATACTCGGTTCAATCTTTCTTTAAGAATGATGATTTACTCGACATTATCAAAGACGGATTTTGGACTATGGAGAATTTTAGACTCAAATCTATAACTTCTTAGTTATCAAAACAAAATTTTGTGCCCCGAATCATCGTTTTGGAAATACAATTTCTAACCATTACGAGTTTAATGTTTATCCAACCAATCTGAATGGTGAAAGTGCGGTGTAGAACGGGATAGGTGCATTGCGGTGCTAAACAAATAATAACATAACATGTATATATATATATCTAAGTATAGATTTTTGTAACTGTTTAGTGCGAGGCGAGATGGTGCGGGTGATTTACCATTCGAAACCTAAATCATCTCATTTAAATTTGGTTTGAAATTTTTGGTGTAACCTTAACTATTTATATGGAATGAGTAAGTTTACATTGTTGTGCCATATAAACATGTGTCATTAGTGATGTTAGCTGGATCTTAGGGATAGTAATAGTACAAATTGTGTTGGAGATTTCGGTCATCGGCTCAAAAATGGAAACACTATGGTAGTTAATTTTCTACATTCGGAACTTGAGATACCGTAATGTAATCATCGAATCTGATTGACACTAGTGAATTCAAATTCACGCAACCCCTACATAGTATGGAGCGCTCTCTAACCAGGATCAAAACTTCGATCAAAGAGAATGATCAAGTAGCTGATTTGATTACTTATTTTTAGCTGATTTGATTGCTAAACATTATTTTGGTTTGATGATAAACCTTGTTTAATTTGAGTATGAGAGAAAAATATCAGAATAATAACATGTGAGAAGCGGCTTGATATTGACACGTGTCAGCATATAATTGGCAAGCTTCGTCAGAGTCATTCTTTAATCGCATGTGACACATCTAAACGCCGTTTCCAAATCAGCGTTTCACGTCTCGACAAGAACAAACAATTCCCCTTGTTCTTCCTCTGCTTTTCAATTTCGTGAATCCATTTTTCTGATTCCTCTTTTAGGTTTTTGTTCATGTGTTCGCTTCGTCTCTCCATTGTTCATACGTAAAACAATGGCGGTTAGGATCTCCGGGAGAAAACTATCGTTCGAGATTCTCAGCCAAAGTAGCTCTTTCGATGATGATGATAATACACTTCCGTCAATTCGCCGATCTAGCTCAGATCCGATTACTGGAAACAACGTTGCAGAAGACTACGGGAAACGAAGGAGAAATAGAGCTTCTAAGAAGAAGAAGAAGAAGACGACCCAAGTCGAGACTATTCCAGAGAACGAAGATTCTCATGAGGATTCGAATTGGGTTTCTTGTGATTTTGGAAATTCCGAGATCGGTGACATGTTTGAAAACAGATTGAATTACTTTGGCAGTGGTGGTAGTGGTGGTGGTTGTGTGGTGACTCTATTGGATGGGCAAACTGTACATCACAATGGGTTCAATTTCGGTGAGTTAAGGCAGAGGAATGTTAACGGGAGTGTTGACGATGATCGATTTTCTGAGATCATGACTTCTGATAAGATGTTATACGCGGAGGAGACTAGTGTGGAGTTAAGTTCCTCTGAGAATTTACCGTTTCAAGAAGTACAGAATCAGTTTCCAAGAAGTGAGACTAATGGGAATGGAGTAAGGAGATTAGATACAGAAGCTTCTTTGGATTGGAACCAGCTTATGGCTAATGATCCTGATTGTAAGCTCTCTCTTCTCTTTGGTTTGATAATCATTAGTGTACAGTAATGTTTAGTGGTCTTGTCATCAGTTCTTAGTGCGGAGACGAGGTCACCTATGAAGTACTTTATGGGGGAGATTTATGGTGGGGTTTCATTACGGAGTACGACGACTTCTGGGAATGATGTAGAACGTGAAAGAATATACGATACAATCTTCCGTTTGCCATGGCGATGTGAAGTGGTAAAACCTGACTTTCCCTTTCTCTCACAGAAGAAACTTTCTTAAGTTTGCTAGGTGTGCTGTTTTGTGTATCTCAGTTGATAAGTGTGTATGGGGCTACCTAAATTGGAGTTGAATATATATCATGTTGTGTATATGCATGCTTGTGTTTTGTGGTTTTTCACATTTTAAAGAATCTTAATGCAGCTTATAAATACTGGATTTTTTGTCTGCGTCAACTCATTTCTGTCATTGTTGACAGTCATGCCAATAAGAGTCTTGCTGATGTTCTGGGGGGCTTTTAAGAACAGGTGAGTCGTTTCTAGATTCGTCTTTGATGATATAACATGCTTAATGTGCTATGCACTAGACTGTATTGCCATGATGTGCATCTTTGAAGCAAGTGTAATATGCCTTGATCATACTATTTGCTATGCACATGATTCTGCTATTCCCATTCTGAGGAAGTAACTTAATAGTGTTTGTGGCAGGCAGTTCAGGAGGCCCTCCTCATCGGAGCTGTCTGATCTTGCTTGTTTTCTAGTTTTGGCTGCTGGTACCATTCTTCTTGGGAGAACAGGTCTAGTAAAAAGCTCTTTGATTTGCTTTAACTTGTTATGTTTAATCTATCAAAACACCTGCAGCGGTACAATGGGTTGCATAGTGCACTACTTTATTTGTTAATTGTTAGTTGCCTAGTTGGACGAATGGATTTGTCTGTTGTCAAAGTGATGAGAAAATGGATTCTAGAAACAGTTCTCTAAATTTTTGTTTTTCTTATATATTGTCTCTCTTTGTTTTGTTTCCACAGATATCAGCTTAATTTACCACATGATTCGTGGTCAAAGTACCATAAAACTATATGTGGTTTATAATATCTTAGAGGTAATGTAAACACCTTTCTAGATTTTTTTTCTTCCTTTTATCTCTTACTTGATATAGCTGGTAGTTCACTGCTTCTGTCTAGTTTAACTTCTTCTTAACCCAATTGGTACTAATACAAGTATTGTGTTTCAGATATTTGATAGACTCTGTCAAAGTTTTTGTGGAGATGTATTTGGGGCCCTATTTAGTTCCGCAGGGGGACTGGCTATTTCCCCTCCTGAGAAACTGAGATTTTGTACTTGGAGATTCGTTTCTGACCTAGCATTAACTATGGCTGCGTCAAATATCCTTATTACTTGATTGGTAGTTTCATTTCTATTGATTACAGTACTTCCACATTTTTATTCTGTTGTCTCCTTAACTGTCTTCACTTCTCCATTCATTCATTTTATTAGCTCAGGCAATTACGTTGTCAACTTGTATTGTTGCTCACAACAATGCCTTGTTGGCTCTTCTGGTGTCAAATAACTTTGCGGAGATCAAGGGCAGTGTCTTTAAGCGTTTCAGCAAGGACAACATTCATGGTCTAGTGTATGCGGGTAAGCTTTTGCTTCATTCCCTTTGTGGAATTTTTGTGTCTTGAATAATTATACGCCTCCTACGGCTTTGATCATCACCTTAATTCTTTTACAACTACCTTTCAAGATGGTCGGATTGAGTCTGTGATTCCAGTTTTTAACTTTGGTTTTTGACTGGTATGTTTTGGTTTCCTTACAATTTTTCCAACAGATTCTGTAGAGAGATTCCACATATCGGCCTTCCTGGTTTCTGTTTTGGCTCAAAACATTCTCGAGGCTGAAGGTCCATGGTTTGGAAACTTTATCTACGTAAGTGTACATTATTCACTGGTAGTCATAAATTACATACAAGACTCTTTCCAGGTTGCTCATAAGTATTTTTATGTGGAGTCTGCAGAATGCTACTATGGTCTTTTTCTGTGAGATGATGATAGACATTATCAAGCATTCATTTCTTGCCAAGTTCAATGACATCAGACCTATAGCTTACTCTGAGTTTCTTCAAGCTCTCTGCGAGCAGGTATAGATGATATAAGCTTCACTCTCTCTCTCTCTCTTGCTATTCCATTGGCCCTATAAATTGTATTGCTGCATCGGGTGTTGTGTTTCTTACATCAATTTATCCTTCTCTGGTAATCTTCTTTGTCAGACTTTGAACATTCGCCCAGAAGATAGGAAGACGAATCTCACCTTCGTTCCCATTGCACCCGCTTGTGTGGTATATTCCTCTTCTCTTTCGACTTAAAAATTCATGATTTGCGGGTTTATGATAAAGTTAAAAAGAAGTGAGTGTTTTGGGGCTGCAGGTGATCAGAGTACTGACTCCAGTATATGCAGCACACTTGCCTTACAGTCCCCTCCCATGGAGAGTGTTGTGGATGATCCTCTTATTCGTCATAACGTATATAATGCTCACAAGTCTCAAAGTTCTTATCGGCATGGGACTTAGGAAACATGCAACTTGGTACATTAATAGATGCCGAAAGAGAAACTCCTCCCATCTACACAACGATTAGCCCGACTCTTAAACTACCGAGAATGAAGAAAGGTTGGTCGGGATTTTACATCTCAGCAGGTTGGACTTCACAGGAGAGTGAAGCAACCGGATTTCACTCTACTCCGGTCGAATTTACAACTGTGTTGCATTTTGAGATCATCTTTGTGATCTTATACATGTTTTCATATTCGATAGAGCGATTTTGGTATCGGTAGGCAAATATGTACAAAGAGACCCCATGGATCATTTGGCAAAACAAAAGCTATCACAGGACAAATACAACACTTCTTATTCAGCACAGAACAACGACAATAGTGATACTCTTCGGCCCATTTTCTGACACGTCAAACTGCACATCACTCTTATTTGTGTAGCAATGTGGATCGATAGGAACAAATACGGTCATCGTCATTAGTCCTCGGCATAAAATCCAGACTTGGGCAACCGAACCGAACCATAATTACCCGAACTACACCCGGACCGAACTTTCAAAATACATGAATGAGTCCTAAAATTATATTACCAAAAACCCGAACGGAACCCGAACAAACAAAATTAATTCTGGTATTTTTATAGACTTTTTGTTATTTTTTTGGGTATTCTCAGAAAATTTGGGTAAAAAGTATAAACAAAAGTATTTTTTGTTTTTGTTTGTTTTTGTCATCTGAGTAATATTGATAATTGAAAGAGGCTTACAAACAACCACAACCCAAGAGGTTGGGTCAAACACAATACACACATACGAGTCAAAGGATACACAACCTTTAGACGATGCAAGAGACACCGAAAAAAGTATATAAACCGTACAAAACACCGAAAAAAAATCGGATAACTATGAATATTTCAAGTAAAAATATTCGAACGGTTTCTATTGTAATACTTGCGACCTGACCCGAATCCGAACGGATCAGACTTGAACCCTACCCAAATTTTCTAATTATTCAAATGAATCTTATATCTATCTACCCAAAAACCTGAAACCCCCCAACCAAATGGGTATGGGTACCTGAAAGCCCCGAACTAATTGTCATAACCCGAATTAAAAGATGATAGTGCGCATATTTGTGAATCTATTCAAATCATTGTGTAAATTGTTAATACGAATAATTACAACCCTAATTTCACTGAAAAAATGAGGGAACTATTTTAGCTCTTTCACAATTTACCAAGGGGCCGATTGATGTTTTGACTTTAAAAGCCGTAGAGACTTTTTATTTATTTAAAGCGTTTAAAGTCTAATTTTTACCAATCAGACTTTATAGATTTAACAGTCTTTAAAATCCCTAAAAGTTCTCCTTATTTTTTTCACAGCATTTTCAACAGTTTTTGTTCATGATACGTTAGATTTTTTCAAAGCCACTATTTTGTGACTTTTACCTTTTTAAAAGTCACAATTACCTATTTAAAATTAAAAGTTCTTACTGTAACTTTTTTTCTTAAAGTTTACAGCAAAAAATTTAAAAGTCCTTTCCAATCAACCTCCAAAGCAATTTCAAATAAATAAATATTTTTTAAAATTAATAACTCAGACTATTCAGAACTAAAAAGAAATTAAGCTTTTTTACCTGAAAACTTATTCTCTTATGATCTTTGAATTCCCAGCTTCCCACCTCATTTTAAACGGGAAAATAGTCATTTTAATACCGAATTTTCTGTTTTGCGCCAAAATAAGTACCAACTTTTAAATGAGTCAATTTTTTTTTGCCAAATTAGATATAAAATTAGTCAACTTTAACAACTGTTAAAAAAACGTTAACCACCGTTTACTTTATCCGTTAAGTTTCGAAACGGCGTCGTTTTGAAATTAGAGGAAAAAATCTCATAAAGTCATTTTAATACCAAACTCTCCATTTTAAGCCAAAATAAGTACCAACTTTCTAATGAGTCAAAAAATACCAAACTTCGGTTGACTTGGCCAAATTAGGTATAAAATTAGTCAACTTAAGATCACAACCCACGTCCGAAGACATGGAGAGCCGAGATCCTCATAGGCCTCATCGGTTTCGCACTTGGAGCAGATAACGACATCAAGACACCAGATGAAAGAATATTGATCGTCAAATACTCCAGCTAAGTAACATCATCACTCTGTTTGGCTCATTAGTTTTATTTTACTTTAACGCTAAGTACTCATGGGTTGTTAGACGTAATCTCAAGGTGTTGGCAACTTTGGACGCGCCTAACAGTTGTATTTTATATTCTATTTTCTAAAAAAAAAAGAGAAAAGGGATAATAGTTGCTCAGAGTATCACTTCTATGCAGCTAGTCGCCCTTCAAGTTTTCCGGATTCAGGTTACGGTTTCCATGGATCTCGTGCCTTAACATGTCTCTGAACTCAGGCTATGGCCTTCGGGGATCTCAGCTCTCCATGTCTTCGGACTAATTCTATACCTAATTTGGCCGAGTCAACCGAAGTTTGGTATTTTTTCGACTCATTAGAAAGTTGGTACTTATTTTGGCTCAAAATGGAGAGTTTGGTATTAAAATGACTTTATGAGATTTTTTTTTCCCTAATTTCAAAACGACGCCGTTTTGAAACTTAACGGAGAAGTAAACGGTGGTTAACGTTTTTTTAACAGTTGTTAAAGTTGACTAATTTTATACCTAATTTGGCCAAATCAACCAAAGTTTGGTATTTTTTTGGCTCATTAAAAAGTTGGTACTTATTTTGGCGCAAAACAGATAATTCGGTATTAAAATGACTGTTTTCCCCCTTTTAAACTATGAAATTCTATTTTCTCCTAACAAAACCTCGACAACTTTTCTTCTCCTAATTCAGTTTCCTGCAATTTTTTTCTCTAAGTAATTCAGTTTTCATGTTTCAATCTGACTTTGTATAGTTTTGAGTAAGGTTTACTATCAAACTTTTTGACGCCCTTCAAATCTCTTTTCTATTTCTTAATTATCAACAACTGCTTTTTCTGATTTTGGGTACATATTTAGAGTCACTTTCAATTTCTTATGCTTTGTCTTTGTTTCGTTTTTATGCAGTTGGTTTGAGCCTTCACCATGCCTCGCTCGAATTTACTCATGTTTCGCATATATCTCTAGCAATTAAACCTTGCAAAATCAAAATTATGGTTGTTTGATAAGAACCTATGAAGAGATAAAAGGTTGCTTGCTTTATTTCGATGGAGGCAATTGCCTTCTTACAATTAGGGTAATGTCTGCAAGCTAGTTTACAAACTATGGGTTAGGTCCATATAGTCCCAATACCCCCTCTCAAGGTGGAGTATGTAGGTTACAAATACCCAACTTGACTAAAAATTCTTCAAATTGATAACGTCCCAATGCTTTGGTCATGATATCCGCAAGCTGAGTTATCGTAGAAACATGTCGAGTAGTGATGGTTCCACGAAGAATCTCATCCCGAATAAAATGACAGTCCTTTATGATATGCTTGGTACGGTCATGATAAACAGGGTTAGCCGCAAGTTTGATGGCGGATAAGCTATCCATGTTTACCAAAACCGGAGACGTGCACGAGATACCAAATGCTGGAAGTAGCTCACGCAACCAGATTATTTCACAAAGAGTATCCACCATAGCTCGATATTCAGCTTCAATGGAGGATAGAGAAACAATATCTTGTTTAGTAGTCTTCCAAGATAGAGGAGAACCGCCGAGTTGAATGAACCAGCCAGTAAGAGAACGACTAGTGAGAGGACAACCGGCATAATCAGAATCACACCAAGCAGTGAGTACCAATTCAGTGTTAGAACGGAGAAGTATACCTTGACCGGGACTATTTTTCAAATATCGAACCACACGTAAAGCCGCCTCCCAATGATCGACTTTAGGATCTTTCATGAATTGTGAGAGAGTATGGATAACATATGATAGCTCAGGTCGGGTAACACTAAGGTAAATAAGGCGCCCAATCAGTCGACGATACCTGGAAGGATTCGGAAGTAGATCACCCTTGGCAAGCGCGAGCTGATGGTGTTGTTGGAGAGGAAACGATGTAGGTTTAGCACCTAGAAGACCCGTGTCTTTGATAATATCAAGGGCATACTTGCGCTGGCACAAATACATTCCACTAGGACTACGAGCAACTTCAATACCCAAGAAATATCGCAAAATACCAAGGTCCTTCATATAAAAACATGAACTCAAATATTGTTTAAATTCACATATGACAGCGGAAGTGCTTCCTGTGATAATTAGATCGTCGACGTAAACTAGAACATGAACCTGAATAGTCTCTCTTTCGTAAGTCAATAACGAATAATCAGACTGATTTTGCTCAAAACCGTACTCTATCAACGCCGAACTCAATTTTGCAAACCAGCTGCGCGAAGCTTGTTTTAACCCATAGAGAGACTTATGAAGACGACAAACTTTTCCTTTATCATCTGTTCAAAAACCCGGAGGAAGCTGCATGTAAACTTCCTCATCGAGATCACCGTGAAGAAACACATTATGGACATCCATTTGATGGACTTCCCAATCTAATGAAACTGCTTGTTGCAAGAAAACTCGAACCGTGACCATCTTAACGACAGGCGCAAAAGTCTCATTATAATCAATGCCTTCTTTTTGATTGTTTCCAAGAATAACCAAACGTGCTTTGTGTCGTTCAAGATCACCATCAGCCTTGAATTTTAATCGAAAAACCCATTTGCAACCAAGAGCTTTCTTTCCAGGAGGAAGATTAACGATGGAAAACGTACCTGCATCTTCAAGTGATAATATTTCTTCTTTGACAGCATCACGCCAATTTTCATCGAGCATGGCTTCATTGTAATGTGTTGGCTCAATTCCAGAGGTAATAGCCAAAAGATAAGTCTGATAATTTTCAGAAAATTGTGAACTAGAGATGTAGTTGTCCAGGGGATATGGTGTGGCGGAGGGATATGGCTCGTGAAGAAGTGTAGTTATATAATCAGCGAGCTTTATCGGAGGAGCATTCTTACGATATCCACGCCCGAGGACGTCTGGTTCTGTTGGGATATTTCTCTGTGAAGATGAGGCCACCGGAGGTAATGGAGATGGCGATGAGTGTGCCGAAGATGATGGAGATGGCAATGAGGGATTCTCTGGTAATGGAGCTAACGGAGTATTTGTCTCAAGCGAAGGATCTAATGGAGGGACGGTCTCTGTAAAAGAATCTGACGAAAGTGCTTCCTCATTCGAAAGAGGTGACAAAGAAGCAAAATTTTCGTTGTCATCGTTGATAGAGATCTCTGGAGGTTCAGCATTCTCCTCTTCAATGATTCGCGACGAAACAGGTAAAGATGGAGAAGGTGTAGTTAAAACGTGGTCTTGGAAAGGAAACAATGTTTCATGGAAAATGACATCACGAGAGACGGACACTTTCCGAGTTGTAAGGTTGTAAACACGCCAGCCTTTCTTTGTAAATGGATAGCCAAGAAAAACTGATTTATGACTACGAGTAGCGAATTTATCACCACCATGTTTCTAATTGTGCACATTGCAAAGACATCCAAAAACTCGTAAGTGATTCATAGGTGGAGGTCTTTGATAAATGAGCTCAAATGGTGTCTTTCCATTAAGCAACTTTGACGGAGTTTTATTTATTAAATACCCTGCAGCAAGTGCACAATAACCCCAAAATTCTATTGGAAGATGAGCCTGAAAGCGGAGAGCCCGTGCTATGTTAAGGATATGGCGGTGTTTTCGTTCGACACAACCATTCTGCTGCGGCGTTCCAACACATGAAGTTTCGTGTACAATGCCATTTTGCTGAAAATACTTAGACAAAGTTGTGAATTCGGTACCGTTGTCGCTGCGTATAGTTTTGACCTGAACCGAAAACTGTCGTGAGACTAGTGCAAGAAAATCCTTGAGATGTTGTGGTGCTTCTTGTTTTTATTTTAGTAGGTAAATCCAAACGCCTCGAGAGAAATCATCGACTATGGTTAAAAAATATCTAGAGCCACATATAGCGGTAGATCGATAAGGACCTCAAAGATCGCAGTGAATCATTTCAAACGCAAAACTTATCTTATTATTACTCAAAGGAAAAGAATCTCTTGTATGTTTCGCGCGAATACAAATATCACACGCTTTTGAATCAAAACCATGACTAGTACTAGAATCAATAAAATCCAACATCTCGAGTGCTTTAGAAGACGGATGTCCCAAACGTTGATGCCACACTGAAACGGACAAGGAATCCATGTTGTGTACCGCCGCTGCAACTGCTAATCCTCTAAAGAAATACAGTCCACTTCGCTGCTCACTCGCCCCAATCAGCATCTTCGTGATGCGGTCCTGAATAATACACAGCTTATCAGTAATTTGGAATACACAACCACTCTCTCGAGTTAGTTGCGAAACTAAAATCAAATGGCACTGTAAGCCATCAACGAAGAACACGTTTTGGAGAGTAAGTGAAGATCCAAGACAAACACGACCATACTTAGCAGAAGTAGTCAACCGTCCATCCGGTAGTTTGATCATTACCGGATTCATATTACAAATATCAATCAAATAGTCAAGAGTACCGGTCATATGATTAGAGGCACCAGTGTCGATGATCCAGGATTCGATAAAAAACTTACCGGAGAGATGTGTGTTGGACGGTGGCTTTCTTTCATTCAGCATATGTATCAATGTCTTCCATTGAGCATCACTAAGACCGCTAATGCCAACGCGATCCGCATCAGTGAGAGGTGGGTAAGCGTCAATATTATTTGCTTGCATATGATTTGCGTAAATTGGAGTAAATGACTTGTTCTTCATATAACCAATGGATGTGGAGCTTGAACCTCGAGATGTGTTGGTTGGAGTGGAGTTTTCACGAGGAGGATTTCCTTTTGCTTTATTTCGTGGGTTGTCATCCCACCAAGGAGGATAGCCGACCTTTTTGAAGCAGTTGTCAACTAAATACCCGTACGTCCACACAACGTACACGTGATCGAAGATCCTCTGTTTTGAGAGAAATTACGCGAGCCCGAGGTAGTCTGGACAGCAAAACTAACTCCTTCGTTTCGTTCTTCATGCATTCTGCCCAATAGCTTTGATTCTTCATCTTGTATAAGTGCATTATATGCTTCTTCCAATGTAGGTAAAGGAACTCGAGAAAGCAGAGCAGACTTGACATAACCATATTCTGATTTATCAAGCCCCATTAAGAATTGATGGAGTTTATCTTCTTCGCGCTCCTTTCCAACTTCTTCCATTGTCTTAGCTTGTTGGTAATCGGCAAGACTTCTCCACAATTGTGTGAGTTTTCCATAATAAGCTTCAATTGGTGAACCTCTCTGTCGAGCTAGCTTTGTTTTGAGACGTTGAACGCGTTGCCCATTCTTTACACCGAAGTGTTTTTGAATGTGTGTCCACAGCTCATGAGAGTCATCAATATGAGACATGGAAGTAGAGAGATTTTCATCGATTGTAAGTTTCATCCAAGACACCACAAGGGCATTGTTTGCGATCCAATCTTCAAAATCGTCAGATGTGTCTACTGGTTGTGGTATAGAACCATCTGCGAAACCGAATTTCTTTCTGGCTTTAAGAGCCAAACGCAAGTTTGTAGCCCATTCGTCATAGTTGGGGCCACGCAACAAAGGTTTGGAAATCAAAGTTCCTGGATTATCGCCGGAAGAGAGATCATATGGCGAGATCGTTCGACGAGCTTCTGTGCTTGCTGGTGTTGAAGACGTAGACAACGCCGAAGAAGTCATCGTTGCGAGAGTTTAGGTTGATCGAGAGGTATAGAAAAGTTTAAAAAATTGATAGATCAATGATAACGGAAGCTGAATTATTTGTTTGTGAGAATCGATTAACCTTAAAACCTTTTTGTAGTTAAGTTTTAATGGCTCATTGATACCATGATAAGAACCTATGAAGAGATAAAAGATTGCTTGCTTTATTTCGATGGAGGCAATTGGCTTCTTATAGAAGTTACAACTAGGATAATGTCTGCAACCTAGTTTACAAACTATGAGGTAGGTCCATATAGGCCCAATATTGTTTGTCTATGGGGATTTCCAAAAAAAAAAAAAACGAAACGATTGCTAATGTAAATTTACAGTTGTTAGTTTATTCAATCTCTATGTACTTTTTAAAGTGAGTCAATGTCTTACAGTCTCGATTTCTAACAGAGAGGTAGGATACAAGCTTCCATAAAAGGAAATACACTTTCCAAAATTCAGAAGCAACTAGAAGAAGTACAGTGCTATATCCTTGTGAACTTTGAATTAGACCCTAATTTTGGACAATTTTCGAAGTACTGCACGTCCTTATAAGATCAATTTCCTTTTTTACACACGTGTCAAGCCATGTGAACATATACGTAATTTGGAATCCCGTTATAACTCCTGCCCTTACCCTGAAATAATTGCAAAGACTAATGCTTCCAATATATCTTCATTAGTACGTTTTATTTTTCATTTTACTTTTGTCTATTCATACAATCTTATGTTATGTCTCTCTAAAAGTATCATAGTTTTCAAACATTATCAATGAGATTATTGGGATGAATGAAATTAAGGATATCACTATATGGCACAACAAAAAATACTTAATCTTCGACTTAAAGGATCTTGGGTTCGTTTTCTCTAAATTTTAGTTTATATATGAACCATGTAATTGAACCAAGTACACATGCATAGTTTCATTTGTTGAATGTTCTTTACCAAAACTCTGCATATTCATAAAGATATACCTATTCATCAACTAAAAAACCAGATTTCTCTATCAATAAAGTAATCTTAAAACATTTAAAATACATATATACATACCCCTTTGTATATGATGACCTCTATTTTACTTGCATGCATTTCAAAAAGAAGATATTCAGATGCGATCTTGAAAGAGACAAACCAGAGAGTAATGAACCTTACTGTAACATCTAACCATTTTTTGTATTACAATTTTATTGAAATCTCCCTGTTTTTCTCTTTTTCAGTTTGGCACTGATTTTGTATAAGAGTATCCAAATTTTGTAGGCTCTATTTATATCGGGGAGTTTATCATAACTAAATTATGCTTCATTTTTTATCCTCAACAATTCGATTGTTGATGTTGTCATATTGGGAAAAATTGCTGAAGAAATGCACTCTCAAATTGAAAGTCAAACATCTGGCCCAATCATTTTTGTTACAAGTTTGATGAAAACTTCTATGTTAAAAGGTATGTATCATTATGACTATATTTTCTTCATCCCATTATGACATCCACAATTTGGAAAAACAAATCATCGAGCAAAGATTTACATCTTTTTCAGGTAAAGGAACTGTTCCAAGTTCAAAATTTACAACAAAAATCATGATCAAATCCCCATTGGCAGAGATTATTGAGTTTCAGGAAGCGTAAGCAAATATACTTAAGTGATGTTGTAATGTTTTATCTCATTTTTTTATTCTACGCTTCTAAATATTAATTATTTTTATATTACAGATTGTGCAAGGATGGACCAAAACCAGCCTTGGCTATTACTGAAACTGAGTCTTCCGACTTAGTTCAGATATCAAAAGATTCATTTTTTTTTATCTAACTGGAAAACAATTGCCCAACTCATATAACTTGACAAGGTAAGGACACTGGACACAATTACTTGTAGATATATTGTCTTATCCAATAATTTTATATTTATCTTTTCCATGTTTATACTGTAAATGTAGGGTATGATATGCAATGTACATGCATCAATATCTTCCATAGAGTCGAAAACCTCTTGGTTTTACATAAGTTATACATTTTGCTTTAAGAAAGTGACTCCTTATTTTAAGCCCAAAACTGAAGAAATAGAGTCCAATAAGTTTTCTTGTGAGAAACCCAAAACACATATAACTACAACACAACCCAAGTTTTATCGTTTTTCATGTTTATAAAAATTAATTTTAATCTGTTTTATATTAAATCAATGCAAAGATAAACAATGCATTACTATTTTATCAGGTTTAAGTTAAAGCAATGGACCACACTGTCAGTGCCGTGCCTAGCTTTCCAGGGGCCTAAGACTATATTTGAAATGTGACCCTAAAATAATTAGGATAATTTTATAAAATATCATATTTAGTCATTTTAAAAATCATTTTTTGTGTGTGAAATTTTTGAAAAACAAAATATTTTAGTGATATTTTTGAAAAAAAAAACTAATAATGATATGTTTGGAACAAAAGCTTATTTTAGTGATATTTTTACAGAATTTCAAAACTTTATTCTATAACATATGAAATTTTCTTGTAAAAACTATTCAATATAGTTAAGTTTTTGTATTTAGTAGATCAAGAAGGAAAACAAACAATAAGTAGATATGTCAAAATCTGGAATCTTGACATGCAATACATTAACCCAAATTAATTAATAGAGTATTACTACCAAAAATCAAAACTAGGCTTAGAAGAACATATACAATTATAACTACAATATAACTTCTATAAATTAATACTCGATAAATTAATACATCGCTTAATTAATACAATTTTCAAGTCCCAAATTAAGTTTTTGATTCAATTAATCTCTCGATAATTTAATATTTCGCTAAGTTAATAAAATATCGTGGTCCCAACGTTATTAATTTATAGAGGTTTTACTGTAGATATATAATTTGGGGGCCCTAATATTAGATGTTTTAAATGGGGGTCTAAGGCATTTGTCTATAATTTTACATACTTAGCACGGCTCTGCACACTGCTACCACACCTTTTATTTTATTCGACGATGTAGTCATTCCATTAATTAGAAAATCAGCATATGAGTTGCTTGAGCAACAAGTCCAGGTATATTTAATTCAGCATCTCTTCTACTTACCTTGTGATGTGATCCTCGTGAGGATATGCACTCTAGAGTCGATATGGAATAAGCTTTGCATCAAAAAACCGTAAAGTCTCAAAGATTAAAGGATGTGGAACGAATGATTGCACAAAAGTTGCGAAAGGCTCTTGATAAACCGGGTTGATCCCTTGGATATGACGCAACAAGATGGATCAAGTTTTGATTGTAATTGACATTTGACTAATGAATATTACACACCATTAACCGAATCAATCAATGGATATTACACACCATCGAAAAATATGAAAAATCACTCTAAATTTTTTTTAAAAAAAAAAATAATCAAATGCTTTACTTTTTATTCATGAAATGAGCCTCATTGTATAAAGAAAATACATAAAAAATGTGCACAATTAAAGCTCAACATGCAGATCATCTAGAAAAACAAAATTCAACCTCTAATTTGCATGTAAGAGAGAGAAAAACACTTGATGTTTTGAAACTCAACGAAATTCTCTTTTATCTTGTTCTTTTTGGATTGAATCCAATCTCCTGGGCTTCCTTGATGGATAGAGATTGTAGAACAAGAAAGTTTGTACCTTAATTCATTCTGGTTTGGTCGGAATCCTCTGTTGAATGCGCACACGTCTGAATCGGGTAGACGGAAATTTCCTGATTTGTATATTAAATAACTCATTCGTTTGAACTCTGTTTGATCAGATTCTTTTTCGAGGCGTTCTATAAATGAGATGGGCATATAATCTAAGTGATTTCATGCATTGAATATTTGTGGTTGAGCATATACACTTCCAACAATGAATATATGTCCTTTCGGCTCAGATGGAAATGTGCATCCGCTTTGATTGAGCTCTGATTTAGCAAAGGGTTTGAGGACCTCATAAAAATGTGTATGCTACTGCCCATGATCATAAAACCTTGCTCCATTGTCTTACTCTTGCATTATATTAAAAGGATTTAATGAAATCCTATCTAATAATGCAGTTTAATCGATCAGACAAAACTGCTCAAAAGCTGCTTGATCTGAATGCTCGTATTTATGTTTTTAAGTTCCTGGTTAAAGAATCAGCAACATACAACCGTTCTTCTACATACACAGTTTTAAGCCTTACAGATAATCCTGGAATAGTTAGATGTTTTGCTGGCTTTGAATCAACTATGATTATTGAAGCATAAATAGTTTCAGTATCGGGAACTTCAGCTGGAACTTCAACTCAGATTCCTATGTTAAATTCTTACTTCTTCATAGCCATAGTTGATTAGTATGTAATAATGTGAACTTTTATTTTGGCAAACTGGCAATAGATCTTTTGAAGCATAAAACTTAAGCAACAGTGCTTCTAACGCTTCTATGCCAACTCCAACGAATAAAAGGTCATTACCTTCTTCTGCATATGATGTTGTTCAAGAGTCATCAACAAAGAGTGGGGGTTATTGGTTTATGGATTTTAATGGATTTAGAAATTCAAACAAAATCTAGTGTTACTGGTTCTATGATTTTAAAATCCATATTAAAATAATGGTGTTATTGGTTTTATGATTTATAAATCCTAATTAAAATCACGTGTTATTCAATCATACGAATTTACTTAAGGATTTGATTTCACTTAGGATTTTAATGGATTTGAAATGATTTCATGTCAAAAATACAAGGAATCAAATCCGAGGGGAAACCTTCGGATTTACAAAGATTTCTAAATCTTATCAGATTTACAAAACAAATAACATAGATTTATAAATCCACAAATCAACTAAAATACTCAAACCAATAACACCCCAAATTTGATGTCCAAAAGTCAAATTAAGAAGGAAAGAAAATGATCGTACGAAAATATGTCATTCCTTTTTTTTCCTTATTTTAGGAATAAAAAAAATCATGTTCTCTTTTGTTGTTGTTCTATTTTGTTGTTCTCTTTGAACGATATCAATTTTATGTTTTTTAAAATTTTAACTTTGATTTATGTTTACTTTATAATTTTTTCTTCCACTGTTGATCTATTTCTACCAAATAATTATCGTTTCTAATTTCTTTTTACAATCTTTATAAAATGATTAATAAAGATCTTCATAAATATTAAAATATAGAAAGTTGCAATTCATTCAATCTATTAAAAATATTGGTCAGTCATGTTGACACTTACATAAAATGCTTTTATTTATTTCAAATTACTAATAATGTTGTTCTATCTACAATTACACCGTTTTCATCAACATCGGCAGTTACATTTCGTCTTCGGTGGTACGGTCATTCTCTACTTTGCCTATCTTCACAGTTTTCCCTAATCACATTTTATGGTTTCTATTCTTTGTTTATATAGCCTGCAAAACATTAACACAATACCTTTTTTTCATGAAAAGCATGTGGAAATGAAGATATCAACGGCAAAGAGAAAAATAATGGAAAGGATGGCAATTCGTTCAAGAAGTAAAAAAATCGAAAAGAAAATTATTCTTAATCAACTTGGTTGTGAGCATTACAGCTACCTACGCCATTGTTTCTACCTCTCCTTCATCCGATATGACTATTTTTGTCTTTCGCCACCACAATAACTCTTCATAAGGTGTAAATCACGTTCATTTTAAGCAAATGTCAAGTTTTGTTCTATTTGATTTCGTAACTCCATATTCTTCAAGATAAGGTCAAGGCTCGTGAAGCCATTGTATTGGTAAGGTAGTTAGGAGGCTGGGGCTATTCCATTACCACCAAATTGTCTCTGACCAATAAAAGATTTTTCCCATAGTCCTTTTTTTTTTTAACTTAAATACAACTATATATATACAATTAAGATTAAAAAGTGAATTATGAGAAAAATCTTTTAGTGGTGATAAAACTGTAAGAGTTTTAGAAAAAAAGATTAAAACCTTGTGTAACATCTAATGTTATCTAAACAGCCACGTCTAATATAAATACCATCTTTCATTTATGGAGTTTCATACCATGGTTTTTGCAACTCTTATAAACTAGAACTTGGGATTTATAGTTTTTTTGTTTTATAAAAAACTGTGTCTATGGGGTTAGAGTAAAACCTTGAAAAAGGTGAATTATAATAAAAATCTTTGAGTGGTGATAAAAAGTGTAAAAATTGTTTAAAAAGAATAATTAAAATCTTGTGTAACCACTAACGTTATGTAAACCTAGCTATTATAAATACTAAATCTATTAAAAATTTATACCCTTTGTTGGTTTGTTATTAAGAAAAAAAAACAGTTTTTAGTTAAATCATTATCATCTAGACCCATAAATTTACTTGTTTTTAAAAACCAAATAATCAAATATAACAATATTTAAAAAATGATAATATTTTTAGAGAGGAGAATCAAAATATATAAAATAATCTCGTGACTTTTTTCTTATATGTGACTTAAGATAACATTTTAATAAGTTTAATTAGCAAAATAAAATATAATGTAAAATAGGTATTAAATTGAAATGGAATAAATCGATATATACATATATATTTGTTTGATTATGATTGTTTTGGAAGAATTTCAAAAATGTCATTCTTGGAATTTAGTTGGTGACAAAGTGAAGCAAGCAAAGTGGTTGAGATGAGAACTTGCAGGTGAGATGATAATGATGGAGTGATTGTCTAAAGAGGACCAGAGCTGTTACATCGAATTATTAGCTCCCGAGTTTGGTAATTTTTAATTAGTAAACTGAAAAAGTAAAATTTAAATTATTAGGTCAACATCTATATTATTTAAGTTATTAAGTTATTATTTAATTGACTTAATAATTCAAAGAGATAAGAATGGTTTTTATTTAATTGACCTATTCAACCGACTAATCCATTATATCAAACTGGTTCGGTGGCTTCAAAACTCCACCCACATCAGCCACTTCTACCACAGTTACTGCAATCTATGTCGTTCCTACTTCTTCCAACACCGCGGCTGCTACCTCCGCCGTTGCCTCTATTTCTTCTGCATCCGGTACGACTACTTTTGCCACCCCCATAACTCCTCATTAGGTGTAAGTCACGTTCATTTTCAGTAAGGGCCACGTTTTGTTTTATCTGACTTCGTAACTCTATATTCTCCAAGATAAGGTCAATGCTTGTGTAGCCATTGTATTGGTAAGGTAGCCAAGAGGTTAGGGCTATTCTGTTACCACCAAATTGTCTCCGACCAATAAAAGATTTTTCACATTGTTCTTTTTTTATCTTTAACTTAAATACAACTATATACATACAATTAAGATTAAAAAGTGAGCTATGAGAAAAATCTTATAATGGTGATAAAAACTGTAAGAGTTTTAGAAAAAAAAGGATTAAAATCTTGTATAACATCTAATGTTATCTAAACAGCCATGTATATTATAAATACCACCTTTCATTTATGGAGTTTCATACAATGGTTTTTGCAACTCTCATAAAATAGAGCTTGGGATTTATAGTTTTTTTTGTTTTATAAAAAACTATGTATATGGGGTTATAGTTGAACTTAGACTAAAGTGAACTATAAGAAAAATCTTTGAGTGGTGATAAAATGTGAAAAATGTTTTGAAAAATAAAAATTCAAATCTTGTGTAACAACTAACATTATGTAAACCACGTCTATGATAAATACTAAATCCATTAAATTTTATATCCTTTGTTGGTTTGTTATTAAAATAATTTTTTTTTACTCAAATCGTTATCATCTAGACCCATGTATTTATTTGTTTTGAAAATCAAAATAATTAAATCAATAAATATTTTAAAAAAGGTTTTCTGCAAATAAACCCTCAAAGTGGCTAGATTTTGCAATTTTACCCTCCAAGTCAAAAACCCACAGAACAACCCTTAAAGTATGAGTTAATCTGCAATATAACCCTCGGCCATATATGAATTTTTTCAGTCCGTATATAAGCGATTGCATCTTCTTCTAAGAGAAAACCATTCTTTATAATAAGTTTCTAAATAAACATGTTTGTAATATACGGTAGAAAAATCTATATATGGCCGAGGGTTATATTGTGGGTTAAGGGTTGATCTGTGAGTTTTTGACTTGGAGGGTAAAATTGCAAAATCTAGCTATTTCGAGGGTTTATTTGGAGAAAACCTTTTAAAAAACGATAACATTTTTTGGAGAGAATCAAAATATTTAAAATAATCTCATGACTTTTTTCTTATATGTGACTTAAGGTCACGTTTTAAATTAATTTTACTATGTTTAATTAGAAAAATAAAATATAATCTAATATAGGTATTAAAATTAAATTGAATAAATTGATATATATGTATATATATATTTGTTTTAATTAGGATTGTTTTGGAAGAATTTTAAAAATGCCACTTTTGGTATTTCAGTTAGTGCCAAAGCGAAGCAAAAGAAGTGGTTGAGATGAGAGCTTTCGGGTGAGATGATGATGATGGAGTGATTGAGCTAAAAGGACCAGAGCTGTCACATCGAATTATTAGCTCCCGGATTTGGAAATCTTTAATTTGTAAACCAAAAAAGTAAAATTTAATAGAATAAGAGTTATATTTTGTAAATTGACGAACATAAATCAATTTTTAAAAACTTTCAGGACATAGTAAAATGTTTTGAAGATACATAGGACGTGTAGAGGTGGGAAAACTGGTTTCGCCTTTTGTCATTAGGAAAGGATCAATCATTGACAATTACCAATGAAAGAGCAGAGGGTTAAGGAATTTAGAAAGAGAGAGCTTACTAGGTTGGGGGGTGAGCTGCACAGTGGCGCATGTGTCCAAATACCATCCAAAATCAACAGTCTTGTAGGATTATTATGTTGGACGCACTAGCAAATGCCGATATGTTCAACAACGATGTATTTAGTGATCATGTCTTCAAGCTTGGAAAAAATAAAAATTTAGTTTGGTCATATTATATTGACCAAAAATCAGAAAGTTTAGTAATGTTCAAGTATTTCCTTTTCTTACAAATGAAACTATTGAAAACAGCCAATAATATTGTACTATAAAAAATGCCTACTTTTTTTTTTATCATCTAGAAGATTTAATTAATATTTTGAACCGAAACTTACACCAAACCGGCAAGGAAAACATTCCTTTCACGCCAAAGGCTTGGGACAACATAGAAAATCCCCTGAGCCAATATGAGACATAAACAACCTACAAAAAAAATTTATATTAAAAACAAAGGCCAGATGGTTCCATGTAGGAATCAAAATAGTTGAGAAACAAAATGTCTATACCACCAAACCTATAATTGTTTTAAGGAAAAATCCAAACAAGTGCAACCTTCTTAATCCACTTAATTACAAACTGAGAAAAGTGACTCCAGCCTTCGAAGAAAAGTTGTCTAGAATTCAGACTCTTCACCATAAAAGAAACAAAGATTTGAGTTGTACTAAAGGTACCGTCACTGAAAAAACGCTTTAAACAAACACTCGTGATTTCTATGCAGACGAAGCATAAAAGTACGAAGACAATATATATCAGCCAAACCTGTCAAGATAAGAGGAGATAAAAAACGAGAAGGTAACCAAAGGCTTCATGGTTGATTGGAACCAAGGCACCACCACAAAGCAAGATTAATTCAACATCGAACCGAAAATTAAGCGAGCCAAAATTAGATTTGAAAGAAGATAAAAGAGCACCAAAGCGAGAGCATCTATGCCGCACCGATCTTGTGCACACGACCTTTCAAATCCCAACTCTCCAAAACAACACTTTAACCTTAAACAATACGAAACCTAACCCATTTTCAAAAACCCACCACCTAAGGGATAAAGCGTAGCCTATGCCTAAAGGCTAACGCCTAAAACCACCACTGATAGAATCAATCTGCAAGGGAAATCGCAGGGTTGAAACCAAGGCTAAATTCTTTTGAAATTAAACGATCCACACCAGCTATTAAAATACCATGAGGGACCACCTCTTGCAAAAAGAAAAAAGATAGGAAAGTAGATTTAAAATCTGGATCTATAAAACTAGATCTAAAAATTCTAGATCTAAAAACCAAGATATTCGAGAAAAAAAAAATTACAAACTACTAAAGCAAGGAAAAGAGATTGAGATGCAATTATAGCGCTAATTGAGCTGACGAAGCCACACAATGATAAGATAGTTTAGAGAGAAAACAGAGGAAAAAAAATTTAGAGAGAGAAAGGAGCCGGTCTCCTGTATTTAGGTTTTTTTCTATGTTCCTACCAAAATGGTTTACTTTCTACAACTTTTTATATATTTTTCAGTTTTTAGTGTGCAATATTGAATGAGACTTCCTTTTATATAAATATCATCACTTTAGAATATGTGGCTTAGATTGAGATATTTTTCTATGTAAAAAACCATTAATTTAAAACTAGTTACCACGAATCATTTCTTTCTCTTTTTTTTGTAAAATATTTAATTTTATATTGTTTTTAAAATTTTTGACAGAAGAAACAAAAAAACCAAAATCTACGACACTAGATAAAACAAAAAAGACTTTAAAAACAAACATTTTGTAACTGAATAATAGCTAACTGCAAATGATAGACACAAACAACGACTATAAGACTAATCAAACACCAAATCGAAATCGTTATTCTACAAGCGACATCGAAGTTGCCCCGAGCCATTAATCGGCTTCTGTAGAGTTTTAAATCAAGAGGTGAAAATCATTAGCATGTTCATTTGGCCTTGGAAACAAAGATATATGAACATATTTATACATACAACTTTTCATATGTGAGAGAGACATCTGCTTGTTTTCACTCACAGTTAACAATATTTTACACCAAAAATTGAATAGTTGAAACTGATTTATTGAAAAATAACGGGTTAAAGTATTCGACTCAGGAATCAAAAGATTTCGATGAAAAAGTAGGAATCTTAGCACAAGCTAACTACAAAACAATATACACAAATTTAAGAGACAGAGTGATTTCAATAAAGACACTTTCTTATGGTCAGTGAACTCAACCTCATTTATAAAAATCAAAATTCGAAGTGGAGGTATTTCCTCATTTTGGTATGATATGCGGTCCTCGTTTGGAAGACAAATTGATCTCACAAGTGATCGAGGAGTTGTAGATATGGGCATTGAACTTCATTCCTCTGTGGCAATAGTTCTTCGCTATCATAGGAGAAGGTGGCATCAAACACAAACTCTCAACAAAATAGAAGATCAAAGGACTCATTGTTTCTCTAGCAATTAGTCATATCGGATCCTAGAGAACTAAACCCAATTAGTCATATCGGATCCAACCTTGATAAACAAACCACTATTATGTACCAAGCTTCTCTTCTTTTCCTTGTTTAGCTCATGGCTCGAGGTGCAATCTGGTGCATTCACTTTTCTTCTCCACTTTTGACTTTTCAGATTCATCAAAGTCACCAAAATAGACTCACACTATTATAGTGTTAGTTTTCCTCCGATGTATTATACTATTTTCTTACATAAAAATAAAATATTCCAAGTATATTCCTTTTTTTTTTTAATTCTTTGTTAAATACTAATTAGTACACTATATTTTTAAAATATATGGACTGATCTTAACTATTTTACTTTTCTTAAAATTTACACAAAATATAAAATAATTTAAATTTAACATCTATATATATAAAAATACATTTTCTCTCTTCTCCTTAAGACACCTCATCATCTCCTTAAGACACCTCATCATCCACATCATTACCACATCATATCTTTACAATAATTTTCATAATTTTAAATTTAATACACATATTAATTATTTTGGTGTAAACATTATGAGAAGAATATGAAAAGTTATCTTTTATATCCTAAATTGGTTTTTAACATGCTAGCATTAATATGAAAAGTTATTATTCATATTCTAAATTAAACAAAAACAATAAAAGCTTATGTGAATGTAATTTTTTTTTAAAAACAAATTAAAATAATATGTATTGGAATTATCATAAAAACTAAAATATAACAACTAAGCAATTAAGTTGATCTAGAATTAAACTCATATAGAAAATATAAGTTCGTAAGTTTAACATCTAATAAAAAAAATAAGAAAAAAAATAAAAGAATAATTGCAATTATACATAACTAAAATGAAATAAAATAAAATAAGAAAAACTATTTTTTAATATAAGGCCTCTTTAACTCAAATATGCCACTAATATTCACAGCCCATAAATTTACATACGGCCTCCTTAATATTCACAACCCATCGCAACATGAATGCCCAACATACCGCTAGGTTTCTTCTTCTCTTCGGTAGTCACAGAACAACCGTTGAAACTAAAGCGACGCTTAATACCTCCATTAATGACCACATCCGCGACTCCATCTCCCTTGCCCTTCCTGTAACGCCTTCGTAACTCCTGCAACGCCTTCGTAACTCCTGCAACGCCTTCGTAACTCCTGCAACCCACTCTCCCAATCATTATCGCTGTCTACTTACTGCAATTCACACCACCACCTTCAAGCTCTACTATATATAGATGCATAAATACAAGCATAGAGTCTTATTCACCTACTTCCCTCTCATTCTCTCTTCATACTCACTCTTTCACATTTACCAAAAATGACAGCCTCATACATCCCTTTCTCCTCCTCTATGTCAAGACGCCCTCTCGAACGTGTCCTCGCTAGGCAGCTTGGCTTTTGAGATGCATGTAACATGAAGAAAGGAGGGAAGCTCATGAGCATTGATATGCTCCTCATCGACAACAAGGTATTCTCTTACCACCAGAAGCCTCTACGATTTTTAATTCACTTCCACTCTTTGCGTTTAGACATGGCTTTCTTGATCTCCATAGATAGAATTATCCACACGCTTGATTCACACATGATAGCCTTTGTATTCTAAGAAATCTATCAGCCCTACCATATTTCATTTTCCTTCTCCACTGGTGAATTGATTTCAAAGCCTTTTTCACTTTATAAAATCGAGTTTTACAAATCTATAACATTAGTTCCCATTACCTTATTTCAAAAGACGACGATGCAAGGTTCAATACTTGTACAAGTCCTAACAATGCTTAAATCAATGTTGCATGAAGGATTCGTCTATGTTATCAGCGGATTCGAGGTCAGAAGGAGCAACAACCGTTTCAAGCTCATTGATTTCCACCTCTCAATCCGGTTCACATCAACCACGTCTTTAATCCTTAAATACCGAAACAACTATTTAAGGTTCCATTTGACCATCTCCGAAAACCAATCATATATTGTGTGGAGCTGGTGGTGAACGACGGGAGCAACATTTCGGCTTTCGTTGCTTTTGACAAAAACAATGAGAAACTCCCTAGAATGCATGTTGCCCATCTAGCAACTGAAATGGTATGCACAAAACTAATACGAACCAAGGAAATCATTATCATTTTCACGAACAAAAAATTCAACTACCCTATTCTCACGAACCATGGAGACACATAACAACTCTCGCTCTTGAAACTGACAATGGTAGGAGAAGAATAAACAAACCCCTAAATCTCAAGAGGTGGTCGATTACAACTATTTCATTGTACTTACTCTTTTTTTCATGCTACAATGGCGCACTTGCCCTTTTTCAAAATAATTTTTGTCTTTTACTCTGTAGAACTTTTATCACTCTCTTTGCTTTCATCATGCTCAAGTTTGGGCCTAAGATTAATTAAGTTTGGTAACATTATTTTATATCAATTCAGAGAATCCAAGTACATTGTGTATTTACAAAATTAGCTTCGTCTAAGAGGACGAACTTAACTTTCCTCTTTTTATGATATACAAGAGCATTTATATTCAAAAAACAAACACATTCAAAATATTAAGAAAGTAAGACCATAAAACAAAATCTAAAAATTAAAATATGTGAAACAAACCCGCGCAAAGTGCGGGCCAACCACTAGTTCATTATATAAAATTAACATTACATTATATAAGATAACAAAACATGATAGATTTTGGTTTAAATATCACCACTTATATAGTTTTCCTACAAGTGATCAATTAACGCATTGTGAAATGAAAAATGAACGTCTTTATTTTTCGATTTTCCTAAACTGAGCAAAAAATTCGTGAAACCGGATATTATCATCTTCGACTATTTCGAGTTTCGGAGGTGGAGGCTCTCTTCCACTTTCAATTGGTGTTCTTTTGCAATTTCATTTTCTTTTGCAAATTAATTTTTTAAATTTCAGAATTTAAAAATTGTATATAATATATTTCTTTGTACACAAATTTAATATATCTAAAGTTATCTAAAAATTGTTTTTATCTTTACAATGATCAATTTTAAACAATTTGATATTTGAAAGATCATTTTGTAAATAAAAAAGTTCAACACTAAATATGGTGTAAAAAATAGTGTTATATTATTTTAGTGTAAGAAATAGTGTTGCGTTAGAGAAGGGTTTACACCAAATACATAGTGTAAAAGGTGATTTGGTGTAAATTATAGTGTAGGGTTGGAGATGCTCTTAAGCCTTTTCTTCCACTCCATGATCAAGAATCTTGCTTGCAGTTCCATATTTTTCCCTGCTTGGATGTGTACTTATGTAAAATTAGTCAATCAAACATTATAAACTAGAATTAGAGAACATGATCAAGCTTGATAGTTTCATCATAATGCATTTGAACATTTGAGCCACAATCTTGAGGTCTGTGGACATGTATAGAGCCTTTAGATCTGGAGGACTACTATACAGAAACCGAGTTCAAACCGAATTTTGGCCTTAAAACTTCCAAAAGGTTGTATAAATGAGACTGATAAACTATGCGTTGCGTTCCACTAGTCACTACAAGAAAAAGGCCATTTGTGACGCCCGTTTGTGACTAATTTTTCTGTCACAAAACTATGTGACGCTTTTGCAACGAAATGGTGACCAAATTGCGACGGAACCAAAAGGGGAGACAAAAACGTCACTCTTTTACGACGCAAAATATTCGTCACAAAATCGTCATAAAGTAGCGACGCAAAAGCGTCACACATTTGTGACCGATTTGCGACAGTTTAATGAGTCAGAACGGAGACGTGATGTTCGTCACAATTCTGTCACAATGTGTTACGAATTTGCGACGGAAACAATCAATAGCAACATCATCATAATTCAGCGACAAAATTCATGTCGGCAACAACAAAAGCTGTTGAAAACGTGATAAATACCATGTCGGCAACTCACCTAATTCGCACAGACTTCCCACAAAACTGCCATTTAACTTTCACTTAATATTTGAAGTTCATCGCAGTTCCGTCACAAATTTGTGACAGAGTTTTGTTCATCGCAAATGCGTGACAGCTTAATATGCCTATATATACAAGGGGCATTCTTCTTCCATTGTCACAAATCTGATTTACTAATACAGAAAAAAAAATTGGAGAGAAAAAAAATGTGGAATTCATATAGAGAATGGAGGTACAACCGAATCGATCCGTTCACCAATAATCTATCAACCGAGTTTCTAGATGGAGTCCAACAATTCATCGATTTCGCGAGCATCCAAGACTTACCTCGGAGTAATAGAGGTAAGATGCTTTGCCCCTATAGTAAATGTAAAAACTCTACTAGGATAAGACCAGCTCGAACTGTGTCTGACCATTTACATAGTAGAGGGTTGATGCGCGGCTATCATGTATGGTATCAACATGGGGAAGATTATAGTGTAGTTGGGGCAGGATCTATTAGCCATCACGGGAATGTAGATTTAGATTTTACTACTGATAATCAATAATTTAATTATGATGGGGGGGGGGATGTTTATAGTGGGGGGAATTTGTATGCTGGGATGGGAAATGATGGGGGGGGGATTTTGATGTTGGGATGGGAAATGATGGGGGGGATGTCTACGCTGGGATGGTAAATGATGCGTTTCATGGTTCTACACCATTTAATGATTATCATCATAATAATGAACATGGTCAAAGTGGTAATGATCATATTTATGAAGAACCAACCCATGAGGCGAAACAATTTTATGACTTGTTAGAAGCTGCAAATACGCCATTGTATGATGGTTGTCAGGAAGGCCATTCACAATTATCATTTGCTGCGCGGTTCATAACCCACAAGACAGACCATAATCAGTCTGGAAATTGCATGGATGATTGGGCGGAAACGTTTTCAGAGTATTTACCACAGCCTAATCAGGCCACTGATTCATACTATAAGATAGAAACATTGATGCGAAAGCTAGGATTGCCATATCATACATATGATGTATGTATAGATAACTGTATGCTCTTCTGGAGAGAAGATGAGGAGTTGGAGCAATGTAGATTTTGCGGAAAACCAAGATATAAGGATAGCCGGGGACGAACGAAAATACCCTTTAGTCGTATGTGGTATTTACCTATCGATGATAGATTGAAAAGGATGTACCAATCAGAGAAGACTGCAGCAGCGATGAGATGACATGCTGAGCACGAGACAGAAGACGGAGTTATGTGCCATCCATCTGACGCTGCGGAGTGGAAAATTTCAATGAAATGTATCCTAGTTTTGCAGAGGAAACGCAAAACGTTTATCTAGGATTGTGTACATACGAGTATAATCCATTTGGGATGTCCAAAAACCGTTCATTGTGGCCTGTGATCATGACACCGTACAACTTACCTCCTGACATGGCCATGAAGAGTGAGTATTTGTTTCTCACGATTTTGAATTCAAGACCAAATCACCCGCGGGCCAGTCTTGATATATTCCTCCAACCATTGATCGAGGAGCTAAAAGATTTATGGAATAACGGACATGAGGCGTATGTTATTTCCTTAAAGCAAAACTTCAACCTCAAAGCGGTTCTTCTGTGGACGATAAGTGATTTTTCTGCGTATGGTATGTTGTTGGGCTGGACTACACATTGAAATCTATCTTGTCCAGTTTGTATGAGTGATACAAATTCTTTCCGATTGCCGGCTGGTAAGAAACCATGTTGGTTCGACTGTCACATGAGATTTCTGTCCAGCGAGCATCCTTTAGAGAAGAATAAAGTTAACTTCAAAAAGGGACAACACGCATTGTACGACGATCTTCAAAAAGGGACAACACGCATTGTACGACGATCCTCCAAGAGTGTTGAGTGGTGTAGAAGTTTTGCAGAGTATACGACATGCGGGGGCCTCTAAAACTTATGAGGTCGGTGGAAATGGACATGAAAGAAAACCTGATGGATATTGAGATTGGCATAACTGGCATAAAGAGAACATATTTTGGGAGCTACCTTACTGGAAGGATTAGGCGCTTCGTAACAATTTTTATGTGGTACATATTGAGAAATTTTTTGAAGAAAACATCTTGTACACTGTTATGAATGTCAAAGATAAATCAAAAGATAACATCAAGTCAAGAGTACATATCGCCACATTTTGTGCTCGAAAAGAATTACATCTCGATGCTCGTGGTAATGCCCCATATGGAGATTATCTACAAAATCAAGAGATGCATTACTTCAATGGGTGAAAAATGAAGTTAGATTCCCATACGGGTATGTAGCAGATTTAGCTAGTTGTGCCGACATCAATGCCGAGAAGTTTTCGGGAATGAAAAGTCACGACTGCCACGTATTTATTGAAAGATTACTTCCATTCGTATTTGCAGAACTTCTCCCTCACAACGTGCACCAAGCATTATCAGGTATAAATACACAACTACATCTTGATTGGAGCGTATCAATGCGTATCGATAGTATATTTATACTCATCATGATTTAATTTTCAGCGATTGGAGCTTTTTTTCTTGACCTCTCCAGTAGATCGCTGCATATAAACCGCGTCCAAATTCTTAAGGAGAACATTGCGATGATATTGTGTAATTTGGAAAAAATCTTCCCTCCTTTCTTCTTTGATGTGATGGAGCATCTACCTATCCACCTACCATACGAAGCAGAGCTCAGTGGTCCTGTACAATTTAGGTGGATGTATCCATTCGAAAGGTTTTTTAAACTCTTGAAAGGCAAAGCGAAGAACAAAAGATATCCAGTGGGATCAATTGTTCAGCCGTACATGAAAGATGAGATATCTTATTTCTCACAACACTACTTTGCCTCCACAATTTCTACAGCTAGCAGAAGAAGGTAAAGAAGGTAAATTTACCTAATATATTTATGTTAAAATTGGTATCATATTTTGGTTTAAATGTTAAATGTTCTGCAGGATAAGTCGGTATGATGAAGGTGAAGTACATGTATATCCCATTACGGTGCCCGATATATTCAAAGCTGTAGGTCGGCCAAGTGGCCAATGTAAAGAGTATTGGTTAGGCGAGAATGAATATCATAGCGCACATTCATATATTCTACGGAATTGTGAATATTTTAGGCCCTATGAGAGGTAACCGAAGTCACTACGTAATTTTGAATAATTTATTTTTCAATTTGTTAATTCTTATCTTTTGCTTCAATTTAATATAGGTTGTTGGAAACGCAAATTCGAGAAGAAAACCCTGATCTATTAGATGATCAGGTTATGGCAAAAGTAGATGCAGACTTCCACTCATGGATCCGTGAATATGTCTGTATTTCGTTACGCATGAAATAATGAATTGTGAATTTGTTTTTTTAACTACAATATATTTTCTATATGTAGGTCAATTACACCAAGGGCCAACAAAGCTTTCTGCCGTGGGTTTTTGATATGCTGGAAGGCCATGTAAATCAAGTTAGAACATGGCCCATGTATTTTACGAGAGGATATTTATTTCAAACAAAACAACACGGCGAGAGGAGAAAAACTATGAATTATGGAGTTTTCGTCTGGGGCCAATATTATTTTGAATCAACTCGAGATGATGATTTTTATGGGAAAGTGGAAAAGATCATGGAGTTCCAATATCCCAGATTTCTGAATCTAAAAGTCATACTTTTTTATTGCAAATGGTTCAACCCTACAATCGGAAAAGGCATCCGGAGAAGCGAAGGTGGTATTGTTGATGTAGCTGTTAAAGAAAAATATTAAACCTCCGATCCTTATATTTGAGGTATGATATTTAATTTTCATTAAATGTACTACATATATTTATATATATATGTTTTAACACTATTTTTACACTGATGGTAGGGTCTCAAGCCGATCAAGTTTGTTATCTTCCTTATCCAGCTATTAAACGTCTTCAAAAAGAATGGCATACTGTGCTACAAGTTAATCCGAGAAGTCGGATTCAGGGAAAATTTATCCAGAAGGAGTTAGTGATTTTGCAACTAATACACGATGAAAACCTAACGGAAATGGTTTCAGAAATTGATGTCGATCGATTGGTTGAGGAAAACCGTCCAACACAAAGAATTGATTCAGAAGTTGAAGACAGTGAACCAGAAGATGAATTTCTTTGTAATTTATCAACTTCAGAGGGAGATCAAGAGGAAGATGAAGAGGGAGATGAAGATGAAGATCTTTGAAAATAATGTAATGGTTTTATGACCGAATGATTGTAAAATACGTTTTCCTTCATATGTATGAGATTTGATTAATACATTAATTAAGTTAGTTAAGAATAATAAATGTATAAGGACACAAAAAAATAAATTTACAAAGTCACGTTCAATCTTTTAATAAAACAAGGCATAACAAATCTGTCACAAATTGTGACGGATTTGGGACGACTATGTGACCCCATGCGATTTTTTGGAGATTTATTGTATATATTATGGTTCAAATGCATCTTATTTGGTATGTACATCATTATATTAAAGTAGTTACATGATATATTCGGAAAAACTGTCTATTTTCCCACGATAACTTTGATATATGCACATATAGAGCCCAATAGTTTACCTCTGTACGAATCTCCCTAAATCGAAAGTTAAATGTCTATATATCCCTCAAATCAAAGTTAAATGTGTATATATCCATAAATTTAAAATTGAATGTTTTTTTTTGGCAACTTAACTACTAATCAGAAAATTCCCGCCGGATTGGATATCCAAAATGGCGGAAGGGTGCTTACATAAGTAAAATTGAAAGCGCGTGTTCTTGCAGAACGGGCCAGACAATCAGCCTTCAGATTAATAGCTCTGGGTATGCGTGATATTGAGAAGTTCGGAAGCCGGTCTTGTAATCTCCGTAGTTTGCCAAGAAAAACCGCAAAACTTGGCCACTCCTCTGGATTCTTGACCATTTCGACCAGGTCAGCACAGTCTGTCTTGAACGTATTGCAAGCCACTCCTCTCTCCACGATGCAAGACATAGCCCAGACGAGAGCTTCCACCTCGGAATGCAATGGTGATCTTCGTTTACCCATACCTTGCGCTCCTAACATCACCAACTGTTCATGTTGGACACACACCCAACCCAATCCTGTAATTGCCTCTGTATCCTTCCAAGACCCATCTATCTGACACCGAACCCAGTTGTTATTATTGGCACAACCTGTACATTCTGCCGTATACTAAGTTCCTCATCAGTTGTCTGCTATTGAGCATCATTCCAAGCTAAATATTCATTCTCTGCTGAACCGATAAGGGTAATGGTGTCCGCTTCTATGCCTTGAAAGCATCGTTTATTCCTAGATTTCCATATACCCCATATGACCCATGGGAACATTTCAATATCCCCTTTAAGAGTATCTTCCCTCTTAAGTCTCCAAAATAAATAATCCATATTGGCATATAGCGATGTGAATGAGAGGGCCGCCCTCCCCTGATTAGATAAGAATAGAGCTCAAATGTCCTTTGCCACCGTACATTCAAATAACGCGTGATTAATTGTTTCCTCCCAAATTCCACATCGCCCACAAACCGTTAGACAATTAATTCCCCGATAATTGATCCTTTCCAAAACTGCCAAAGAACCTGATATAACTTGCCATATGAAATGTTGAATTTTAGGAGGACACTTTAGCTTCTAAGCGTATGCCTTTAATGTCGTAATAATGGGTTCACTTAACATACGACCAACCTTATGCTTCGTTATTTATTTGGCTAACCAATATCCCGATTTAACATTATACCTCCCTGATTTTGTAAAATGCCAAATAAACCGATCTGTCATGAGTGAGGAGCTAATATCCAGACCCTGAATGAGCGGAATTTCCTCTGTTTCCATATGATTGTGCAATTCTTTGTCATTGTACCCTACAAAAGAGTAAGAAATTAACAAATTTCGTAATTATGGTTCTGGTCAGTATTAACAGTTATATCAAGAATATTAGTTATATCAGTTATATCAGTTATACCAAAACCGTAAAATCCTAAAACCCTAAAACCCTAAACACTAAAATTGGAAATACCTTAATATCATACACGTATCCTCTAATTGTCTAACGAAGAACATGCTGTACTTTTATTATACCTTCTAATTGCCTCTGTTTTTGTTAACGAAATGAAGAACCAAAGAAGAATGACGACGACGATCGAGAGTGAGAGAAGAAGACTAGCGACGACTTGAGGAAGAATCAAGTGATGAGGAAGCTTCCAAATCTGTCCAATTCGAAGCTTCCTTTGTTTTTTGTTAGGTTGTTCTTTGCCACTTAAGGAGAGGAAAGAGAGGAAGAGAATGACGATGAAAATAATTGAACCAACATCGTTCGATTAAGAGAGAAATAAGAGGAAGAGAAGAAGAATCAATTTCGTTTTTTAGCTTCTCTGTTTCTTTCGTTTGTAGCAGAGAGAGAGAAAAATAAAGAGAGAGTAATAGAGAGAGGTAAGAGAAAGGAAGAGAGTTAGTGTTTGGTTGTTGCCTAATGAATTCAAAATTAAATTAGAAGAAAAGAGAAGAATTGATGGACCATAATTGATGTAGAGCTGCTCTATTTCATTAACGTATCAAAGAAAAAACGTAGAAGAGGAAGGTTAGGTGGAGGGTTTTGAGTGGTTAAGGTAGTTTTAGGTTGTTAGTAATTTAATTATTTATTTAATTAAATTATATATATAAATTGATATAAATGAAGGGCAAAGTCGAGGATAACAAATTATTGGGATTAGTTAGATTACAAGAGGGTAAGTTAGATTAAAATTCTAATTGTTGGGGTTTCTCAGATTAAAGTCCAATAAAACCGGATCTTCTTTATGTTTTCTCCAAAACAAAACCCGATCCTCTTTTGCCGGCGAGATGACGATGGGATGGCCGACACAGACGATGGAGCACACTGAATCTATGACGGAGTTTCTAGTGAACCACTATTTCGATCAGCTCCGCGACATCTCTCTCTTCTTATCCCAAACTTCACTACCCTCTCTTCCTCGAGTAAATTCTCTTATTCTCTCTCTCTTTCCATTATTCTGCTTTCAACTTAGACACACACTAGCTGATGATTCCGTATCTGGCAGTCTCCTTTTATCCGTTCGTGAACAATATCTTCATCACTTTGACGGTTCAGCTCACGTATGTTGCTAAAAAATTATGGTGATTATAGGCACACGTCGGAGAAAAGAGACACCGAAAACACTAATTGCCCTGAGTTTGGTGATAGCAATAAGCTCCGTGAGATCTAATCCGTACGGTGATTTAGGCGAATTTAAACATCCAAATGATTGTTGCGCCGGAATCGATGTCGGCACCTTCGTCTGAGACTGTTCCCGGAGGAGGATGCGGAAGAAAAGACCACCGTTGTTTTGTGGTGGAGGAGCGTTTTCCTGTTGTTGTTGTTGTTATTGTTATTGATACCAACGAGGTGAAACCAAAGGAGCTAAAGGAGATAAACAGAAAACTCTTCCGATTCGAATGATTTTGAACATCGAGTTTTGAAGGTAACGCATGTAAGAAGAGACCGGAGATTCCGCCGCCGCGTGAACTGGTGGAAGTGGTGGTAAGGGAGAAAGCGGCGCTGTTGATTGTGAATAAAAGAATCATCTTTGATAAGTCATATTTTGTTTTTGGATTGTGTATTTTAATTATGAATCAGTTGTGGTGATTCAAATAGATAATCAGATAGGTCAATCTGGCTTTTGGGTTTAGAAAATTATGTTGGCATATAAAGAAATTTGAAAACAAGATTGGGATTGAGAAGAGATTTATACATGTTCGTATAAAACACTTGTGGATCCCCTTTGGAACGAAGCCTTGGTCGGCTCCGGTATTAAAATAGTTGAGTTTTTTAAATGGTTTGGGTTTGTGTTTTAATCGGTTTACTTTCGGTTTTCTTGGTTTGGTATCGGGTTAACACTGAAACCGATTTAAAATTGATTTGGTGGAGATATACACATAAAAAAATTATTTTAGGGAGATTGGTACATAGGTAAATTATTGGGCTCCATATGTGCATATATCAAAGTTATCATGGGCAAATAAACCGTTTTTCCGATATATACCTATTAAACATTCAAAGTTTTTACAAAATTAAAATTTACCACCCACCAAACATTACTTAATTAACTTTTATTATAAACTCTTATATCATTTCATTCTAACATTCCAAATTCTTGATCTTTTGTTTTAAGCAGTGTTCTAAAACGCGGTCTAGGCGGGTGCCTAGGCGGCGCCTGGACGCTACGCGGATGCCGGGCGCCACGATTTTTTATTATACGGTGATTTGTGCGCTTATTAAAAATACGGATGTTTATGCGGTTTAGGCGGACGTTTACGCGGTCTAGGCGGACGTTTATGCGGCCTACGCGGATGCCTAGGCGGCCACATAGAAAATAAAAAATCAGATTTTTTTTTATCATATTGTATACTAAAAAAATTTCAAAAGCAATATTAAACTTATTAGTTAAATTCATTTAAAACATAAGTTTAGAAATTATATATTTATCAATATATATATATATATATATATTTTATGACTTTGGTTTTTGAAATTATATTTTGAGATTATATGTATATTAAAAATTATATGTTTTTTATTTAAATTTTTATTTAATTTTATATTTGAGACTATATTTAAACTCTTTTATTTCTAAATATAATATATATTCATGTTTATAGATATATATATATATCTAATATATAACTATCCGCCTAGGCCCCGCATATATTCCCGCGTATACAGTTAGGCGCTAGGCCCTCATTCGCCGCCTAGCAAGCGCCTAGCGAGTTTTAGAACACTGGTTTTAAGGTTTGAATTTTAAGATTAAATGATGGTATTAGTTCAAATTATATATATTTGGGATTAGAAAGGTGTATGGTACACAACTATGTGTCTAAATGTTTTAGGGTATAGAGTTTCAATTTTTTAATAAAACAAGGCATAACAAATCCGTCACAAATTGTGACGGATTTGGGACGATTCTGTGACCTTTACTTAATGTGTTTCAAAATCATTTCGACACTGTGGCCCAATTAACTGAATTTGGGCCCAATTGTTTTGGCTTTAAGACCGACTTGTCATGAAACTGTGACGTTTTATGTTACAAAACCTAAAACAGAGATCCCCAAATCATTTTTGTCACCAAACCCTAATTTCACATTCTCTCTCGAATCGAAGGCGATTCTGAGAAAGAACAATCGATTTTCCGATCGATTCTCTTCCGATTTCGTTTCTCTCTTCATCTGGGTTCGCTCAAACCTCAACTTTCACTAAATCTGTCACTCAAAAACCCTTATTTCTATTCTCTCTTTCGCTTCGAATCCTCTTCTTCTCCAAACACGAAGCTTTTGCCTCTATTCAGTGATGCCTCACAACGCTCAAAACCCCCAGAGTAAACCTCCGTTCCAAAATGTTACCGGCGTTAGAGGAAACGCTGGATCTGGTAATCGAGGAAAGGGTATCGTCGGTGGTCGAGGAAAGGGTATCGTCGGTGGTTGAGAAAAAGGTCCTCCTCGTTGTCGAGCCAACCTAGAAGTCGACAACGGAGCTGGTACATCGAAAGTCGGTGGTGGTGAAGCTGCCTCGAAACGCCAAGCTTCTTTACCTGAAGCCGGTGGTGGTGAAGCTGCTCCGAGACGCCAACCTTTATTACCCGCAGCCGGTGGTGGTAGTAATGGGTCCAACCGCAAAGCCGTTTTACCAGGAGCCGGTGGTGGTGAATCTGAAGCTAGACGCAGATCAGTATTCGAGAAATCAGTCAGAGAAGGGACACAAGCAGTCGAAGGTGTTGTTTTGAGGTCGGAGGGAACAGTGGAACTCAAGCAAGGGAAGGTCGTTCCTCTCAACAAACAATCTCCAACTCACTGTCGAGAACAAGCTACCTGCCTCAGTTTCCTCTTCACACACAACAGCTTCCGGTTATCAACAATCATGCTCCTCCTCTTGTGGAACCTGATTACTTTCGGGGTCTCGAGGAAGAGGAAGAGGAAGATTACAACATGGGTATCGATATGGAGGATGAAGATGAAGTTGATGCTCCCAATCAAGAGGATCAAGACTTCGACGAGCTGTTGGATAACCTTATGCGGCTTCCTGGCCGAGAACAGTTGATGCGGTTGTCTCAGCATCCAATCCCACCCTTACAGTCGAGATGCTACGTTCTTTTACTCAATTCACTTTATTTTCTTAACCATCTTTCTGTACATAATCATAAGCATCTGTGAGTTTATTCATACTTCATCATACTCGTCTGTAGTTGAGTACTTGTATTTGTGTGTTAATACATGCTCATAATTTAACTGTTTCTTAAGCATTTGTTCATATTTTAACAATCTTTTCATAATTTTGTCTACGGTTTTGATCGGGACGATGGAGAATTGTCTCAAGTGATTAGTGACATTTTGCGTAGTAAGTTTGATAAAGCTTACTACAGTTGGAAGTTTACTCCTATACACGTCCGAGAGCGCTTGTTCAGAACTTTTGCGGTAAGCTTTCGACGTTAACGCCTCTTTTCTTATTTAAGTTGTAAGTGTTTTTTGTAAATCACTACTAACATACACACCTTGTGTAGCGGATGTACAACTGGGAACTTGGGATTACTTCAACTGTGAAGTGGCATTTCAATGAGATTGTAAAAAAAAGACTGAGAGGGATCGTTAGCCGGGCTAGGAGGGGTGGTAAGAGGCCAACCTGGATCCGTCGTGAACTTTGGGCTACAATGAACCAGTATTGGGAAACTCCTGAGGCACATGAGAAGAGCAATACTGCTTCAGACTGCCGGAAGTTTGATCGTGGAGGTCTAGGCATCTCGAAGCATACCTCTGGTCAGAAATCATTCTTGAGACGACAACACAAATTGGTAATTCCTCAACACTTCCTCTGATTTTTTAATCTGCAATTGTTCACTAACACTTCTTTGTATCATTACAGGGGAAGGAATATAGTCGTCCTGTGACATGGGGTGAAGTGTTTCTGAGGACACACAAAGCAAGACGGTACCTTTGTTGATTACAAGGCGAAAAAAGTTGATGAGGCGTATGACAAAGAACTTGCACAACTTACGTCTGAGGAGGATCGAAACAGGCCAGAAGGATCTTCTGAACACTCTACTCAACGCACACTTACAGTCGATCAACATAATGCTATCTTTCTCAAGGTATTCTGCTATCCCCTCTACTTTCTAACAAATTATATTCTATTCAGTTTGGTCTGTGCTCATGCTTTATGTTAATGCTTATAAACTGTTATATTCACTTTGCATGATACTGCTTATGGACTGACATTACATATTTAGCTTCTTCTTCTGAACCTCTTTGTTATTGATCTGAATATACTGGTTTTAGAGAATTGAATACTTCTGTCTGTGGTTTTGGATAATTATAATAGATATACTTGTTCTTACTTGCATATTTTTCTTTTGTATCAGTGTACAATGAGAGATTCCAAGGGTATCCCATTTGGACTTGGCCAACTGCGTGGTTCGCATAAGAAACGAAAGCGTGATGAAAGCTATGGAAGCTCTTCTATGACAGGCTTAACAGAGATCCTCCAACAGCTTGACGCAGCTAATCGGAAGATTGCTCAACAGGACGAGGAAAATGCTCGGCGCGATTTGGAAAATGCTCGACGCGATGCGGAACAAAGAAAACGCGATGAAGAGCACAACCAAGGTCAGGATCAGCTTGCTGAAGTGGTGAAGCTTCTCGATTACTTGAAGAATTCTGATCCCCGCATCGCATCTCACATGGCTGAAAAAGCAGTCACCGATGCTTCACAGGCCAACCGTACGACCTCAGACCCAGAATTACCTCGACTTCAAGCTGTTGGGAACAATCCCCAAACCCCACCATAGCCATATTAGTTTTATGGTTTAAAAAACTTTGTTAAAAACATAAATGTTTCTTTTGTAGTTACTTAACTTTTGTACTCTAATTAATTTTTGATATCTATAAACTTATGTTTCTGTTTATACATTAGGAACTTCTGAATTGATGATTTGAATCAATAATATAAACTAAAAATAAATTGAAATCAGCTTTAATGAAAGAAACTTTTCGTCACAAAGTCGTCACACGTTTGTGACGGAATTGCAACGTCTGACTATTTATGTATGTGACTCTATTACGACTAAATTGCCACACAACGTTTTGTCACAAAACCGTCACACTTTTACGACTACAAGTATCGTCACAATTCCGTCGCATGTACGACTAATATATTAGGTAGCAAATCAGTTGCAAATGTTTTGTCGTCGCACTTTCGTCGCTAGTTTATGACAACATGAAATCGACACAAATTCGTCACAAATTTGCGACGACAAACATTCGACACAATTCCGTCACAAATGTGCGACGGATTTGCCACACTGTTAATTTGCGATGAAAGTTTCGCGACATTTTTTTTCCGTCACACAACTATCGCAAATAGTCATATTGCGACGGATTTGTGACTCTTTTGGGAGTCGCAAATCGCCTGTTTTCTTGTAGTGGTCTTGGCCAATCAGAGGAAAGCAAAAGAGGCTTTGTAAACCAAAAAAGGAGGAATGATTGGCTTAAGATCTATTAAAGAGACTAACAAAGTGAGATTTTTGAAGTTAATATGGAGAATCATGTCATCTGACTTTTCCTTGTATGTTAACTGGATTCACCATTTTCTAAGCCGTTGGGTTTATGGACACGCAAAAAATTGCTTAAGTTCAGAGAACTTGCAGCACCATTTGTGAAAATCGAAATTTGAAGTGGAGTTATTTACTTATTTTTGTATGATGTGTGGTCTCTGGAAGACTAATTGATCTCACATGTAATCAAGGATGTCTAGATTTGGGTATTGAGCAAAGATTCTTCGCTCTCATTGGAGAAGAATGCATTGAATACAAACTCTCAACAAAATAGAAGACGTGACTGAAAAGCGAAGGGAACAAGGCTTCTCACAATCTCACTAGAGGATGACAAGGTCACGTGCAAAAAGAGAGAAAACACATTCAACTCAAGAAATGGTGCAAAGGTATATTTGGTTCTCAAAAGCCACGCCTAAATACTCTTTTATCTTACGGCTTGCAATGAAGAGTCGGTTATCGGTGGGTGATAGTGTATTGAGTTGGAATGTGGGTAGAGGGGTAAGATGGACAAAATACCATGGGCTTAACCCAGTCCATGAAGTCTTTTGATCCATATGGTCACTAAAATTTAACCCCACAACTTTTGATTCATATGGTCACTAAAATTTAACCCCACAATAAAAATGTCCAAATGGGTTAAAGTCCAAATGGGCTGATGTCCAAATGAGATAAAACCATATGGTCAGCGGACGGCCCAAGTGGACATTTTTTAGTTTTTTTTACAAATAAACATTTTTTCATTTGTTAAAACAAAAAAATCATATTTTTCTATTTCACAAAAACCGCTTCTCAAATCTCTAAATCTTCATCTTTATTATTTCGTGAATTGCTAATTCAAGGTTAGAGTTTATACATTTCATAGATTTTATGTTTTAATAAGAAAACATAATTTCACGTTTTTGGGTGGCAAATTAGATTTCACGTTTTTAAATGAAATACCATATTTTATGTTATAGCGGAAAATGAGATTTTATGTTTTTAGCTGAGATAATAGATTATACTTTTTGGCGGGAAAAATTTACATTTTTGGCGGAAAATGAGATTTTCCGTTTTTAGCTGAGATACTAGATTATACTTTTTTGGCAGAAAAAATTTACGTTTTTAGCGGGAAAATTTATATTTTTGGCGGGAAAATTTATGTTTTTAACGGAACATTTTTAGCTGAAATACTAGATTACACGTTTTTGGCCGGAAAAATTACGTTTTTGGTGAAAAATGTGATCAATTTTGTCAAAAAAACTCTCTACTCCAAAATACACAAATATTATATGTTGACTATATGGACGGCCCTTGTCGACATGGTTTTGTCTTTTGTCCAAATGGGTCAAGACCATATGGGTTTTAAGACCATATGGACTAAGACCATACATAGCCCATAATAAAATTTGTCCACTTGGTTAGGCCCAATTGAGGTTGGTCAGGCCTAACTGGCAACTCTAAATGTGGGAGATCAACTCTCTTGTACTTTTTGTCATGATCATCTGGAAACTAGAAGCTTGTAGGGGTAAACACACATAACTAAATTAGATGCTGATGTAAGCAAATTAAAAACTAGAATCCATTTTTTAAATGTAAAAGTAACCTATCTAGCTTGTAATCACTATAACCAACATCTTAATGCCGAAATTAGTAAGAAACGAAAAAGGAGTTTACAACAATTTTAAAGAGATCCAATAAAACATCGATCTCTTTTAGAATCTTGCTTCAAGTTGTTCTAACTTTTCACGTTTCACAAGAACTAAAACCATAAACCATAAACCAAAAACGAACTTTACTCTCGTGTGTTCTCTATATAAACCATAATCCAATTCTCATTTCTTAAAACCACAAAACATCAAGCTTTATTTTTAACCCTTGATCTATCTAAAACCTTTAAGTCCTAATAAAAGACCACCGTTGTTTTGTGGTGGAGGAGTAATATGTTTTAATCCCCTAACAAATTCAATTTTAATCCCATATGCCCCCTTTCTAATTTTCAAATATGTTTTGATTTAATTTTAAATAAAAAACGAGTAAAAGACAAAATTACCCTTATTACAACTCTTCCCTTCCACGAGCATTTTCCCCAAATCAGATAAATCAAATCCCTAACTTTTTGTTCTTGTTCCTTTTTTTTCTTACGAATCCGAGAATCTGGACGGCGGCGTAATCCTCATCTTTGCCGTAATCATTTCTTTCACCGTCATTCAATCCTTCCCTGACTCTTTGGTTCGAGTTCGAAGCTGAGAGACAAGAGACAAACCTTCATTCTTCGCCGTGTCGTCGTTAAAGTCCAACCTAGCTGCTACTCGTTAAAGTTCCTGCTACTCTCTTCTCCGATATCTCTGAGGTAAACTCATGTTCTCCAATTTGATTTCTTACTCTCGTATTGATCGTCGTTTGTTTGTTCTTCGTCTCCTTGATTCATGGTTAGATTTGTGATCCGTAGTTTACAGTTTATTGATTTAGGTATTCAACGTTTTATAGTGTATATGAATCGATTTTGATTAATGCAGTTTATAATCTATATTCTCTGATGATCGGTTTGATTCGTTTCTGGTTATGTTTGATTCGTTTCTGGTTCGATTGTTCATTAGATCTTGTTAGTTAGCGTGTTAAGATGAATTTGATTTGTACTGTGAATGGATAATCTGAGATTAGTATAAACAAATCCGATGTTTGCCTTCGTCTTGTGATCAAGTTCGTGGAAACTATCGGATTGTATAATTTTAGGACTTTAATCTGAGAAACCCCAACAATTAGAATTTTAATCTAACTACCCTCTTGTAATCTAACTAACCCCAATAATTTGTTATCCTCAACTTTGCCCCTCACTTATATCAATTTATATATATAATTTAATTAAATAAATAATTAAATTACCAACAACCTAAAACTACATTAACCACTCAAAACCCTCCACCTAACCTTCCTCTTCTACGTTTTCTCTCTGATACGTTAATGAAACAGAGCAGCTCTACATCAATAATGGTCCATCAATTCTTCTCTTTTCTTCTAATTTAATTTTGAATTCATTAGGCAACAACCAAACACTAACTCTCTTCCTTTCTCTTATCTCTCTCTATTTCTCTCTCTCTATTTTTCTCTCTCTCTGCTACAAACGAAAGAAACAGATATAAAAATTAGAAACTTAATTATCTATGTAAAAATTCCATTCCTAAGATCTAAACAAATATTAATAATTTTTTGCCTATATGTCAAAACTACATACATACATGTCAAATTTGCATACCTAAATAACTATGTATAAATTCTATGGAAGAGATCATGTCATTGCGCACCTAAATGATGTAGATTATGTAACAATAGTCACTCGGTTGTATTTGCGACTTACTGCTGCATCTTGGATCTCATTATGACTGCCAAGCCGAGATCGAAAAGAGAAAGTGATGGCTGAGATGTTTCAAATAAGTTTGGCTTGTGTTGCTTTGAAGCCTCAAGATCGACCTCATATAACAGATTTAGTGAATATGACACAAATCATTCCAACACTTGATTCATAATGAGAAAATAACTTCAATTCTCCAAATAAAAAAAAGGCTTAAAATAAATGTATCATTTCCGATTAAATGTTCATATGAACTTTGTTGAAAAACGAAACTTTGAATAAGAAAATTCCTAGAGAACATAGATTCAAAACATAAAATTGATTTCATATAAACCAATTGATTCCATACAAAATTTACGAGAACCATAAAGAAACTAGCAATTGAAAATAGAAAAAAGATTTAGCCAATCCAAAACTACTAGACATGGGGGATATGAAGCCAAAACGAAGAGGATCTGCCAAATCGATCGATTAATCTGGTTTTGGTGATGATAGAATTGGAAGGATGAAACCGTAGTGAATCACGACAAAATTAAGAAAATCCTAATCTGAAAATTTATGAAAAGAAAAATTACCATCACTTTGAACACCAAGAACGACAAGACAAAGATATTGGGTTAGTAGAAAGAGAGCAAGTTAGCAGAGAGAAAAACAAATTGAGAAGAAATAGATTCAAAATCAGAAGAAGAGAGACTCAAGAGTTGGTAAAAAAAATAGATTCAGAAAATGATGACGGTGGGATCAAACAAAAAGAGGAGATGTCGTCGCTAAACCGACGCTAAACAATGAAAATATTTTGAATTGAGCGTCGATTTTGCGTCGGTCCAACGCAAAACCGATGCTAAATTTAAAATATTTTCAGTTTTCACATTAAAATTTGAAAATCGAACATAATTTAAATTAGTAAGGATTTAGTGTCGGATTATAAATTTTTCGTATGGTACGAGGTTATGTTACCCTATACCCCAAACGTCAAATCTTCTAGATTAGCAACGATTTAGTTTCGGACCGATGCTAAATCGACGCTAAATTGAAATACTTGTCATTTAAATATATATTTACCATCGATTTAGCGTCGATTTGATGGTAAATCATTGCTAAACGGAGGCTAGATGGATCGTAAAATTGTAAAGATAAATTCATTTTATGTACTAGCATGTACTAGCAATTTGTATGAAATGATAACCATATATTATTTTGTTTGTAACCGAACAATTTTAAATTTTTAAAAAGTCCAAAGATGTTAATGATACGATATATAAAGCTATGTAGATATTTCAAAAACATTTTAAATATTTGTAACACAAGTTTCATTAATTTAATACATACTCATTATACATTTATAATATATAACATTCTATTTAGCTGTCATAACCATCACTCGAATTGTCATCCTCCTCATCGGTACTTTCCACGCTCTCATAGTAAAACTCGTCTTCGGGATTTTCTGCATTTGGAAGTAATTCAACTTCTCGATTTTGCGGATCTATGAGAATGATGTTGTCTATATCTTGTTATGGAGTTGACAGATCCACAGGAGTTTCATATTGCATAGGCTCGTCGTCGGCTTCAATTATAATATTTGAACCCCGTTGAGAAACTCTTTTGAAATCCCTCCATTTTCGTCTCTACGTCGATACATCCAACTTCGTAGTGCATATATCGCTCATCTTATTTAAACAATATAAATAGGAAAATATTTTTTATTAAAATATTTTGGTCATGATTTTTAGAAAAACATATTTTGGTCACGATTTTTAGTAATGTTTAGATTCTTTGCCTCGTGTAGTATTTTTGCCTCGTGTAGTATTTTATAAGAAATTTCTGAGCTTTTACCTATGTTTTTGCATCGAATTTGCATGGACAGCTTACGTTGAATTAGCATCGATTTAGCATCGCGCAGTATTTGCGTCGAATTTACATCGTTTTTGTAATGATTTAGCATCGATTTGGAGCGACGCTAAAAAACTGGTACACGAATTGAAAAATGTGCTTACTTACTTGTCAACTTTAACGCTAAATTCGACGCTACATTGCTTAACAGTGAGAACGCTAAATCGAGGCAAGTTTAGCGTCGATTTAGCGTCGAGTTCAATATTTCGACACTAACTCGACGCTAAAACGATGCTATGTAGCGTCAATTTAGTGTTGAATCGATTCGAGACAATTTTACGTCGAAATTGCGTCGAATCTCACTGTCGAAGCCAAAACAACGGTAATTCGACGCAAATTTTGCGTCCGTGATAATTCGACGCTAAAGTTCGACGCAAAAACGCTGTTTTCTTGTAGTGTAAATGGTATAACTGAATATGACTGTGTTTTTATCGCAGATTATAGAGAATTTGATAACGAAGATAATTTTGGTACTCATGAAGACAATGAACATGAGGATAATTTATGTACTCATGAAGCCAATGAGGAAGAAGATGTTGTGGAAGGAGGTGGGGTTGTAGGTATTCCATGGGACGCTGGTATAAATATCGCTAAGGGTCAAAAATTTCGAAGTAGGCAGGAAGTGAAAGATTTGGTTCAAATAGCTCCACATAAGAATTGTTTTGAGTATGAAGTAATTAAGTCGGAGGCGGGCAGATATGTGCTCAGATGTATGGATCGGAAAAATGGTTGCAAGTGGTATTTACGAGCTACACCGGCTCGAGATTCAGAGAGTTAGGTAGTGGTAACTTACGAGAACATGCACACATGCTCTAAAGCTGATGCAAGTACAATGAAAAAAGAAGGAAAGGTTCATCAGCCATAGTTTCTTCCATTTTGCAAGACGAGTATCCCGGTAGCTTCGACACTCCAAAACCAAAACAGTTGATAAAGATAACTAAATTGAAAGCTAGTGTTGACATATGTTACAGTATTGCATGGAGAGGAAAAGAACTAGCTGCTAATGCTGTGCGAGGTAGTCCGGAGGAGAGTTATCTGAGGTTAGAGTCTTATATGTATATGCTAAAGACGATGAATGAGGGAACAATAACTTCAGTGAAATGGGACAAAGACATGAGGTTTAAGTATTTGTTCTTTGCATTGGGAGCTTGTATTGAAGGGTTCAAATCCATGAGAAAAGTAATCATTGTGGATGCTACTTTCCTTAAGCATGCATATGGTGGAGTTCTAATTGTTGCGATGGCTCAAGATCCTAACCATCACCATTATCCAATTGCTTTCGGTGTAGCTGATGGTGAGAAAGAAGAAAGTTGGATGTGGTTTATGGAGGAATTGAAAAACGCGATACGTCATATCATGGTGATGGGTGACGATCCGGAGTTTCGTTCCTTGGTTTTTATATCTGATAGAAACCAATCCCTCCTCAAGTCAGTTCTTGTGTTGTTTCCAAAATCTCATCATGGTCATTGCATATACCATTTGTCTCAGAATGTCAAAGGAAGTGTTTCTGGTAGAAAAAAAGACACGGTTGCGACGGAGTTCATGAAATGCGCATGTGCTTACACAGAGGTTGAGTTCCTAAAAATTTATAGTGCTTTCAGGTTAAGGTATCCTACTGCAGCCGCATATCTCGATAAGAGTAGTGTGGTCGATAAATGGGCAAGATGTCATTTTCCAGGAGATAGGTATAACATAGTGACGACCAACAGTGTAGAATCGGTCAATGGCGTTTTTACGGAAGCTAGGAAGTACACGTTATTACCAATGATTGATATGATCCTTGAAAAAGTAGCAGAATGGTTCAACACTCAACGAAAGGCATCTTCCAGAATACCTGAGTCACAAAAGTTGGTGCCTCGTGTTCACGAAGTGATAGAGAGTAATGTACCGATTGGAAGGAAATTATTGTCGCAAGAGCTAAACAGCTCGTCCCACGAGTACAATGTGATTGGCGTTGATGGGAAGAATTATATAGTTAATTTGAGCGGAAAAACTTGCAGTTGCAAGTATTTTGATATAGACATGTACCCATGCGTGCATGCAATACAAGCTATCATTCAATTAAGCGGAGAGGAGAACGTCCACCATTATGAGTTTGCCTCCCGCTTTTATTGGGTGGAGATGTGGGCAATGGGATATACAAGGACGATATATCCTGTACCCCATTTCACAGCTTGGCATATACCTTTGGAAGAACTCAACAAGATCCACTACGGTTTGCCTCCGGTCCACGTGGTGAAGAAAGGACGAACTCAAGAAAAACGGGCCGCATCAGTTGGAGAACATGGACATAGAGGAACAGGTCTGGGAGGTATGTGGGGGACCTTTACAGCTGGAGATGGAGTGCACGATTCAAACGTGCAGGAAGAAACCTAGATAGAAATGGTAATTCTCTGTCTGATAACTACTACTACTGCGTATAACTTATGAATATGTATAACTGGTATGAATGATTATGACTATATTGAATAATTTGTGTTTTTCCCTTTACGTTTTGTTTCTTTAGTATAAGACTTATGTACGTATTACTTATTGACACATCTTTTTCTACTTGATCGTGAGGAATTACTCAAAATATTTAGAAATTAGGAAAAACATAAGTATTTATCTAACACTATAGCTTATACACATGGTTAATGTATGAGAATATACCTCATGTTATGTAAAATAAGCAAAAAGAGAGTTTTTTCACATTTGAATACATGAAACAATAGTAAATACGTTTAAATGGTTAAATTGGATAATTACAACTAGAAAAATTGTAATTTTAACAAAATATGACTAACAATATGTGAAAAGTAAATGTGTGTAGAATAATACTACTATATAACTGATATAACTGTGAAGCATTTTAATATTTTTTTAATTCAAAAGACGGCGCATGTGTTCAATATGGGATATAAATATTCAATTTTTTAATGACCAATACACATTTCACACGTTTTGGATGAATATGTATACATAATTGGCAAACATTTTGAACGACTAGTTATATCAGTTATATCAGTAGTACGAGAATGTATTTTTAAGTCTTAGTCATATTTATAAGTACCATTCCTACCAAATTGTTCCAAACACCTAAAGTAAATAAAAACCAGTCTAAAACAACATTTCAACGTTCACAAAAGCCTAAAAAACATCATTCCAACATTCACAAAAGCCTAAAAAACTCCATTCCAACATTCACAAAAACATTACTTCTTCGGTTTCTTCGTGGTCTTCGTACTCTTTTCGGTGAATTTTCTTTTCCGCACATTCGCCTTCCTCGTATGTTTACCTTCTGCCGTATATGGATGCTTATTGTAAACTGATGGATGTGATACCCTCTTCGATGGACTCGCAGCAACAACAATATCTTCTTCTTCGATTTCTGTAAATTCAACAAAGAGAACAACCATTACTATGATGATATACATGTGAAGCTTATTAAAAAAAACGAGAAACGTACCTTCATCAATTTGTCCTTCTTCTTCTTTCTCAGCGTCTTCTTCTTCGATTTCTGTAAATTCAAAAAAGAGAATATACATTACTATGATGAAATACACGTTAAGTTTATAAACAAAAAGAGAAAAGTACCTTCTTCTTCAGCTTCCTCTTCTGCTTCTTTCTCAGCTTCTGCTTCTTCTTTCTCTTCTTCTTCTTCTTCTTTCTTAGCTTCTTCTTCTTTCTCTTCTTCTTCTTTCTCAGCTTCTGCCTCTTCTGGTTCTTTCTCAGTTTCCATATGTTCATCTTCTTTCTCTTCCTCTCCTTTATCCATCTCTTTCTCTGTCTCCTCCGCTTCGTACTCATAGCCATATCCTCCATAGTCATAGCTCTTAAGGCTCTTCACTTCACTTCTCAGAAACCTCACTTTACCTCTAAGAAGCTTCACTATAGTCCTTAACTTCTTATTCTTCTTCTTTAAATCCTCTTTTGTTGCAAACTCCTCCCTAAATTCTTGCCTCAGGCTATCTTCAAAAAATTTCAGGTACTGAAGCAAGGCCGAATTGTTTTTCGGATCCAACTTCTCAACCGGTAGAGTTCCTTGCTTATTGCTGTTTCGGCTTGCCACATCTACATCAAAGAGCTCTTTCCAACAAATCTTCTTCTTCGCTTCAAGATGGTTAATCCACCCGTCTAGCATAACGTCGAAGCCATCATAAGTTGGATAGAAGATGTGGCTCAATAGCTCTTCTTCTTCCTCATACTCTGTTACCAAGATACTTTCAATATCCTGAAAATGTAACGAAGTATAATTTAGCCAAAATGATTAGGGATACTTCTTCTTTCAATACTCTGTTATAATTATGAAATAGCTTATATTAATACTAATACCTGAGTAGCACCAAGCTTCCCATACAACTCTTCCATTGACCAACCTTTCTTACCGCAAAGCGAGAACTTCGTCTTACACATTCTTGGACATGTTGGAATAAGTTCATCAACAACAACCCTACAAGATTTCTTCAAAATTGGTATTGCCTCAAAAGCCAGAATCTACAAATATAAATTAGATCCCGTTAGACAAACAAACCATGTCTTACAAAAATCAAACAAAAGAGGAGAAATAATTATTTTACCTCTAAAGGAATTGCAAATGCAGGAGCACAGAATGTCTTTTTCGCTGAACCATTCATCAATCCCAGCCCATGGTAAAGAACTTTCACAGTATTCTCAAACGTCAATCGCCCCCACGGAAATGTTATACACAAATCCGGATTCTCAGCCATCTTCCATAGGAATAGATCAATATTACCTTCAATGTTCGGCTTAGATGCAATTACCGAGCATAAAAATAACAAGATCGTCAACTTTAGGCGCTTCTTACTAGTCTCCTCGTCTATCATTGACATCAGCTCATCCCTCACATCTTTGATACACACTTTCTTCTTTTCCCCAAACACCTTCATCTTCAGCTTACTTTTGTAGTTGCCCGATGTCTTGGATGGGTTCATTCCAACCGGGTAATCTTCACAATTAAACCCACAGAGGAGAGCATGCTCCCTCAACGAATACCGTATGAGAACACCATTGACTACAAACCAAACAACATTATCCTTATCTACTTTGACAGTTCGGAGCAACAACATCCACAATCCTTGAACCCGATGATTTGGTTCTTCAACCATATGAAGTATGTGTCCAAACTGCGGATGGTCCTCAAACCATTTCAACTCTGGTTTCATTCCCGTTTCCTTCAAAACGGCCAAGAAACCTTTCTCATCACACTTTGTTTGTATCTTACACTTTGCGTTGTACTCGGTAGGCTCGAAGTAAAACTCGTCTGGCTGCATCAGTAAGGTATCTGAATCCTCATCATCCTACAAAAATCCAAACAGAATGTCAAACTCAAATTACTCATACTAATGATACTACAACTACTGATACGACTACTACAACGAATTTATACAACATTACCAGTTATTTTAATTTCTACATTTATCTTAGTTTATACTAAGAGATGTGGAGGATTGGTTACATACATTTGATGGCAATGGATAGGTTGGCGAAGGAGCTGATGGCGATGGAGCAAGTGGTGATGGAGCTGATGGCAATGGAGCAAGTGGCGATGGAGCCGGTGGGGATGCGGCTGCTGGTTCATTTTCAACCACATTTTCAGGTTCCGAATCACTCAAATCATATCTCATATGTTCAGGGTTTTCCCTCACAGGATATCTACCGGCTGCCTTCTTAGTACGAGCCATTTCTGCAACATCCACAACAAAACAACAATGCAAATAGTCACTAAACTTTCCAAAACTGTTCAATACATTCGATCAATACAATAGTCTCAAATCAGCTTTCACCAAATGGTTCATTATAATAAGCAACTATCGGATTCGAACCGATTTCTACCACAATTTTGATTTTTGTGGTGCTCGAACCTCTGAGCTAAGCATGCTTATAGATCACAAGCAAGAATTTTCAAGAGATAAATAGCAAAAACAATCTGATAGTTTCAATTGTAATTTGGACACATGTTCTTTATAATGTCTAATTCTCTTAAAATTAATTAAATTCTTCAATTCAATAACATCTCCTTTGATAAAGTTTTTGAGTAATTTGTAAAAACGACAATGAATAACATGGTATTTAAGAAAGATGACTAGGCGAATTATGATCCTACCACATAAGAGTGAATTAATTATGTTCACTTTGGAGGATTTGACTCTTTGGACAAATTATGATACAAGGCGTATATTATTTTGTAGAACTCATTAGTTGTTAAATTATCAAATTATCATTTAATTCTTCATCGGGTTTAACTTAGGTTATTTAGGCTTTACCACACCAAAAATGTCCGATTTAATACTTCAATAAAGTTTGGATATAATATAAGCAACAAAATTTCCCATCCAAGGAGAGTTGACAATTTTGAATCATTCTAAACAATTCTTAAAAAAATAAATAGATTTTGAACTGTTTAAAAATTGTTTGTAAAAAATATTCTACTAATTTATCTACATCCTTCATATTTTGACACAATAAAGTTCATCTCCAAAACAGTAAGAAGAGAAATCTCTGTTAGAGATGCTGAGCATTTCCACCACTTTAAAGATGGAGAATGTTCATGTGGAGATTAAACAAAAAGGAATACATACATCAAGGGATTGTTACATGAAAGCTTTGTTTTGTCTGTAATGTTTTTTTATAAAATAGGAATTGTATTGTATGTAAACAGTAGCTAGAGATTCAATCTAATCCAGTGTCGTTATATGATCACACTTTAATTGATATCAACAATATACTACCTTGTTTAGAATTCTATTGCAATAAAATTATGGGTCTTAATCTCAAATACCCCTTGACCAAAACATACAACCTCATATGTCCCTTGACCAGAAAAGAATAGTTTTTTCATTTTTTTTAACCAAAACTTATGTAAAGACCAATAAAGGTTTAATGAATCTCTAAAATTACAGACCCAACCAATGAGATCCGAATCCAAACCCGAATCCAACAAAAAAATCCAAAAAATTTGGGTCCTAAACAAAAAAGATTAAACCCAATTTCTTTTTCCTCTTCTTCGACAATCTTCTTCTTCTTCATATGCTTTCTTCTTCTTTGAAGACATTACTCACTCTAAATTCTTCTCAAATACCCCTTAATCTCTTATAGATTCCGAGTATGATGATTTTGTGCGTCTCTCTCTTCCATTAATCGACGGTCTCTCAATTTGTTGTTTGATTTAGGGTCTTTTTCTAGTTTTGACAAAGATGGTGTTGAAGTGAGGGTTATTTGGAATTCACCGGATATGAGGAGGTGGTGGTGGTGGATCTCGATCTGTCCTTGTGCTCCTTCTTTCATTCCTTGTTTTCGCACTTCTCGTCTTCTTTGTTCGATCCATGAATATACATCGATCGGTCATCTTCATCACTTCTCCGTCTATGCAAACTTCTAGGTGAGCCCTTTCCTCCATTACAACTCTTAATTTTCAGAAAAAACGATTTTGATTTCCAATGGATTTTCATTTTTGGGTTTCGATTTGTATAAAGATTTTGATTTAAAACTGAAATTAGTCGGGTTTTACTACGAATTGGAGACGTATCCGTTTGAAATTAGACAAATTGGAAAATTAGGGTTTTTAGTTTTTAGTGTTTCAAATTGGTGTTACGAATTTGAGGTTTCGAATGGGTTTTGTATTAGGATTTTGATTTCAATGTGGAGATGGATTTGATTTTTGAAATTGGGTTCGAGTTTTAAGTAAATCTCAAATTTGGATAGTGTAGTGACTATTTACATTGTTGTATAAGATTAATGTGATGAAATACTAATTTTTTGTTGTTGCTGAAGCAAAAGAAGGAGAGAAGGAGAACAAAAAATGAGAAACTAGAAGAAGAGAAAGAACAAGAAGATATAGAAGAGATGGATGGAAAACAAGAAGAGACAAAAGAGAAGGATGGAGAAGAAGAAGAAGAAGAGAAAGGTATCAAAATGTCTGAAGGACAAGGAAGACATCAAGAGATGACAAAGAGGTAGAGAAGAAAAGGAAAAACATCAAAAAACAAGCAAGACTTCGAAGAAACCAAAGAAAAAGTGACTTGAAATGGATTTTTATGAAACTTGTATGAAAATGGTTGTTTTTTTTTGTATTGCAGGCACTTATGATGTTTGAATATTTTAGGTACTTATGGTGACCGGATTTTAGGTACTTATGGTGATCAGATTTTCCGTATTACTTGTACTAGTGCATTTTATTTATAATACTGTTGGGGTCGGATTTCACCCGCTGAGTCTCGACATCCAAAGTTATGATAAGCAACGCGCATGTTTCAAGCAAGCAGAGATAATATAACCCCTAGGTCATTTCACCCACAGAAGAAGGTGAAGACCTCCTGAAAATCCCTAAGTCCTTTGAACCTTCTACCTGTTGAAGGAACCTTCGAAGTTGTCTTCGTCTCAGGAGAAGTCATGAATGCAGCGTCGGAGAGGTCACAGAGCTAGCAGAAGGTGCTGCAGAGACGAAGGCTGCCTGGCACCGATGTCACTGAGCAGTGACACCGATGACAGGCAGTGGCGCCGATGTCACTGCCCAGTGACGCCGATGTGCCTGGCCTCATCGGCGTCCAAGCAGTTGACATCGGCGCCCAAGCCTTTCCCATCGGCTTCAGGTCCTTCAACGCCCATCAGAACATCAACAAGGGTTCCAGAAGGTTCAGCACGTCAAAGCCCAGCAACGAAGCCCACGTAGGCTCGACCGACATAGGCGAAAAAGGCAATCCACAAGGGTTTAGGAAAAAGGCTTGGCCGACTTAGGGGGTTATATATAGGAATGCAAAAACACTTGTAAAAGGATGATTCACAATTTTTATCACACAAGCAATACAAAGCAATTACAAACCCTAATTTCTCTTGGCTCATCATTGTTCTTCATAACTTATCTTCAGAAATCTCTGCTTCCTCTCGAAACCCTTACAGATCTAATTGTGCGAATTCCGGCTTCCATAATTTGGCGCCGACCAAGGGGATTTAGAGAATTTCTTACACAAAAAAGCTACGTTACATACCGAATCAAGGATGGTGAGCGGCGAAGAAAACACGTCTCGCAGAGACAACCAGGAGAAACAACCTTCGGTCGAGGCTACTGCTACCAAAGCTCCAGCTCAAGGCGACATGACCGAGGTGAAGAAGATGCTAGACACCTTCCTCACCGAACAGAAGAAGCAAGCCAAGATCATCGAGGCAAATTCGAAGGAGCTTAAAGCTCTTTCACGAAGAAAATGCGGAAGACCCGACACAGCAAGGCTTAGGGCACGTGTTAACCCTCAGCGCCTCGACTTCTCCGCACCTCGTGCTACTCGAGGAAACCCGGAGGATCTACCACCACCACCACCACGTCGGGAAACGGATAAGTCTCCCGAACGCGTCGTGGATATCTCCGACCAAGAAGAACCAGCTCCTACAAAGCGTGCACGCGCGGAAGATGCAGAAGGCGGCAGACAAGAACCACGCGCCTCGGACACTCAAAGCGCGTCAAGCTCTTCCAAGACAGAGATTGTGGGAGACACCGCGGAATACTCCAACTACTCTAGCGAAGAGCGGTACAAGAAGGAGCGGGAGCGCAGAGCATTCAAACGCTCTTACGCTGCAGAGCTCGCTGAAGTTAAAGCTCAGATGGATCGGGTGACCTCGGACCTAAAGCACACCCAATCGCAGATGCACCAGGGAACGAGAAAGGCTCCTGCCATCGCCCAGGTTCTAGAAAAGGCGAGGAATACGCCCTTCGATGAACGAATCGCGAAGACGAAAATCTCCGATCCCGGAAGGATCAAGTTACCCGTCTACGAAGGAACCACAGACCCTTCGGATCATCTGATGGAATTCGAAGTGGCCTTGGGAAGAGCAAACTTCAAAGAAGCAGAAAAGGACATTGTCTACTGCAAGCTATTCGTAGAAAGTCTCAAGGGACCTGCCCTTCAATGGTTCTACAAGCTAGAGAAGAATTCAGTTCACACTTTTCTCCAGCTTTCCGAGTTGTTCGTGCAGCACTACAACATCTTCATGGAACGGAAGATCTACGACTCGGAACTATGGAATAACAAACAAGGCGAGACCGAGAGTCTTCGGGCTTTCATGACAAGGTTTAAAAACACGCTGTCGAAGGTCGAAGGGATCAGCAATAAGTCAGCATTAGAAGCTTTACGGGGAGCACTTCGGTGTCCATCCCCATTCTGGCAGGAGATGAGCCTCAACACGCCGATAACAATCCAAGACCCCCTCCACCGCGCTGCAGACTTCGCTCGAACAGAGGAAGAAGTCCAAGCTAGGAAAGGTGGAAAATCCAAACAAGTAAGCGAACCGGCAAAGGTCACTGTACCTAAGAAAAGCAACCCCGCCTACGTCCAATACGAAGAAGGATCCGGAGGGGCTCATAATTATCAAGTGGAGTCGTCGGGTCGCGGACGCGGAAGAGGCCGTGGGCGCGGTCGCGGAAGAGGAACCTGGAATAACACTTGGACTAGAGAGTCAAAGGACTATGACGAGAAGCTATACTGTGATTTCCACAAGGCAAGTGGTCACTCCACCGCAAGGTGTCGCGAGTTAGGGCGACAACTCATAGCCAAGCCCATAGAGGGCACCTTAAAAAACAACAACAGCTTGTCAGATTTCAAGCCAGAGGAGAGAGCTCCCGCTAACATCGAGGAACAAGCAGATACTCCTAGACGCCAACGCCGCGATGATGGCATGGAAAACGAACAGCACCGCGAAGTTATCAACATGATAATGGGGGGCTCACAGTACTGTGCTGATAATGAAACTGCGATCGAAGCTTACCAACGCCGCGCTGACGTCTGCGCAAACATATCAGCACTCGCAAAGCCAAGGATTTCCAGCGACTCAATCACCTTCGACGAGAAAGATACCGAGGGCCTCGATCAACCACATAACGATCCCTTGGTAATCAACCTAACTGTCTACGACTTCAACGTCGCTCGCGTCCCCATCGATACAGGAAGCTCGGTGGATGTCATCTTCAAGAAAACACTTGAGCGAATGAAGATCGATCTTTCCACAATCAAAGGGAGCCCTAAACCCATAACAGGTTTCTATGGCGAAACAACCATGACGATAGGAACGATTCGCCTTCCTGTCCAAGCTGGCAACGTAAAGAAGATGGTCGACTTCACCGTCTCTGATCATCCAGCAATCTACAACATGATCATGGGGACTCCGTGGCTCAACCTGATGAGAGCTGTACCTTTAACATACCACCTATGCCTCAAATTCCCAACACCCATCGGTATAAAAACAATATGGGGAAATCAGAGGGATTCCCGTACCTGTTTTCTGGCTGAGCATAAGATGAGAAACATCGAGAAGAAGAAGGACGACCCTGAGCCTCAAGAATCATGAAAAAGAGCGAGAACCAGCCCCTAGCAGGTCAAGAACTTGACTGACCTCTTATGGCAATTACAGATTGTAGAAGGTCGTGTAGAAGAAGAGCGACCCACCTGCGAACCTGTAGTATCTATATGCATTGACGAGCAACACCCCGAAAGATGTGTTGAGATCGGAGCTACGCTTGATGAAGACATTAAAAAGAAGCTCGTGGTCTTCCTCCAGAAAAATATCAACACCTTTGCCTGGGCAGCGGAAGACATGCCTGGAATAGACATCAACGTGGCCAGCCACGAACTCAACGTCGACCCGACCTTCAAGCCAATAAAACAAAAAAGGAGGAAGCTCGGTCCTGACCGAGCAAAAGCGGTAAACGACGAGGTCGAAAGGCTTCTACGCGTCGGATCAATCACCGAAGTCAAATACCCCGATTGGCTCGCCAACCCAGTCGTGGTAAAAAAGAAGAACGGGAAGTGGCGTGTCTGCGTGGATTTCACAGATCTGAACAAAGCATGTCCGAAAGACAACTTCCCTCTACCTCACATCGATCGCTTGGTGGAAGCAACAGCAGGAAATAAACTCTTGACATTCATGGATGCCTTCTCAGGCTATAATCAGATTCTAATGCACCCTGAAGATAGAGAGAAGACCGCTTTCATCACCGACCGAGGAATCTACTGTTACAAGGTGATGCCCTTCGGCCTAAAAAACGTAGGAGCAACATATCAAAGGCTCGTGAAAAAGATGTTCAGGGATCAGTTAGGCAAAAAAATGGAGGTGTATATAGACGAATTGCTCGTGAAATCCCTCGAGGAAGAAGACCACATCTCTCACCTGGAAGCATGCTTCGAACAGCTGAACCTTCACAACATGAAACTAAACCCCACGAAGTGTAGATTTGCGGTAACATCAGGAGAATTCTTGGGATACCTAGTCACTCGTCGTGGCATCGAAGCAAATCCGAAGCAGATCGACGCGCTCATCCAAATGGCATCCCCAAGAAACAAGCGCGAGGTGCAGAGACTAACTGGACGAGTCGCCGCGCTCAACCGTTTCATCTCGCGCTCAACTGACAAGTGCCTATCCTTGTATGACACGCTGCGAGGTAACAAACAATTCGAATGGTCTGACAAATGTGAGGACGCTTTCAAACAGCTCAAAGAATACTTGGCAACGCCGCCTATCCTTGCTAAACCAGTCACCGGGGAACCTCTTTTCCTCTAAAGCAGTAAGTGTTGTGTTAGTATGCGAAGAGCGAGGCGAGCAAAAGCCCATCTTCTATGTTAGCAAGACCCTCACCGACGCAGAAACAAGATATCCTCAGCTAGAGAAGCTAGCTCTTTCGATCGTCATGGCATCACGAAAGCTAAGGCCTTACTTTCAATCTCATACCATCGTGATTCTCAGCACCTTCCCTTTACGAACGGTCTTGCATAGTCCAAGTCAGTCTGGCAGGCTGGCCAAGTGGGCTATATAACTTAGCGAATACGACATCGAGTATAAAGGACGAACGTGTAACAAGTCACAAGTGTTAGCAGACTTCCTTATCGAACTCCCAGAAGACCATTCCACAAAGGAGGTTCGACCGGGGATCTGGGAACTACACGTCGACGGCTCATCCTCCAAAAACGGGTCTGGAGTAGGGATACGTCTAGCATCACCAACAGGCGAGATCCTCGAGCAATCCTTCCATCTAGGCTTCAGAGCCTTTAATAACGAAGCAGAGTACGAAGCCATCATCGCTGGAATGAGACTCGCCCAAGGACTTAACATCGAGCACGTTCACGCCTTCTATGATTCACAACTGGTCTCCAACCAGTTCAGTGGGGAGTACGCAACCAAAGACGATCGGATGGGAGCTTATCAAAAAATAGTTAAGGACCTCGCCTTGACATTCAAAGAGTTCACACTGACACGAATCCCCCGAGGAGAAAACGTTGACGCAGACGTCTTGGCAAACCTTGCCTCCGCTTCGGCTCCACCAAAAGATCCAGCCTTGAAAAGGGTTATCCCCGTAGAGGTCATCGAATTTCCGAGCATCAAACAAGACATGACGCTCGCTATATCGACACGATCACAGGCTGGTAAATAGACTGAAGCCACCACTGAAGCAAGGGTCAAGGACGTCGAAATGACAGAAGCTGAGGCAAACACAGAACCTGTGCTTTCAACAGCGCCAACATCTGACGCCGAAGACCTAAGGCAACCCGAAGAACTCCCCACGCAGAACCTTCCGCTTGAACCTATAGACAAAGACATGACCGTCCCCATGGACACGGACGAAGAGCCCGAGTACGGTTGCGATAAACCCTGGATGGATCAAATTCGCGGTTACATCATCAGTGGAAAGCTCCCTAACAGCAAGTGGGCAGCTCGCAAGGTACAAAAACAAGCAGCCCGATACGTCCTGCTCGACGATAACAACTACAGGCGGGGATTCTCTGGTCCTTCACTCACCTGCGTCGAAGGAGAAGATGCAAAACAAGTCATGGAAGAAGTACACAGCGGGTCCTGCGGCAATCACTCAGGAGGCAAAGCCTTGGCAATCAAGATAAAGCGACATGGCCACTTCTGGCCTACCATCGTGAACGACTGCGTTAAGTTCTCAGCCAAGTGCGAAAGATGTCAGCGTCATGCTCCAAAGATTCATCAACCAACGGAGAAGCTCTCTTCCGTCACCTCTCCTTACCCATTCATGAGATGGGCAATGGACATCGTTGGACCTCTGCATGCATCGAAACAAAAACGCTTCTTACTTGTTTTGACAGATTACTTTTCGAAGTGGGTAGAAGCTGAAGCTTACGCAAGTATCAAGGACGCCCAAGTTGAAAGTTTCGTCTGGAGAAACATTATCTGTCGTTATGGAATTCCGTTCGAAATCGTCACCGACAACGGTTCCCAGTTCATCTCCAACAGGTTCAAGACCTTCTTTGCAAAATTGAAAATTCGACTCAGCAAGTCTACTCCTCGTCATCCTCAAGGAAATGGTCAAGCAGAAGCAATCAACAAGACAATTCTCGATGGCCTTAAGAAACGTTTGGATGCGAAGAAGGGTCGTTGGGCAGACGAGCTCGAAGGCGTTTTATGGTCCCACCGCACCACTCCTCGATGCGCAACATGCGAAACTCCTTTTTCCCTTGTCTATGGAACTGAATGTGTCATACCCTCCGAAGTGACTTACCCAGGACCGCGACGACGTCTCTTACCAGAAAACGAAGAACTCAACGATTCACTCCTCTTTGATGAACTGGATTTCCTTAACGAAAGGCGCGATCAGGCACTCATCAGAATAGCCAACTATCAGAACGCAGCCGCACGCTACTACAACTCCAAGGTTCGAGAACGACGTTTCCGCGAGGGTGACTTGGTCTTGCGCGAAGTCTTCCAGAATACAGCAGAGCGGAACGCAGGCAAACTAGGAGCTAACTGGGAAGGACCTTACAAAGTCACCGCTGTAGTCCGTCCCGGCGTCTACGAGCTCGCCACCATGGCTGGCACGCCGATACTCCATTCATGGAACGCGAAGCACTTGAAGAGGTACTATCATTAGTCCTCTTCTAAGGCCCTTGCCTTAAGCTACGAGGCGACTTGATCCCTACAAAGGGTACGTAGGCAGCTTGTCTTCGGACGAGTTCAGTTGCCCTCCTCCGTCAAAAGGGGGGGAGTGGGGTACGTATACTCATAATACTCCCATTTTATACTTGGTATTTGCTTCAAGTAATAGGCATTTGACTCAAGTCTCATGGACTTCTTTTGTGATTTCCTTCATGGGTTACTCGAAGCCTTGTTTAAGCAATGTTATCAATTACATCCCCCAGGGATTCTTCAAAGCCTTTTCAAAAGCAAAGTTCAATCCACTGTCGTTGCTGCTGGCCACAGCAACAACGTGCGAACCTGAACACGTTGACATCCATCACCGGATCCTAAGCGCGCTATATAAGTTATAACGATCAGTTTCAGGGCTTTTGACTCTGGCTGGTTTTAATGTTCACTTCCTGGTCTTTTGACCGCGAATGTTCGTTCAAAAAACCCAACAACACCGTTGGTAAAAAGCAGCTGCCAATGGTTACTTAGGTTTATATACCGAATAATCATTCAGAAAACCCAACAAACGCGTTGGTCAAGTCAAAAGGTGTGATCGCTTCTGGACAGACGTGTTCGGAAAGCACCGCCATTCTAGAAAACCCAACAGCAAACGTTGGTAGGAAAGGAGCAAAAGCACACTTGCGATCCTGGACAACACATTCATAAACTCAACGACAACGTTGGTACGAAAAGCCTAAGGCGTGCTATGGTATGAACAACTTTCAACCTATAAAGGTTTGGCCAACAAAACGGGTATCTTTACTCTTGAAAGTTCTATAAAAGGTAAAGCATGAAACTCAATCAAAACAAGATCATAAACAAAGCGTCATAAAAATCAGAGAATACGAACCATCCAACGCTATCTCCAAAAAATTACGAGTAATCATATCATAAAACAATCTAAGTCTGAAAAACGAGACAAGTAAGATCAGTCATCAGCGCCCTCGTCGCCTGTCGCCTCGACGTCGTCCTCGTCTGACAACTCGACGTCGTCGTCAACAGCAGCACTGGTCTCAACAGCACCAGCAGGAGCCGTGGGGATCTCAAGAACTCTCCGGACACCAGCAAGGAGGTCCGCGAATACATCGTGGGCGTCGTAGATCGGGTGACGCCGCTGACGCAACGTCTCGACCTCCGTCGGGAGATCTGGCGGGTCCGATCCCTGAAGAAGGCCGATGAACTCCAAGTTCGTATCGATCTCAGTAAGGTCCAGCATGTCGTTCTGGACATTCCCGCCAATCTCCGCAAGTAGCCCGGCAACCTCGCTGGTCCGCACCACAAAACTGCGAGTCATCTCGTCTCTGGCCTCTGCAATGGCAACGTCGACCCTAGCGCGCTGAAGGTCGCTAGCAGAGCTAAGCTCGCCCCTCAGCCGAAGTGTCTCACCCTCGGCCTTAGCACACCGCGACTTGAGCTTCGACAACTTATCTTCATAATCCTTCTTGACCCTCTGCAGAGCAAGAGCATCGAGCTCGAGAGCTTCGTTCCGCTCCACAGTCTCATTCAGCCTCGACTGTAGGGCGGCATTGGCCTCTTTGGCCGCACTAAGCTCACTACCCCTAGAGAGAACGTCCTCATCGTAGTCTCCAACCAAGCGGTCAAAGAGGAGGGAGAGCTGCAAGAACACGTAATATAATGTAAAAACATATTAAGGCGTAGAAAGTGCTAAAGGAAGGAATGTGGAAAGAGAGAATCAAACCTCAGAATATCTCGACTTCACTACCGAGTAGCCTCGGCACGGAGCAACCCGTCGCCACCGCTCACGGAAGCCTCTCCGCCGATAGCTGCTGCAGGAATCGCGTCCGCCCTTTGCCTCTTCGAAGGGGTCACACGGTCGACGCCCTTTCCTTTGCCACTAGAAATGCGGGCTCTCTCTGCTGACAGCCTGCGGAACTCCGCAACGTCATCCGAAGAAGGAGGAGGAAGAGCGGTCTTCGGTGCCGAAGGTCGTGAGGTTCTCGCCCGCGTCGACGGAGCAGGCGGAGTCGAGGTCATCGGCATCGCCACCCCCGGTGCACCGGTGCCCGAAGACCCTCTGGCCTTCGCTGCTGCCTCGAGCGCAATCTGCTCCTGGCCTCGCCCAAGAACCTTCCTCGGAAGGATCTCAGCAGAAAGTGCTCTCTCGATCCTCTTTCGGCTGAACGACCTCCTCCAATTGCCGTTCCCAGAAGAGAGTTCCTTGTGCATAGCAGCGAGAAACTCCTTCGAGACTTTAGGCATCGTTGGCTTCCCTGCAAAGGATAGATTCAAACAGTTAGTAGATGACAAAACAAACAGTAAAAATCACTAAGAATTGGTTACCTCGTCTTTCCCATCTCGTCTTGACAAGGTCAATGCATTCCGCCACGACGATCCTCTCGGAGATCTCAGCGAAGAAGAAGTGGTACTCGAAGTGGTCATCTTTGCTTGGAAACCCAGCGATGAGTGCCATTCCCGATAAGTTAGTAACGCTATGCTTGAGCTCTTCGCTTAACCCACGAGTCCTAAAGTCTGTCAAGAAAGATAAATTCTCGGTACTGATGTCAACGCCGCACTCTCTGCTCAGCACGTAAATACCAAGGAGATGTCTAATGCCCCTGGGGTTAATCTGAGCAAGACAGACACCGTGAACCGCGAGATAGCGCATGAGGAAGCGAGGCAGCGGAAACCAGAGCAGACACTGATCGAAGTAGTTCTCGAACAAAGTCATGTATCCCGCAGGCGGGGCGTCAGCTCTATCAGCAGGAGTAGGGGCAACTAACACAATGTCTTCTGAAATCCTACAGTTCCTTCGGAGACGCCTCAAAGACTTTTCATCCGAGAGAGAAGACCCAGGAGGATCTGGACAAACCTTCGCCTTCGCTTTCTTCTTAACCTTTTTAGCTCTCCTTGTTTGCTCAACCTCGACGGACACGTTTTCATCATCACTCTCATCACTAGAAGCTTGCAAGTCAGACGAGGAAGAACAAGGCGATACGTCTGCGCGACCAAGCGGAAGGTCCGGGTCCTCGTCATTAAGAGGGATCGACCCTCCAACGCTCGGCCGTATCAAGTCCTCCGGGTATGCCAAAGGGTCGTCGGGGTACCTCAGTAGATCGTCTCTCATCGGGATGTCAACACCCGACGACTCCAAGCAGTCATCAGGGATCGACGTCGACGACGGGACCAAGGACCTCTGACCTTCGGCTCGACGACGAGTGAAGCTCGGCACATCGGGCGCGTCTGGGACTTCGGGGTCGTCGGCAACGACGTCGGATGGCCTCGGTTCATCACCCTCAACGGACCCTAACTCATCATCGGCGTCCGTCGATGTCACCCCAATGTCAAGAGACTTCGGACCGGGGGAAACCAATGCCACATCACCGCGTCTCGTCGGCTCTCTGGGGGATGAAACCGAAGTCACGGTAGCTCCGGTGACAATGTCGTCCCTCTCACGACCGTTGATTTCAAAACCGAAATCCTCATCTACACTTTGGTCCTCCATAAACACAAGTTGCCTACATGAAACCCAATCCAAGGATCAAAATCAAGGATCTTCTTTCATCCTCAACAACTCCAAGAACATCAAAATCAATCAAAAAGAGTTCAACAATCTACTCAAATCTAAAGATCCATTCATTGACAATCAAAGCTTATACACAAAACCCAAGCAAGATTCATCAAGCAACTATCAAATCCAAGGGTTCATCATAAATCTAACAACTAGTTCTTCATGGGAAAGAGTAAGATCCACCACATTTGAAAGGCTAAAGAGCTTTGAAGGAAAAGAAAGCTTTGATGAAGATGAAAAGGGAACTTACGAAAGAAACCAAGAAGACTTCGGGATGGTCGGAAAAAGCGAGCGGCGGCGCCGGAGGTTGGTCATGATGGCGTCGGGAGAGGAAGGAAGAAGAAGAGGAAAAGAAAGGAAAAACCCTAAAAAAAAGATGAGTGGAGGAGAAATCTTATCTTTTTTTTAAAAAAAAAAAAAAAAAAAAGGGGTAAAGGCTTCTCCTTCCCTTAGCGGGTCCCGAAAATCTTCAGCAAGACTTTCATTCTCGGAATTCGTCTTTCCCGTTGCAAAAAACATCGTTGATATCAACAAACGCAACGCGGAGTCTTAAAATCTCCGGGGAAAAAAAAAAAAAATTCTGCAAAACTTCAATACGCGCAGAGCGAAGTCTTTAAATCTTCAGCAAGGTCTTAAAATCCTTAAGTATAAAAACCGTTGTCGAACAGCATACACTGTCAGCTCTTACAAGCAGAGCACGAAGTCTTAAAACCTTCGAAAAACGGAAAACAACGTTTACAGTGTTATCAACACTATGGACTCAAGCCTACGACGTCATAACTTTAGACAGCTAATTTCGACACCCAATGGTCCTTAAACTCGATATTGTTATCATTAACACTACCGAGCTGGGGGGCTAACTGTTGGGGTCGGATTTCACCCGCTGAGTCTCGACATCCAAAGTTATGATAAGCAACGCGCATGTTTCAAGCAAGCAGAGATAATATAACCCCTAGGTCATTTCACCCACAGAAGAAGGTGAAGACCTCCTGAAAATCCCAAAGTCCTTTGAACCTTCTACTTGTTGAAGGAACCTTCGAAGTTGTCTTCGTCTCAGGAGAAGTCATGAATGCAGCGTCCGAGAGGTCACAGAGCCAGCAGAAGGCGCTGCAGAGACGAAGGCTGCTTGGCACCGATGTCACTGAGCAGTGACACCGATGACAGGCAGTGGCGCCGATGTCACTGCCCAGTGACGCCGATGTGCCTGGCCTCATCAGCGTCCAGGTAGTTGACATCGGCGCCTAAGCCTTTCCCATCAGCTTCAGGTCCTTCAACGCCCATCAGAACATCAGCAAGGGTTCCAGAAGGTTCAGCACGTCAAAGCCCAGCAACGAACCCCACGTAGGCTCGACCGACATTGGCGAAAAAGGCAATCCACAAGGGTTTAGGAAAAAGGCTTAGCCGACTTAGGGGGTTATATATAGGAATGCAAAAACACTTGTAAAAGGATGATTCACAATTTTTATCACACAAGCAATACAAAGCAATTACAAACCCTAATTTCTCTTGGCTCATCATTGTTCTTCATAGCTTATCTTCAGAAATCTCTGCTTCCTCTCGAAACCCTTACAAATCTAATTGTGCGAATTCTGGCTTCTACAGTGTTTATGGTAGTAGTAGTATTATTTAACATACACGTCTTAATAAAAACACATATCTTTATAAAAACACATGTCTTAACAAATAAGAATAAAAAAATATACATATTTAACACATGAGCCGTCATATATTAAAAAACATTAAAATCTCTCATTTAGTTATATTCAGTTATATAGTAGTACAGTTTTACACACAGTCATTTTTGGCTAGTTTTCAGGTATTCTTAGTCATATTTTGGTAAAATTATAATTTTTCTAGTAGTAATAATCCAATTCAACCATTTAAACGTATTTACTAGCGTTTCGTGTATTTAAATGTGAAAAAATTCTCTTTTCGCTTACTTTACATAACAACGAGGTATGTTCTCATACATTCACCATGTGTATAAGCTATAGTGTTAGATAAATAGTTATGTTTTTCTCTAATTTCAAAATATTTTTAGTAGTTCGTAATAATCAAGTCAAGACAGATGTACCAATAAGTAATACATACATAAATCTTATACTACGGAAACAAAATGTAAAGAAAAACAAATTATTCAACATAGTCATAATCATTCATACCAGTTATACATATTCATAAGTCATACGTAGTAGTAGTAGTTATATCAGACAGAGAGAATTACCATTTGTATCTAGTTTTCTTCTTGCACTCCATCTCCAGCTGTAAAGGTCTCCCACATACCTCCCCGACCAGTTCCTCTATGTCCATGTTCTCCAACTGACGCGCGCCGTAATTCTTGATTTCTTCCTTTCTTAATCACGTGGACCGGAGGCAACCTGTAGCGGATCTCGTTGAGTTTTGCATCATGTATCTGTCAAGCTGTGAAATGGGGTACATGATATATCGTCTTAGTATATCCCATTGCTCACATCTCCATCGAATAAAATCGGGAGGTAAACTCATGATTGTGCAATTCTTTTAGCAGTTATATTAGTCATATCAGTTATATCAGTTGTATCAGTTATACGAAAACCCTAAAACCCTAAAACTCTAAAAAATCTATTTACTTCCAATTTTTGTTTGATTATATCATGGTTGGATCACGGTTCAGCAAAACATCTACTTTTAAAGAAATTGAAAAATACTTAAATATCAAACCTTAGAAAGATGAAGAACCGAAGAATACTTATGCCCTCTCCATTGTCTCTGTTTTTGTTAACGAAGATGAAGAATGGCGATAACGGGCGAGAGAGGAAGAGGAAGAGGGAAAAATCCGAAGCTCTCTGTTTTTTTTTAGTTGTTTTCTTTGCCACTAAACGAGAGGAAGAGAATGAAGACGAAAGGAATAGAAATAACACAGAAGATGAAGAGAGAAATAAGAGGAAGAGAGGAGGAATCGATTTTTTTTTCAAGCTTCCTCTGTTTCATTAAGCTAACACAGAGAGAGAGAGAGAAAAGAGGAAGATGAATGACACATGGAGGTTTAGATAGGTTAATATTAGTTTTTGGTTGTTGAGTAATTGAATGTCAAACTTAATTAGAGGAAAAGAGGAAGAATTGATTGATTTTATTGTTTGAGCTCTCTGTTTTGGATTTAACGCTGAGAAAAAAAGAGGAAGAGGAAGGGGACACGTGGAATGTTAGAAAGGATGTTAATATCATATTAATAAATATAAATGGGTAAAGATAAAAGAAAATAAATTGGGGGTAGTTAGAATAGAGAGGGATAGTTAGATTAAAATTTTGATTATTGGGGTTTTTGAGATTAAACTCCGTTTTCTCATAGTGAAATATAAATCAATTACTATCAATGAAACACACATTACAAAAAAAAAAAAAACACGATCGCTGAACTACTCATTGTGCGAACGCAATGAAGACTTTGTTGTCATGAAAACGTTTTGGAGCCATCTTCTTAAACCTAAGGTAATGTTCTCCAAGTAACACAAATATCTTCTCTAATGCCTTTGTGTTTTTAACCAAATGTTTCAAGAAAAAAACCAAGTGTCTTGTTTGTAGACCCCATAGGGACTTGTTCCAACGAACCTCATCTATTGTCCAACATTGAACCAGATTCAAGCTTTGAAATTCTAAGTTATTGGGCCATAATAGGCTAGTGTATATAAAGCCTTATAGATTGATTAGGGTTTTGAGATTAGGTTTTCATTAAGCTTGTATAAATAAGTTGTAGCCTCATTTTGCAATTCAACAAGACATAATTATTCTTTCATGTTAAATTTAACATGGTTTCAGAGTGAAATCGATCCTAAACTCGATTTTTTTTTACAATGGTTGATGAAACGGTGAAGAAGATGAATCCTTCCTCCGTGTATACTCTCTTTGCAATAGATGATCCCGAGAATGTCATCACCAAAGTGGCGTTGACAGGGAAGATAATGAATGGTCTCGCCGATGCAAACTTCCCTTCGAGCAAAGAGGAGATCGGCTTTATTGATGGGTTTGTGACTGGACCAGCAATATGTTTAGATGAAGAAGAAGACTGGTTGTCCGTGAATTCCATGGTGGTTTCATGGATTTACAACGCTATTGATGTATCGATTCGGTCAACAATTACGAATCGTGATATTGCGAAAGATCTTTAGGATAGTATCCAAAAACGTTTTTCTGTTTCAAACGAGGTCCGTGTGCAACAACTTACAAAGGAACTAGCAAGTTGTGTACAAGGACAGATGACTGTTGAACAGTATTCTGCGACAATCCAGAAGCTGTGAGAAGATTTGACTCAAATTGAACCAAAATCTGGTTGTACATGCGCTCACAAGGCTAAAGCTAAGAGATTAAGTGAGAAGAAGAAACTACATATGTTTCTGTTGGGATTAGATGGGTCAATCTATAGTACAGTTCGGACAAATATTCTTAATACTGTTCCGCTACCAAGCATAGATCATGCCTACAATATGGTGATACAAGAGGAACAGTTACGGAGCACTGATCGTGTAATGCGCGTGAACCAAAAATTTAGAGAAGATAATTGAATTGGACCGAATGGTTTAATTTTAATTGTTCGATTTGGCTGGTTTGGGTTAAGGGAACCCTAGGGCTCGTTTGGGTTAAGGGAACCCTAGGGCTCGTTTATAAGAGAGAGAAGCCTCCATTTTGTGCAGAAAAACTTGATAGAGGCTGAAAAATTGGAAGAGAAGAGAAGAGGATTCGTTTTTGGTATTTGTAGAAAAGAATGAGATGAAGACAGTTCTGACGCGTTTTAGACGAGTTGAGAAACAGACTGGCTAATCTATTTGGATTGGAGTGAAACTTTTATGGTAAGTTCTCCACTCTTATATCTAGCTTTAGGCGAAATCGGATTGTCATTTGGATGATTATTATGAGATTTATTGTTGTTTTTCCGAGAGAGATTCGTGCAGAATTGGATTTGCGATCAGTCCATTTCGTGGGTGTTTTCCCGTCGAACCAGAAAGAGTTAGAAGACGATATGCATATCGTTGGAAATGTCTCGGTCTCAAAATTCTAGATCAGGTTTCCGATCAATATTCTGAGGTAGTATCCGTTCTCAGTGTGCTTTTGAAGTCGGCATGTTGTTTCTGTTTTTAGAAAACCCTAATCCGGTTTAGAAGAAACTCCAATTGGTTTGGTTTGGTTTGGTTTAGTTAACCAGTTTGGTTGGTTTAGTTTAGCTAACTAGATTAGTTTGGTTTAGTTTAGTTAACCGGATTGGTTGGGTTGGTTTGGTTTAGTTAACCAGATTGGTTTGGTTGGTTGGTTTAACCGATTGTTTTGGTTTGGATTAACCGACGTGTTTGGTTTGCAGTGTTCATCAGGTAAAGGTCCAAGGACTGAGGTCTGAGGCAACTGATATGTTAAGGTAAGTGCGTGACCATGGTCCCAAGTGGATGGAACATTAGGATTCCTGGTGTTAGGTTGATTGATGGTTGGATTCTTGATTGACTAAGATGTTTGTGTGGTGCAACCGTTTATGTTTGTTTGTTGACATTTTATTGCAGGTGATCGTGTTTCCGCAAGCTTGGAATCGAGCCGGAGAGGAGATGGCTCGATCCTAGCGTCACTAGAGGTGGTGTCAATCGACACTCATGTGGTTTTGTTTTGCTTGTTGTTTGATGTGTTGTGTGTTTTTTGGTGTTTCATTTACCTTGGTAATTGGCCGAGTAGATGGGATGACCGCCTCACTGAGTATTTGTGATAATACTCGCGCATCTCTTTTTGCCATGTGATGCAGGTAAAGTGTGACCGTGAAATCATGGCTAGGAGGAGGAGGATGATCTGGGGTCTCGGTTGCTTGTTTTATGTTTTGTTACTGCGTCAGAACTGCCATAGGCTGTTGGTTTAGTTATGGAACCTTTTAGAATTGGTTGCTATGTTTCTTTTGGTTACTGGAATTGGAATTGGTAGAGTAGTTGTTATCCGCTAGTTGTCTGTGTAGTTTGCTTGGTCGTTGAGGATAACATTTATGGGAATGCTAGTCTGAGACCAAGGTTTGTTTATTAAAAAAAAACGGGTCGGATCGTTTCAGTTTGGTATCAGAGCCCTTACGGTTTTAGGACGAGGTAGAACTGCAAGGATCGGTAATTTGGTTAAATTGCAATTCTATGGGTTTGGGGATTCGGGATCATCTTCCTTCGAGCCTTTAATAAGATTTCACGGTAAGTGTTAGTTGTTTGTGTTTTCTAGTATTCTTTATTTATGCTTTTGGCAAGTATGAAATACGGTTAGTAGTACTAGAGGGTTGGGCCGTGGTGGCCATGGTGACCGTGGAGGTCAGGATGGTGGTCGGGGACCAGTGAGTGAGTCTGCTGGGAATGCGGCTCAGGGTTCCACGTTTGAAACTACGACGGATCCGTAGACGTTTCAGAAGGGTTTGAGTACTAGTGTAAGTATCTGTGGGAGTGCCCGTGTGAGTGCTAGTGTGAGGGCTGGTACTGGAACTGGTGCTGGATTTGCTCGCTGTTCAGGTGCGCCCGCAGGAGGAGTCTAGGTGACGAGATGATCGTCTGACAAATCTGTTGTAGTAGTTGTTGTGGCGGGCACTAGTGAGTGAGTCTGCCGGAAGTGCGGCTCAGAGTGCTACGCATGTGGCAGTCCGTAGACGCTTCAAGCCGGCTTGAGTGCCATTGAGACTGCCAGCGTGCAGCCAAGTGTGAGCGCCAGTGTGAGGGCTGGTGGGGATAGTGTGGTTCTAGGTTGGCTGTCGGGGGCCGGTGTGGTCCTCGTGAGGTTGGTAGTACTGGTGCGCCTACGGGTGAGGCTCAAGGTTGAGATGATCTTCTGGTGGATTGACTTCAACAGTTATGAGAGCGGTTACCGAGTGCGGTGCCAGTTAGGCTCCGGTGATGCCATGAGTGGGAGAAGTGCGGCGAAGGGTTGCGGTTGTTGGGGAGGTTCCGTCTTATCTGCGCATGAGGGAACATCTGCAGAGGATTGATTTTGGATTCTTTGCGAGTGGTGTTTGCAGCTAGAAGGGTTCAAGCAGAGTTGGCCTGGGCGGACTTTTGGGCAGAGTTTAATGCCAAGTTCTTTCCTCAAGAGGCTGCGGATTGTTTAGAGACGATGTTTTTGGAACTAGATCTGAGAGAGATCAGTTCGTGGGTATGATTTGGAGTTTAATCGACTCCTGGTTTATGCTGGTTGATGCTGGTAGGAGCATGGAAGGCAAGGAGGCCCAAGATAAGAGGTTCTTGAGAAGACTTTGACCAGGTTGGAGGATACGGTGCGGAGTGTCTAAGTTTGCTACGAGAGCAGAGCTGGTTGAGACTGCTGGATGCATTGAGGAGGTCATGAGGGAGCAGGCTATGGTGGTTTGCTCAGCTGTTCAGTTTATGAGGCCTCAGCGACATGTAGTACCTAGCAAGGCGGCAAGCCTATGCAGAGACAGAAGAAGAAGTGGGAGGATACTTCCGGGTTGAACTAGAGTGGCCGAGGATGCTTCGGGTGTGGAAGCATGGGTCATAGTTGGCGAGCTTGTTAGGTTTCTTAGCACATGGGAGTTGTGTAGAGACCTTGGTAATGGGCAATAGTGAGTCCCACGTGTGGTTTGAGTATGGAGCATCATTGCTTCATCACCCCGGAGCGTGCCGAGTGAGCGGTATTCAGAGTGGCGCTGGTGAGTGGATTGGACCGGTTATGGTTGTTGGAGGAAAGTTACTAATTACTCATGGCCGGGCGAGAGGCGTGGATATTCTAGTAGCTGGTGAGTTGGTGCCAGCAGACTTGGTGATTAGTCCAGTGGAGCTGTATGATGTTATCCTGGATATGGATTGGTTGAATCGGTATAGAGTTCATCTGGATTGTCACCGGGGTCGAGTGATGTTTGAGTGTGATGGTGGGAGGTTGGTTATCAGGGGGTGAGACCGACTCCTGGGAGTCTCGTGATCTCTCTATGCTAGCTGAGGCTATGTCGAGAAGGGTTGAGAGGCTCATTTGGCGAATATGGTGATGCCGGAGTCTGTAGGTGAGGTTACAGTGAGGGATATTCGGGTTGTCCAAGACTGTGAGGATGTCTTTCGGTCGTTGCAGGGATTACCGTCGTCGCGGTCGGATCTTTTCGCGATGGAGTTAGAGCTTGGGACGACGCTATTATCTAAGGCACCGTACAAGATGGCTCCAGCAGAGTTGGAAGAGCCGAT
>LT669789.1:20969349-21138801 GCA_900128785.1 Arabis alpina
ACCCGGAATACCATCACAATCGTGATCATCACAGATCACCCGGACCATCCCTCACCCCGGATGTCCCTGCAGAGTCTCTCCAGAACTAGACAGTTCTAACCACCGTAAAACTTCTATTCCGAGACTCTCTCATACACACACACAAACTGCTAGAGTCCCCACCGAAACTGGCAAGTTCTATTCACAATAAAACTTCCATTTCAAGGTTCTCTAACCACAAACACATGACTCTCAAAGTCAAAACATAAGAAAAACACTTTCTTATTCAACTGGGAACTGTCATAATCATTACAACTTAATGAAAATACAAAATCCACAACCAAAAACCTCACCACACACGGTGATCACAACACAAAACTGAAACTGGAAACCACAAAGAAAAACGAATTCACTCCTCGACTTGCTTCTCGAACCATTTCCTGAATTTCGTTTTCATCTTTGCCTCTGGTTCCCAAGTCTCCTCCTGAATACCGTCACAGTCCCACAAGACTCTCAACAACGGCACTCTCTTCCGGCGCAGAACCTTGATACTTCTCTCAAGAATCCTAACCGGCCTCATCCCAACAGTCATATTTGGCTGAAGATACGCAGGAATCGTCACTGCTACCTCCTCAGAAGCATGCAAGCATCTCCTGAGTTTCGAAACATGAAACACATCATGAAATTTCTCCATAATCGGAGGCAGCTCCAACCGATAAGCAACTGGTCCCACACGTTCCACAACCCGGAACGGCCCCATGTACCTCGTACTCAGCTTATCCTCGGATATGGACCTATTTAGACCCCGCATCATAGCCATCTTGAGATACACACGATCTCCGACTGCAAACTCCAACACTTTCCTTCTCCATCGGCAAACTCTTCTGCCGATCCTGAGCCTCTTTCATGTTCAACTTTACAACACGGATCTTCTCCGTCGTCTCCTGAACAAAATCAGCCCCAAAGATGCTCCTCTCCCCCACTTGGGTAAAAACAACGGAGTACGACATGGCCTCCCATACAATGCCTCAAAAAGAGCCATACCAATACTCGCCTGAAAACTGTTGTTATATGCGAACTCCACTAAACTCAAGTGATCCGCCCAATGACCACCCCAATCTAGCGCGCACATCCTCAACAGATCTTCCAGTGTCTGAATCGTCCTTTCGGACTGCCCATCCTTCTACGGCTGATTAGCTGTACTCATGTGCACCTTAGTACCCATCTCAGCCTGAAAAGCTCTGCAGAACACTGAAGCAAACCTCGGATCTCTATCCGACACAATACTCGCTGGCACACCATGCAACCTCACAATTTCCTTCACATACTTCTTAGCCAAGACCCCAGCTCCATCCGTCTTCTTAATGGGCAAAAAATGTGCGGACTTAGTTAGTCGATCCACAATCACCCAAATCGCGTCATAGGTCCGAGAAACCGGCAACAAAACTACGAAATCCATGATAATCATGTCCCACTTCCACTCTAGAATGGGTAAACTCTGCAATATGCAACTAGGAACCTGATGCTCAGCCTTCACCAGTTGACACACGTTGCACGCTGCCACCCAATCCGCCACATCCCTCTTTATCCCGACCCAATGATAATACCGCTTTAGATCCCGATACATCTTAGTCGCTCCCGGATGAATCGGAAACTTACTCGCATGAGCCTCTCTCAGAATTTCCTGCCTTAAGTCCTCATCCTTAGGTACACAGACTCGTCCATGCACCAAGATAGTCCCGTTAGCAGAAACCTGATATTCGGAACCAGTAGCCTTAGAGAGATCTAACAACACCTGATCTTTCTCCTGAGCTACTCGAATCCTGCTCAAAAGATCCGCCTGATCTGCTGCCGCTAACCCCAACGGTTCCTTTGAAGTAACACACAACTTCAAAAATACTCAACATACTCATAAGATTCTCCACATCCCGCTCCTGAGATGAATCATACCTCCTTCGACTAAGAGCATCAGCCATAGTGTTAGCCTTACCCGGATGGTAAACAATGTCCAAGTCGTAATCAGCCAACAACTCTGACCATCGCCTCTGTCGTACATTTAAATTCTGCTGAGTAAAAATGTACTTCAGATTATGATGATCAGTGAACACCTGAACTCTGCCACCATACAACAAGTAAGACCTCCAGATTTTCAACGCGAAGATCACTGCTGAAACGACCCGACCCGTTTTTTTTTTTTTAACATACCAACCTTGGTCTCAGACTAGCATTCCCATAAATGCTATCCTCAACAACCAAGCAACAAATACAAGCAACCAGCGGATAACAATAATAAACCAACAAAACAATTCCATTAAAAATACTAAACCCAAACCATTTCAACATAGTTCCACAAACCAGCAACCTAACCAGGTTCTAAAACAGAAATGGAAAACAACCAAATCACACAGCACGAAACGAGACCCTAGATCATCTCCCTCTTTGTTGCCATGATTCCACGATCACAATTTGCCTTTACCTGCATCACATGGAAAAAAGAGATGCGTGAGTATTATCATAAATACCCAGTGAGACGGTCCTCCCATCTACGACTGCGCACTCAGACGCGATGGATCCGCTCAGGCAAACACACATCAAACAATCACACAATCACAACAACGCGGCTCAACCACAGCCCAACAGGCGGCCTGTCGATCGACACTACCACTAGGTGTCGATCGACACCCCTGTGCACACCTGTCGATCGACACACCCACGGTGCCTGTCGATCGACAGCTCCAGAAGACCCTGTCGATCGACACAACCACTAGGTGTCGATCGACAGCTCCTCGATCACTTGTCGATCGACACAACCTCTAGGTGTCGATCGACAGCTCTCGTGTTCCCCTGTCGATCGACAGCTCTCGTGTTCCCCTATCGATAGACACACCCAAGTGTTGTCGATCGACAGGCCGTCGCAGATTCATGGGAAATCGATCATTATCCTCTCTGATCGATTTCCTCCTCTGTGATGACACGAAACCTGCACGAAAAACATAATCCACACAATCCAAACATAAATCACAGACACAATCAATCCACAACACAATCCAATCAATCAATTTAACCTACCACCAATCAACCCTAACGAATCCACCGGCCCAGAAGCCATGGTCACGCACTCACCTTAGATTTTCGGATAGAATCTGGTAGAACTGAGGCTAGACACGAATCCACGACAATCTCCACAAGAAACTACTCCAAATCTCTCAAGAAACGAAACCCTAATACACAAAACTATTAGGAACAAGAGAAACTCCTCTCAAAACTCTTTGCTGCTGATTTGGGACTTTGGTTCGCTCAAATGCGGCAAAAAACCTTAAATACGAAGCCCTAGGGTTTCCCCAAACCGGCCCGGTCCAATTGAACGACTTAAATCGAACCAGAAAACCAACCAATTTGGGCACCTGTCGAACGACATACCCTAGGTGTGTCGATCGACAGCCCCTAAGAGCCCTGTCGATCGACAGACACCACGTGTGTCGATCGACAGCCCCTCCATTTTAACAAAAATGGTTCACGGGCGTCACAATTCTCCCCCACTAAAACTAGATTCGTCCTCGAATCCTCTAACACTACCCACCAAGCTAACCCCTGGCCAACCCGCCAGTAAAACCGGAGACTACATCTCCCAGACCCTCTCGAGGTTCACATTCGTCCTATGCACATAGACCCGTCTCAGACATTGATTGCCCATAGCTCATAACTCATAACCACCATCTAGCTCTCGGGATAATCACCCCTCAGCTCTAGGTGTCTAGTATCAACCCACCTCAGTCCGCGCAGTCGTGACGGTGTTTGATACTCAACCATCTCCACACCTCAATCCATCAAGACACACAGTCTATCAAGCTCTCGGTATGCAAAGATCTGCCAGAGGTCCAACCTCCCAAACTATCCCCATACCCTCACGCTCTCAGTCCTCGCAGACCTGACGAACGATCGGTATGCAGGGAACCCACTGTCCCCCGGAGAGACGCATCTCTCAAGATCTGCCGGAGACTCATCTCCAAGAAATAACCAATGTCTATCTCTGAGCTATGCAATCAATTTCTAACGTCTATAATGCACCTCTGACCGGAACTACCTCCTAAGGTCTCACATGATATTCCCCATCCGGAATACCATCACAATCGTGATCATCACAGATCACCCGGACAATCCACTACCCCGGATGTCCCCTCAGAGTCTCTCCGGAACTAGACAGTTCTAACCCCGTAAAACTTCTATTCTGAGACTCTCTCACACGTACTCACACAAACCGCTAGAGTCCCCTCCGAAACTGGCAAATTCTATTCGCAATAAAACTTCCATTTCGGGGTTCTCTAACCACAAACACCTGACTCTCAAAGTCAAAACATAAGAAAACACTTTCTTATTCAACTGGAAAAATGTCATAATCATTACAACTTAATGAAAATACAAAAATCCACAACCAAAAACCTCACCACACACGGTGATCACAACACAAAAACTGAAACTGGAAACCACAAAAAACCGAATTCACTCTTCTGCTTGCTTCTCGAACCACTTCTTGAACTTCGTTTTCATCTTTGCCTCTGGTTCCTAAGTCTCCTCCTGAATACCGTCACAGTCCCACAAGACTCTCAACAACGGCACTCTCTTCCGGCGCAGAACCTTGATACTTCTCTCAAGAATCCTAACCGGCCTCATCCCAACAGTCAGATTTGGCTGAAGATCCGCAGGAATCGTCACTGCTACCTCCTCAGAAGCATGCAAGCATCTCCTGAGTTTCGAAACATGAAACACATCATGGAAATTCTTCATAATTGGAGGCAGCTCCAACCGATAAGCAACCGGTCCCATACATTCCACAACCCAGAACGGACCCATGTACCTCGTACTCAGCTTATCCTCGGATATGGACCTGTTCAGACCCCGCATCATAGCCATCTTGAGATACACTCGATCTCCGACTGCAAACTCCAACTCTTTCCTTCTCCTATCGGCATAACTCTTCTGCCGATCCTGAGCTTCTTTCATGTTCAGCTTCACAACACGGATCTTCTCCGTCGTCTCCTGAACAAAATCAGCCCCAAAGATGCTCCTCTCCCCCACGTGGGTAAAACATAGCGGAGTACGACATGGCCTCCCATACAATGCCTCAAAAGGAGCCATTCCGATACTCGCCTGAAAACTGTTGTTATATGCGAACTCCACCAAACTCAAGTGATCCGCCCAATGACCACCCCAATCTAGCACGCACATCCTTAACAGATCTTCCAGTGTCTGAATCGTCCTTTCGGACTGCCCATCCGTCTGCAGATGATTAGTTGTACTCATGTGCACCTTAGTGCCCATCTCAGCCTGAAATGCTCTCTAGAACACTGAAGCAAACCTCGGATCTCTATCCGACACAATACTTGCTGGCACTCCATGCAACCTTACAATCTCCTTCACATACTTCTTAGCCAATACCTCAGCTCCATCTGTCTTCTTAATGGCCAGAAAATGTGCGGACTTAGTCAGACGATCCACAATCACCCAAATCGCGTCATAGGTCCGAGAAACCGGCAACCCTACCACGAAATCCATAGTGATCATGTCCCACTTCCACTCTGGAATGGGTAAACTCTGTAATAAGCCACTAGGAACCTGATGCTCAGCCTTCACCAGCTGACACACATTGCAAGCTGCAACCCAATCTGCCATATCTCTCTTCATCCCGACCCAATGATAATACCGTTTCAGATCCCGATACATCTTAGTCGCTCCCGGATGAATCGAAAACTTACTCGCATGAGCTTCTCTCAGAATTTCCTGCCTCAAGTCCTCATCCTTAGGAACACAGACTCGTCCATGCACTAAGATAGTCCCATTGGCAGAAACATGATATTCGGAACCAGTAGCCTTGGAGAGATCTAACAACACCGGATCCTGCTCCTGAGCTACTCGGATCCTGCTCAATAGATCCGCCTGATCCGCCGCTGCTAACCCCAACGGTTCCTCTGAAGTAACACACAACCTCAAAGTACTCAACTCACACACAAGAGCCTCCACATCCCGCTCCTGAGATGAATCATACCTCCTCCGACTAAGAGCATCCGCTACAGTGTTAGCCTTACCCGGATGGTAAACAATGTCCAGGTCGTAATCAGCCAACAACTCCGACCATCGCCTCTGTCGTACATTTAAATTCTGCTGAGTAAAAATGTACTTCAGATTATGATGATCAGTGAACACCTGAACTCTGCCACCATACAAGTAAGACCTCCAGATTTTCAACGCAAAGATCATTGCAGCCAGCTCTAAGTCATGAACAGAATAATTGCCCTCGTGCTTCCTCAACTGCCTTGAAGCATAAGCGATCACCTTACCCTGCTGCATCAGCACACATCCCAAACCAACTCCCGAAGCATCTGTGTACACCACATCAGGCTCACCCGGTTCAGGCAACGCCAATACCGGTGTACAAGTCAACATCGTCTTCAGCTTCGCGAAATTCAGCTCACAATCAGCCGACCACACGAAAGGAACATCCTTCCCCGTCGCTTCGTCATAGACTGAGCCATACTCGCAAAACCTTTGACGAATCTCCAATAATAGCCTGGCAACCCAAGAAAACTCCTAATTTCAGTTGCATTCCTTGGTCTACGCCAATCTCGGATAGACTGAATCTTCGCCGGATCCACGGAAACTCCTTCTACAGAAACGATGTGACCCAAAAATCCCATCTCTCTCTGCCAGACACTGCACTTACTCAACTTCGCAAACAGCTTCTGTTCCCGCAACTTCTCCAGAACTCTCCTCAAATGAACCTCATGTTCCTCCAGACTCTTCGAATATACCAGAATATCATCGATGAAGATGATCACGAACTCATCCAGATACTCCTGGAAAACTCCGTTCATCAACCTCATAAATGCCGCCGGTGCATTCGTTAACCCGAATGGCATCACTACAAACTCAAAATGCCCATACCGAGTCCTGAAAGCCGTCTTCCAAACATCTGCTTCGTCTAACGGAATCTGGTGGTACCCGGATGCCAAGTCAATCTTAGAGAACCAAGTAGCCCCTCTCAACTGATCTAACAACTCATCAATTCTTGGAAGAGGATACTTGTTCTTCATAGTGACTCGGTTAAGCCCTCGATAATCGATGCACAACCGGAAACTACCATCTTTCTTCTTCACAAACAACACCGGTGCTCCCCACGGTGAAGTACTTAGTCGAATAAAACTCTTCTCCAACAAATCCTCCAACTGCTTCTTCAATTCAGCCAACTCTGCTGGAGCCATTCGATAGGGCGCCTTAGACAACGGCGTCGTTCCGGGTTCTAACTCAATCGTGAAAGGATCCGACCGAGATGGTGGTAATCCCTGCAGCGACTGAAAGACATCCTCGAAATCTCGAGCGACCCGAATATCTCTGACAGCAACCCCACCACAGCCTCCGGCATTACAATCGTGGCCAGATAAGCCTCGCAACCCCTCTCAATCATCGCCTCAGCCTGGACAAGAGAGATCACAAGACTACCTGAAGTCGGTCTCACTCCCTGATAAACCAACCTACCACCTTCACGTTCAAATACCACTCGGCCCCGGTGACAATCCAGATGAACTCTGTACCGATTCAACCAATCCATACCAAGGATAACATCGTACAGCTCCACCGGACTAATCACTAAGTAAGCTGTCATCAATTCTCCCGCTATCAAGACATCCACCTCCTTCGCCCGGCCGTGAGTAGCTAGGAACTCTCCTCCTGCAACCATCACCGGCCCCGTCCGCTCACCAGCGTCACTCCGGATACCACTTCTCTCAGCATGGTCCGGAGTAATGAAGCAATTCGATGCTCCAGAATCAAACAACACGTGGGACTCACACCCACCTACAAACAAAGTCCCTACACAAATCCCATGTGCTAAGCAACCTAACTTTCTATCACAGGCAAACACTCTAACACAAGCACCAAGAAATTCTACACTACTGAATTTACAAAGTCTGAATTAGAAAGTTACCTGTGATCGGCCTCGAGCTCGGCTCTCCCGGCGCTGCAATAGCCGGCGGACGCTCCATCACCGCGATCTGGTCCAAAGGCTGCACCGCCCTATACTGAGCTACTGGCTGGACCACTGCCACCGCCAACTGCTGCAACTTCGGACAGTTCGGCCTGATGTGCCCCGACTCTCCACACTGATAGCACGTTCGAGCCGCTCGAACTTCACTCTGCTTCAGGCAACTCGCCCTCTTGTGGTCTAGACTACCACAAAGGTAACAGCCTCGGCCACTCTGGCCCGATCCCGAAGCACCCTCCCACTTCCTCTTCTGTCCTTGCGCAGGCTTGCCGCCTTTGCCAGGACTTGCCTGCTGCACCTGCTGCTGCTGAGGCCTCCGAGGCTGAACAGCTGGAACTACAATCGCAGCCTGCTCCCTCAGATCCTCCTCGATCTGTGCAGCCACCTCTACCAACTCCACTCTACACCCGAACCTGATGCCTCTGCACCGAGTCCGCAAATCTGGTTGAAGTCCTCGCAAGAACCTCCGAATCTGAGCCTGCTCATCCTCCAAGCTCCTACCAGCATAACCCAGGAGTTTGTTAAACTCCACGTCATACTCCCGCACAGACCTCGCTCCCTGAGTCAAGTCTAAGAATCTCGCCTCCAAACGATCTAACGCCTCCTAAGGAAAGAACTTGGAGTTGAACTCCGTCACAAAATCTGACCACGACATCGCAGTCCCGGCCCATCTAGCCGCCACACTCCTCCACCAGAGATGTGCATCACCGTCCAAATAATTGACCGCCAAGTCAACCTTGTACCCCTCGGGACACCTAATCAAGCGGAAATTCCGCTCCAACCTCATCCTCCACTCATCCGCCTCCTCAGGCTTCACACCTCCCGCAAAAGAACCCGTACCGATCCTCTGCATCTGCTCCATCATACGGATATATGACGGAACCTCATCAGCAACTGCAGCCCTCGGCTGCACCTCTGCCACTCAAGGCAACACTGGAGCCTGCACTGGCACCGCACCCGGTAACCGCTCCAACAACTGTCTCAGCAGGTAAGCCAGACGGTCATCTATAGCTTGGGCTACACCCGCGGCCGCAACCGCACCCACAGCTGGACCAACACCACCAGCACCACCAGCCTCAACGGGACCCAAACCAGCCCCTACAGGACCCACACCGGCCCCAACAGGACCCAAACCGGCCCCACACTGGCAGTCTGACCATCATGCACCGACTGCTGACCTGCCGCAGGCCCATGCACGGAACTCTGAGCCTCACTCACGACTGGCTCCTTGACGAGTCCACGACCCCGGCCTCGGCCCCCACGACCACGTCCTCTAGTAGCTCTAGTCATCTCACTGCACTCACAAGCAGCCTAACTAAGCACTAGAAAGACCAATCACAAAACAATAAACACTTACCGTGGAATCTCTTTGAAGGCTCGAAGGAATATGATCTAGAACCCCCAACTCATAGAATTGCAATTTACCAAATTCAATCCTAACAGTTCTAGCCCGTCCTAAAACCGTAAGGGCTCTGATACCAAACTGAAACGACCCGACCCGTTTTTTTTTTTTTTTAACATACCAACCTTGGTCTCGGACTAGCATTCCCATAAATGCTATCCTAAACAACCAAGCAACAAATACAAGCAACTAGCGGATAACAATAATAAACCAATGTGGAAGCCGGAATTCGCACAATTAGATTTGTCAGGGTTTCGAGAGGAAGTAGAGATTTCTATGTTAAACTACGAAGTAAAAACGATGAGCAAAGAGAAATCGAATTTGATATTGCTTTGTATTGCTTTTGTGAATAAGTTGCGGATTCCTTTCTCAAAGGATGTACATCGATATATATACTCGACTAGGTCGGTTTTAAGGTTACAACAAGATAAAGGAAATTATCCTAATTCTTCGGGACTCGTCTCGATCCTCTTTCCTTATTGAGTTTATCTTCTCCAAGAAAAAGGAAGTTTTCCTTATTTCGCCGATGATCTCTCTTTCTGAAGGCGGCTTCCCTCGTGGGCTTCTCCTAATGGGCTAGACTTGTTCTGAACTAGTCGGCCCGATAGGCTTGCCACTCTTAGCGACTAACCTGCTCTTCAGAAGAGACTCTCCTCGGCGAAATGTAGTTGATCCTGTTTAACCAGAAATATGCAAGGCCTTTCGTTTAACAGGTTTCGCCTAGGCGGTTTGACTCGCAGATTTCGCCTAAGCGGTTTGGCTTGCTCGGCCAAACTAAACCAGAGAGCTCGGCCAAAACTAAACCAGGCAGCTCGGCCAAAACTAAACCAGGCAGCTCGGCCACAACCTGTCTGGGCGGTTCGGCCAAAACTGTCCGGTTTGGCCAAACTTTTCCCGGCTAGGCCAAATTTGGCATAACTCTCAAATTTGGCAGCGACAGTGTATTTGGCTGTTTGGCTAATTCGCCTGCTCGACAACTCAACCATATCACAGCGCTTTTGTCATTACCGACTGTTGTTCTCGGGGGAGGGACTTCCGACCCCAACTGTTAGCCCCCAGCCCGTTAGTATGATAATAGTAGCGGGGCGGTAACTTGTTCAAGTAAAGAGAACAACAGTTATAAATTTTTACCAGAGTAAATACTTTGAAAAGACCGATGTGATGTTCTGACCGGGGTCCCGTTCCGTCTGATGAATATCTTCAGTGTTTCTTTACCTCACATCTCACCTCCCCACTCTCTCTGTAGAAGGTACCCTTTCTCTCTGAATGTTAGCTTGGTTTTTTTTTTTTTTTTTTTTCTCATTTTCGCCGAAGGGTCAGCCTTGTCGGGGGAGTTTGGGTTGTCTGTCTAGATTGATCCGTTTTACGAGAGAATTGGCCGAGGTGGAAGCGACGCGTGTCTTGGTGAAATTGGGGAGCCTTTCGCCGAACCGGTCTGCTTGATTTTTGCCGAAGGGGCTTTTTGGCACCGGAAGATTTCGTCGGACCGGTTTTGAAGCCGAAATTTGGCCGAACCGAGTGTCCATTTGGCCGAACCGAGTGTCCTTTTGGCCGAGCCGGTCGTGAAACTTTCGCCGAACCAGATTACTTGATGCGTTTTGGCCGGACCGGTTGAGAAGTTTTGCCGAGGAGGATTCGTCGTGAAATTTTGGCCGAACCGGACCAGTTGAGATATTTGGCCGAACCGGTTCCGAGCAAGTTTTTGGCTGAACCGCTTCGAGGGATTTTGGCCGAACCGGACTGTTGGGAAGTTTTGGCCGAACCACTTCGAGGGATTTTGGCCGAACCGGATTGTTGGGAGATATTTGGCCGAACCGCTTCGAGGAGTTTTGGCCGAACCGGACTGTTGGGAAGTTTGGCCGAACCGTTTCGAGGGATTTTGGCCGAACCGGACTGTTAGGAAGTTTTGGCCGAACCGCTTCGAGGAGTTTTGGCCGAACCGGACTGTTGTGAAGTTTGGCCGAACCGCTTCGAGGGATTTTGGCCAAACCGGACTGTTGGGAAGTTTTGGCCGAACCGGACCGGCTGAGAAATTTTTGCCGAACTGGACCAGTCGAGAAGTTTTCGCCGAACCGGACCGGCTGAGAAGTTTCGCCGAACCGGACCAGTCGATAGGTATTGGCCGAACCGGTCCCCAACAGTTTTGGCCGAACCGGACCGAGGAGTTTTGGCCGAGACCGGGTAACTCTTTCACCGAACCGGTCCAACAAGGATTGGCCGAGATGGCTCAAACAACCTCCGAGTGAATTTGCCGATCGTTCACGCGAGGATTTTCGACCGAGGAACACGGGTCTGGACCTTCCGGCTAGACTGATCGTCTACAAGTTTTCGCCGAGATAGTTTTTGAACAAATCCAATTCCGTTTAAGGATACTTGCTTTGTTGACTAAGTATTTAGTAAAGGTTTATAGGTCGTTTACACTTGAAACGCCTTTAGCTGTTCATACCAACGTTGTTGTTGGGTTTGTGATTGTAGGGTAGGAAAATTGCAAATGTGCTTTCGCTTTTTACCAACGTTATTGTTGGGTTTTGTAGAATGGCGGTGCTTTCCGAACACGTCTGTTCAGAAGCGATCACACCTTTTGACTTGACCAACGTGTTGTTGGGTTTTCTGAATGATTATTCGGTGTATAAACCTAAGTAATCATTGGCAGCTGCTTTTCACCAACGGTGCTGTTGGGTTTTGGAATGAACGTCCAGGGTCAACAGCCCTGGATCTGAACATTAGAATCAGCCGGGGTCAAAAGCCCAGAAACTGATCGTTATAACTTATATAGCGCGCTTAGGATCCGATGATGGATGTTAACGTGTTCAGGTTCACACCTTGTTGCTGTGGCCAGCAGCAACGACAGTGGATTGAACTTGCTTGAAAAAGGCTTTGAATAATCCGTAGTAGCTGATGAAGTCTAAGAGACTTGTGTTAAGTGAATCTAGAAAAGGATGTTTGATGTTTTCTAGCATGGTGGAAGTAAAGAATGGGAGTATACGAGTATACGTACCCACTCCCCCCCCTTTTTTTCGGAGGAGGGCAACTGAACTCGTCCAGAGACAAGCTGCCTACGTACCCTCTTGCAGGGATCAAGTCGCGTCGTAGTTCATTCTAGAGGCCTCAAGAGGTACTAATGGCAGTATCATTCGAGTGCCTTGCAAACCACTAGGGAGTGGTGTGGTGGGTTGGTCGGTGATGCAGGTTCGCGATGGTGATAAGCTGCAGACCTTGCTACTTGCAGATGTGTTGGCTCTACGTTTTCAATAGCTTCTGCGAGCTGTAACTGCTATAGAAGGTCGGTTAAATCTTTGACGTGTTCGGAGCTTGTCCTTGTTCTCTTTCGTGATTCTTGAGGTGAAGATTCCTCTTTCTTTTTCTCGGTGTTCCTCAGCTTGTGCTCTGCCATAAAACATATACGAGACTCCTTCTGGTTGCCCCATACCGTTTTTATGCCGATGGGTGTTGGGAATTTGAGGCATAAGTGGTATGTTGAAGGCACAACTCTCATCAGGTTGAGCCAAGGAGTCCCCATGATCATGTTGTAGATTGCTGGATGATCGGAGACGGTGAAGTCGACCATCTTCTTAACGTTGCCAGCTTGGACGGGAAGGCGAATTGTTCCCATCGTCATGGTTGTCTCGCCAGAGAAGCCTGTTATATATTTAGGCCTCCCTTTGATTGTTGATAAATCGATCTTCATTCGCTCAAGTGTTTTCTTGAAGATGACATCCACCGAGCTTCCTGTATCAATAAGAACGCGAGCAACGTTGAAGTCGTAAACAGTCAAGTTGATTACCAGGGGATCATTGTGTGGTTGATCGAGGCCCTCGGTGTCTTTTTCATCGAAGGTGATGGGGTCGCTGGAAAGTCTTGGCTTTGCAGGTGATGATATGTTTGTGCAGACGTCAGCGCGGCGTTGGTAAGCTTCGATCGCAGTCTCGTTGTCAGCAAAGTACTGCGAACCTCCCATTATCATGTTGATAATTTCGTGCGGGTCTTTGTTTTCCATGCCATCATCGCGTCGTTAGCGTTTGGGAATATCCTTTTGTTGTTCGGTATCAACAGGAGCTTCCTCCTCTGGCTTAAAGTCTGACAGGCTGACGTTGCCTTTCAAAGTGCCTTCAGTCAGTTTGGCTATGAGCTGCTGCCCCAACTCCCGACACTTTGCAGTTGAGTGTCCATTCGCCTTGTGGAAGTCGCAGTATAGTTCCTCGTCGTACTCTTTCGGTTCTTCGTAACCCGATGACTCCACTCGGTAGTTATGGACCCCTCCGGATCCTTCTTCGTATTGGACGTAGGCGGAATTCACAGCGTGAGCTGGCTCTCTGGCCTGTTTCGCCTTCCCACCATTCCTAGCACGGACTTCTTCTTCGGTTCGAGCGAAGTCAGCAGCACGGTGTAGAGCATCTTGGATCGTTGTTGGCGTGTTGAGACTCATCTCTTGCCAGAACGGAGACGGACACTGAAGCGCGCCTCGTAAGGCCTCTAGGGCTGATTTATTGCTGATATCTTCAACCTTTGACAACGTGTTCTTGAATTTTGTCATGAAAGACCGAAGACTCTCGGTCTCTCCTTGCATGTTATTCCAAAGTTCGGAGTCGTAGATCTTCCGTTCCATGAAGATGTTGTAATGTTGCACGAACAACTCGGAAAGCTGAAGAAAAGTGTGAACTGAGTTCTTCTCCAGCTTGTAGAACCATTGTAGGGCAGGCCCCTTGAGACTTTCTATGAACAGCTTGCAGTAGACGATGTCTTTTTCCGTTTCCTTGAAGTTTGCTCTCCCCAAGGCAACTTCGAATTCCATCAGATGATCCGAAGGGTCTGTGGTTCCTTCGTAGACGGGTAACTTGATCCTTCCGGGATCGGAGATTTTTGTCTTCGCGATTCGTTCGTTGAAGGGACTATTCCTCGCCTTTTCTAAAACCTGGGCGATGGCAGGAGCCTTTCCCGTTCCCTGGTGCATCTGCGATTGGGTGTGCTTTAGGTCTGAGGCCACCCGATCCATCTGAGCTTTCACCACAGCGAGCTCTGCAGCGTAAGAGCGTTTGAATGCTCTGCGCTCCTGCTCCTTCTTGTACCGCTCTTCGCTAGAGTAGTTGGAGTATTCCGCGGTGTCTCCCACGATCTCTGTCTTGGAAGAACTTGACGCGCTTTGAGTATCAGAGGCGCGTGGTTCTTGTCTACCACCTTCTGCATCTACCGCGCGTGCACGCTTTGTAGGAGCTGGTCCTTCTTGGTCGGAGATATCCACAACGCGTTCGGGAGATTTATCAGTTTCCCGACGTGGTGGTGGCGGTGGTAGATCCTCCGGGTTTCCTCGAGCAGCACGAGGTGCGGAGAAGCCGAGGCGTTGAGGGTCAACCCGTGCCCTAAGCCTTGCTGTGTCGGGTCTTCCGCGTTTTCTTCGTGAAAGAGCTTTCAGCTCCTTCGAATTCGCCTCGATGATCTTGGCTTGCTTCTTTTGTTCGGTGAGGAAGGTATCTAGCATCTTCTTCAACTCGGTCATGTCGCCTTGAGTTGGAGCTTTGGTAGCAGTAGCCTCGACCGAAGGTTGTTTCTCCTGGTTGTCTCTGCGAGACGTGTTTTCTTCGCCGCTCACCATCCTTGATTCGGTATGTAACGTAGCTTTTTTGTGTAAGAATTTCTCTAAGCTCCCCTTAGTCGGCGCCAAATTGTGGAAGCCGAAATTCGCACAATTAGATTTGTAAGGGTTTCGAGAGGAAGCAGAGATTTCTATGTTAAACTACGAAGTAAAAACGATGAGCAAAGAGAAATCGAATTTGATATTGCTTTGTATTGCTTTTGTGAATAAGTTGCGGATTCCTTTCTCAAAGGATGTACATCGACGTATATACTCGACTAGGTCGGTTTTAAGGTTACAACAAGATAAAGGAAATTATCCTAATTCTTCGGGACTCGTCTCGATCCTCTTTCCTTATTGAGTTTATCTTCTCCAAGAAAAAGGAAGTTTTCCTTATTTCGCCGATGATCTCTGATTCTGAAGGCGGCTTCCCTCGTGGGCTTCTCCTGATGGGCTAGACTTGTTCTGAACTAGTCGGCCCGATAGGCTTGCCACTCTTAGCGACTAACCTGCTCTTCACAAGAGACTCTCCTCGGCGAAATGTAGTTGATCCCGTTTAACCAGAAATATGCAAGGCCTTTCGTTTAGCAGGTTTCGCCTAGGCGGTTTGACTCGCAGATTTCGCCTAAGCGGTTTGGCTTGCTCGGCCAAACTAAACCAGAGAGCTCGGCCAAAACTAAACCAGGCAGCTCGGCCACAACCTGTCTGGGCGGTTCGGCCAAAACTGTCCGGTTTGGCCAAACTTTTCCCGGCTAGGCCAAATTTGGCCTAACTCTCAAATTTGGCAGCGACAGTGTATTTGGCTGTTTGGCTAATTCGCCTGCTCGACAACTCAACCATATCACAACACTTTTGTCATTACCGACTGTTGTTCTCGGGGGAGGGACTTCCGACCCCAACAACCAACAAAACAATTCCATTAAAAATACTAAACCAAACCAGTTCAACATAGTTCCACAAACCAGCAACCTAACCAGGTTCTAAAACAGAAATGGAAAACAACCAAATCACACAGCACGAAACCGAGACCCTAGATCATCTCCCTCTTCGTTGCCATGATTCCACGATCACAATTTGCCTTTACCTGCATCACATGGAAAAAAGAGATGCGTGAGTATTATCACAAATACCCAGTGAGACGGTCCTCCCATCTACGACTGCGCACTCAGACGTGATGGATCCGCTCAGGCAAACACGCATCAAACAATCACACAATCACAACAACGCGACTCAACCACAGCCCAACAGGCGGCCTGTCGATCGACACTACCACTAGCTGTCGATCGACACCCCTGTGCACACCTATCGATCGATACACCCACGGTGCCTGTCGATCGACAGCTCCAGAAGACCATGTCGATCGACACAACCACTAGGTGTCGATCGACAGCTCCTCGATCACCTGTCGATCGACACAACCTCTAGGTGTCGATCAACAGCTCTCGTGTTCCCCTGTCGATCGACAGGCCGTCGCAGATTCATGGGAAATCGATCATTATCCTCTCGGATCGATTTCCTCCTCTGTGATGACATGAAACCTCCACGAAAAACACAATCCACACAATCCAAACACAAATCACAGACACAATCAATCCACAACATAATCCAATCAATCAATTTAACCTACCACCAATCAACCCTAACGAATCCACCGGCCCAGAAGCCATGGTCACGCACTCACCTTAGATTTTCGGATAGAATCTGGTAGAACTGAGGCTAGACACGAATCCACGACAATCTCCACAAGAAACTACTCCAAATCTCTCAAGAAACGAAACCCTAATCCACAAAACTATCAGGAACAAGAGAAACTCCTCTCAAAACTCTTTGCTGCTGATTTGGGACTTTGGTTCGCTCAAATGCGGCCAAAAAGCCTTAAATACGAAGCCCTAGGGTTTCCCCAAACCGGCCCGGTCCAATTGAACGATTTAAATCGAACCAGAAAACCAACCAATTCGGGCACCTGTCGATCGACATACCCTAGGTGTGTCGATCGACAGCCCCTAAGAGCCCTGTCGATCGACAGACACCACGTGTGTCGATCGACAGCCCCTCCATTTTAACAAAAATGGTTCACGGGCGTCACAGTTGAAGTGGATCAAAGGTCTGTTATCTTCACTGGGTGTTGTTCATGATAAAACAATGCATCTATATTGTGATAGCCAAGCAGCGCTTCATATCTCGGCTAATCCGGTGTTTCATAAGCGCACTAAACACATTGAAGTTGATTGTCACTTTATTCGAGTTGAGATTAGATCAGGAAATGTGACTCCGTCTCATGTTCCTACTACATAATAGGTGGCTGATATCTTCACCAAGGCGTTAGGACAACGACAATTTCATTATTTACTTTCCAAGTTGGACATTCGAGATCTACATGCTTTAACTTGAGGGGGGGGGGGGGGGGGGGGGGGGTATTGGGCCATAATGGACTAGTGTATATAAAGCCTTATAGATTAATTAGGGTTTTGAGATTAGGTTTTCATTAAGCTTGTATAAATAAGTTGTAGCAATTCAACAAGACAGAATTATTCTTTCACGTTAAATTTAACATAGGTAGTCGTCAAAATAATTTTCCTGTACAACATACGAAGAAAAAAAGCACATGGTTCTTGGATTATTCAAGTTCGATGATAGTTAGAATTATGCCAAAGAATATAAAAGAGGTTTATACCGGTATGGTTTTGCAAATGCTTCTTATGCGTACTGTTAGTTTCTTTAGATCATAGGCCTGTTCGTTTGGCAGCCGCAGCGGTTTGCGGCTGCGTCATGCGGCAAAATGTTGTTCGTTTGTCAGCCGCAGGTACCTGCGGCTGCGTCATGCGGCCAGACGCTGCGTCTTGCGTCAGGAATTTTTGGCCGCATCGAAATTCAGCGTTTGCGTTTAAAAATTAGCGTCACGGCTAAAATTTCAGCCGCAGTCGCAGCGGCAGACAAACGAACAACGATTAGACGTTGCGTCTGGCCGCATGACGCAGCCGCATGACGCAGCCGCAAGTCAAACGAACAACAATCGCAGCCGCAAGCCGCATGCCGCAGCCGCAAGCCGCAGCCGCAGCCGCATGCGGCAGGCAAACGAACAGGCCCCATGTGAGTTTTGTAACACCTTTTCTATACCAGGAATAACATATTGAGAGATATGTGTCTCAAGTGTCAAAGCATTGACATTTAACTTCAGAAAAGGAACACCACGGAACACGGCAAGAGCTAAAATCCGATAGAAAAAAAATCACTACTTGAAATAATATATATACCTAGTAGACATAAGACATAGATTTTAAGGTTGCTAAACTTATAGAAAATATATATCCAAGCCTAGTAAAAACTAATCTATCAAATGCAAGAATGAGCCAAAAACGTACTCGGAAGCTCCAGTGATGCTCATGTAAGAATCGATTGCGTCTCTGGCTGGTCTCACCATCTTCTCCGGCGAATTCGGTGGCTGTGTAAGTCGGAGAATAACAAACTCGCCGGGAATTATGGAAGCTTTCTATTTTGCTTTGGGAAGCAAAAATTGGTTCAACCGATTCGAACCGACGCTGATGAGTCGACACATAAGTGACGTAATCAATAAATTTTAATAATTGTTTACTCATATAATAAGCAAAAAATTCCACAAAAATTCCTTAATATTATCGTATAACCTTTATAAATTAATACTCGATAAATTAAAACTTCGCTAAACTAACACAATTTTCCAAATTAATTTTCCAAATAGGACAATATAGCCACAATTTTGGCTACTAAACAGTTTTGTAACAAATATTAGCTACTAAAAGATACAATTTATTACTAATTTTGATATATTATTTTTCCGTAGCTAATTTGTAGCTATTTGTAGATAGTTACAAATAATTACAAATTCAATTATATAGCAAATTTTGCTACAAAAAGTTTTAGTGAGAAATTTTGCTACGAAAAGTTATGAAGCAATGCATAACACAAGTTACAAAAGCTCTCAAGATTGTTATAGATAATTTGCTACAGTTTAGAAACGAATGTTTTCGTAACAATTTATATTACATTTAAATATAATAAACATTTGAGAACTTAACTAATATACAAGAGAAATTTTGAGAAATGCTATTTTAAAAATGTTACTTTTTTAAAAAATCATTTATAAAATATTATTTATATTTGGGTTAATTATGTTACATTAGAGTTTAGTTTTTAAAGTTTATGGTTTGTTCGGTTCAAAACTCTTTTTAAAATTTTGAATTTAAAGATTTAGCATTTAAAAGAAATTTAGTTTGTAGCATTTTTTAAAATAGACCATTTATGATAATATATTTGAAAAAACAATATAAAGGGTAGGAAGTACAACAACAAATGTGCACAAAATTTATAAAACAATGACAATATATATTGTATAAATCAAACTTTAAACACCAAACTCAATTACTATATATCAAGTTAACAATGATAATATGACACAAAATCATACCTTAAACCCCAAACTAAAACACTAATTAAAATTTTGGGAATATAATTTGAAAAATTATAAAACAATGACAGTATTGTATAAAATTAAACCCTTAACACCAAACTAATTTATTTTGTAATGTTCTGAAAATCAAACACTAAAATAATGATTATTATCGGTTGATTAAATCATAAGAAAAAAATAAATTTTTATTCGAAATTAATATGAAACAATGAATATATTTTTGAAAATTATTTTATGAGAATCAAATAATCAATAACCATGTAATGATTTAAACCATGTAGTACTAATTATACATATATGAAAATTGGTCATATGTTTTTTTGTTTTTGTCGTCTTAAAATTGGTCACATCACATATATAATGAAAGGTATAATGGTTATACGTAAATAACAAATGTGTATTATTCCCACGAAACAATAATCATATAGCTACGGATAATCACAAAAAAAAAATTGTGACGGATAATCACAAATTATTTTGTAACCAAAAATATTTTCTCTTTTCTCTTTTATCTTATCTTAACCACACAGTTAACCTAATTCACAACCGCACAACACAATTCCGGTCTCGTCGTCATCGATAGTTCATTCCGGCTTCATCTCACTGTCACCAAAAATCCTCTCCAGGTCGTCGAACTAGAAGAAATCGGTGAAGACGACGATTCAGATCTATTAGTTTGGCTTCTTCTTAGCGTAGATGGGTTGTGAAGTGAATCCGGCGAGTCAGAGCGGTTTAGGTCTGTGAAGAAGGAGAAGATGATTTCGTGAGACCTAATGAGCCTCCTTCGTCTCAGGATGAAGAACAAGGAACTTCTGATCGGAGGGTTGTCAGATCTCAGTATCTCGCTCTGATTAACATAATCAGTGGTATGTATAGACGCTTACTTATTCTTATATTGTGTCCTCTATGTTCACTGATTGATTTCGTGGGCTTTAACTCTGACGTTTCTTTGTATTTGCAGATTCTATAGATGATTTGACAAGGGTTACTCAATCTTGCAATGGTATGTATAAACGCTTACTCACTCTTATGTTATCTGGAGTCTATAGATACTTATGATTTGAAGTCTGAATTGGTGGAGTAGTCTCAAGTCTATAGATTGTTTACAGAGGAATTCAGTTTGCTTAAAATAGTGATAACCAAAATCTAGCTTACTAAAAATTGTCAGTTTTTTGTGCTGCAGGAAAATCTAGTTCAGATGCTCTCAAGGCTAATCAAAATCGCAGAGGAATTCAGTGTTGCTGTCTACATGACTAACCAAGGTACATACAACATTAAAGGGAACAAAGGACATAGGAGAATCACTTCTTTTAATTTCCTGGTTTGAGTAACTTATAAGAGTCATTTTTCATTTTGGTGTTTGCATTCATAGCTGATCAAGGTGGTGGAATGTTCATATCCTATCCTATCCAAAGAAGCTAGCAGGTGGGCATGTTCTTCCTCACTCAGCTACCATGAGGCTCAGCTTCAGGAAAGGCAAAGGAGAGCAACGTGTCTGTAAAGTCTTCGATGCTCGGAATCTCCCTGAAGGTAAAGCAATATCCTTTAACAATACATATTCCATTGAAACCCACTTGATTGGTTTCGAATAGAATTCAGTTTCACTTAATCTCTTTGTCAAATGTAATTGTAATTACTCTCCCCTAAATGTGTAATGATTTGTTACGTTTATGAAGGGGAACATAATGAAGAAGAAGCAAAAAAATGAGGAGGATGACAACGATGAGTCGTTCAGATGCACCTTAACATAGGTAACTAAAAGTACTATCTACTTAACTCTTTTGGTATATATGTTTGATATGTTAACTAATTTTTTAGATATCAAATCTGTTTTTTTTTGTAATTAATGTTTGGTTATCGTAAAATCGGTTTTTGAAATTGGCTTTTGTAATTACCCTTTGTAATCAGCTTCTGTAATCGGCTTTTGTAAAACAGTCGTTTGAATGTTCTAATGTTTAATATAATCTTTTAACATTTATATTCTTATTCTATTTGTATATTTGTTTGTTCAACAATAGTTTGAATATGATTTAGTAGCTGTGGTTACTAATGTATATTCACGATTGTAACTATTATCTACATTTTTTTTTGTGTCAAAGTGTATATTATCTACAATGGATTTGAAACTTTTAGTAGCTTTAGCTTCAATTATTTTGTTTCTATTTTTGGTAATTGGCTACGACACTTTCGTTGGGATTTTGTGGCTATTGCTACAAAACAAAACAACGTAGCTAATTAATTCAATTTGCTACAAAAAAACTGTGTTGCATTTTATGGCAAATTTTCTACTATTTGCGACAAAATTTCATTACCGACGAAGCGAGACTGACTCTGAAGCTTTTTGTTGTCACTAATTTGTAGCAAATAGAATTTTGCTATCTATCATAGTTACAAATTAAATCGTAACTATATATGCAATTTCTTGTAGTGAATGTAAGATTTTCTACATGCTGTAACTTTTCTAACATAAGTGTTTAATATTGTTCAGAATGCCAATAGAAAATAGGTTACTATAATCAATTCGTTACCGATAAAATAGTCAAACACACCATTACAGTACAAAGGAAGAAGCTATTACTGAAGCATATAACACTTTTTTTTTATTCCAAACTCTGGTCTTAAATAGTCTCTTTCTTTTCCATCACACAAGGCGTCTACAAAGCGTAACACCATCTCCAATGGAGATTTGAGAGATCTCGACTCGAGAATCAAAAGCCAACTTCTGATTGAACTTTATAAGAGATTCTCTATAATCCCTCATATACACTGGAACGTCATCCTCTTTCTCAACCAAAGTACCGAACCACAAGGTGTTGTCGAAAGCAATGATTCCACCAACCTTCACCAACTTTAGGAGCCTCTCAAGGAAGTTAGAGTAGTTATTCTTGTCAGCATCCACAAATACGAAATCAAACTCTTGTTTCTCCTTAACCATTTGCCAAAAGTGTTGATAATTAGCTTAGTAAATTATTTGTACAAGAGACTAGTCCAATGAAAATTATGCTCCGGATAAATAAAAATGTTATCCTTTCTATACTTATTTATTATTATTAAGAATCTAACCATTTTATTTTAAAAGGTGTTCGATTGTATTAATGTTTTTGAAACAATAATTCGTAAGTTCAGAAAAATGGTGGTACAATTACTTACAAGAATATGAGTGAATCTGAACAAAATAAAAAATTTAGCCGTATGAGTAATTTGCTTAGCTCGTTTGTCCTTATTTTTGAGTACTACTATTTAATAACAAGAACAATCTTTACGTACCTCGTTTAATAATTGGTCCAAGGCCTTAAGAGCATCTGATTGGATGAACTTGATCTTGTGATCAACACCTGCTTTCTTCATAAACTCTAGTCCCATATTGTAACCTGCTTGGTCCATGTCTATCGCAGTAATCTGTATATATATATAAAATAAAATCCACTTTGGTACTTATTAACCACGTACGACATGACTGATGACAAGAATCATTCGTTATTTTCGTATGATTAATTAGAAAGAAGAAGAATCATTACATGGCCATCTTCAGGTAAAGCAAGAGCTACTGTAAGAAGTGAGTAACCAGTGAAAACACCGATCTCCATAGTGTTTTTGGCGTTCATGATCTTTACAAGCATCGATAGAAATAGACCCTCATCAACCGGAATCTCCATCTCACTCCTGCATGCGTTTATAAATTCCATTATTGGTTAAATGGTTACAGAATCCTATTGACTTAAGACTTACATATTGCCATATCTCTCAACAGTAGCTTCTCGAAGCTCCTTGAGCAATTTAGGCTCTCTTGGATACGCTGTTGTTTCCATGATGTACTGTCACCATCACGAAACATATATAAATCCTACATTTTAATATATCAATCAGGGGACTAAGTAAGTAAGTAAATCAAAACCTGTTTTAGAGCCTCGCTCTTGAGAATCCCTTTGTTAGGTATTTGATAATCCATCTATACCTCTCTAGAGTCACACTATAGTCGTTCTTGAGAATCACCATGTTTATCTCTTGGTCTTATATAGTATCATAAAATGATGAAGTTGGCTGATAAATTAGCTGGATTAACTGAAAAATACGTATGTCACATCTTTTGGGTGGATATGTAATTTGGCAGAAAAAATGGAATTGAATTGTGCTAGTGTGCATATGCATGTGGTTTAAGAAAAAGTTGAAACACACATATTACATGTTGCCTCCAAAGCTCGAAAAAGGTTCATAAACCATTTTTAATATACAACTCGTTGTAATATTTTACCAACCCTTGTTTAGCAAAAAAAAAATATTGTACCAACCCTTCATATCTAATTTAATTTTAGTACCTTTTTTTACTATCCCTCTAATCAATTAATTCTCGGAAAATATTCGAAGAATTCGTCAAAGAGATTATCAAACAATATTTGGTTGCCCCCGTAATCAAAACAATTTAAAATCCTCACTGGTCAACATCAAGTTTCTGATGAGATTTTAATGTTAACATTTACTAAAACAGGAAACATGCATGTTGCCTCGCAGAAAAGGGCATAAGTTAATTGTAAGCAATCATTTTGAAACATATGTATTGTATATCTGTGTATACGATAGTTCAGCCAACTAAACACACCATTACAAGTAAACTTGTCACAAAAAAACAAACCACGTAGTCATTATTGAAGCGTCTATCAGTTTTATTCCAAACTTCCTAGCTTTATTAGCATTAACTCTTCATACAAGACGTCTGCAGAGTGTGACAACATCTCCAATGGAGACTTGGGAGATCTCAACTCGAGGATCCAAAGCTAATTTCTTATTGAACTCTATAATAGCCTCTCCATATTCCCTCATATGCTCTGGAACTCCCTCTTCCTCTTCACACTACAAGAAAACAGTCCATGAGTGACTCCCAAATTAGTGACAGATTAGTCGCAAAAGCTTCATGAGTGACTACTTTGCGATTAAAAAAAGTAGTCGCAATTGTTTCGTCGCAAATATTATTAGTCACAAATCAGTCGCACATTACAAACCAAAGTGTGACTAATTTTTGTTAGTCGTAAATAAGCGACTGCTTGGTGATCTAATTAAATAGACGTACATTTGTGACGAGTGTGTTACTACTCTGACCTTGTAACTAACTTGTGACTATTTGTGTCAGTCGTAAATCTGCGACTAATTAGTGATTATGTTGTGCGGTCTTTACTTGTGACTAATTTGTTACTAGTAGTGGTCTACGACTACTTTGTCACGATCTCTGTTAGTCGAAATTAGAGACTAATTGGATACTACTTTTGTTGGATTAAGTTACAAATTGGTCATGCAATCATGACCATGTAATTGTGTTTTTCTTATTTGTAGTTGTAAATTAGTAACAAATACATAACCAAATAAAAATAATTTTCATTTTACAATACTATTTTCATTACTAATATTTAGAATAGCTAAAGAGAAATTACTAGATTGTATAGATTGATTTACAAGAAAAGTTATGAGCCATTGATAAAGAACAAATGTTTTAAGACATTTAGACACAACAAAAGTTAGATAGTTTTAACAAAATAATATAAGCATTGCATTGTTTAGTGCAATAACAAAAACTAGATATATGTTACACAAAAGAGGTTACCAAAGATGAGATAAGAGTAGGATGGTTGGGGAGCTCAATCTTCTTCCATAAGAGCTGCTACTGCGGGATCCTTCTGCTTCAGAATGGTGAGAAGCTTGTCCAAGCGAGCATCACGTCGGGCATTCTCCAAGTCTTGGTCGGCTAGCTTCTGCTGAGCAGCTTGTAGTTGTTGCTGCATGTCCGAAAATGATGAAGATGAGCTTCCACAGCTTTCATCTCTCTTCCTTTTACCTCGCTTGGATCGAAGCTGACCAAGTCCGAAAATGTTCCCTTTCTTATCCTTTACAGTGCACTACAACAACAAAAAAGTGAACAATATTGCAGAAGTAACACAACACAACTCATGCAACAACCGCTGAACAATTAAGACAAGCATAAGTGAATGCATGAATTCGTATTTTGTAATGATTGATGACAATGAGAGCAGATGATAAGTAGTTAAGAAAAATAGTATAAAAGCGTAAACAAACATGATAATGCAATGTCAAAACTAGAATGATTCACAATCATTCTAAATCATAAACTAATCTAATAATTAACAATATTCAAAATGCTCAAAGCAAAGACGAATGATGAGAATATGTAAGAGAGCATGAGAGGGGGAAAATACCTTCAAAAACAGATCATTCTTTTGTTCAATGGTGAGAGTTCGATCAGTTGAATCTTCAGATGCATTGTCTGAACCCTCAGCCATCAATTGGTTCATTGCTTCTGCTAGTGCCGCCTCATACAACTCCGCAACATTTTTTGCTTTCTGATCGATGAAACTCCATCACTTGCTGTGTGTGCCCTCCTAAAAACTTCTCCGAATGAAACTGGACGACCAAGTTCTTTTTCCTGCAATGAGGTGGTCCACTTAGTAATAAGATAACAACAACTTGACTTACAAAGGAAGGAGGAAAGATTACCATGTCGCGTTGAAGACGCCGGTATGATTTCTGACCAGAGTTATGCTTGTGGGTGCCAAGACCGTTGCGTTGGGAGTTGCGGGAGTCTGATGCAGTTTTGCTCCTCGTTTGCGCTGCTGGAGTCTTCCAGTAAAGGCACATGCTGTCCCAGAGCTCTGGATCAATCCATTAAGGCTTGGCTTTACTGGCCTTAGCTTGGCTTACTATCCCCTTGAGTCACAAGGAAGCAATGGCAATGAATTCTTGCTTCACAAGCCCTGTTATGCCAGTCTCCCAAGTGTACAGTTGCTACACATGAGTTTAATAGTCAGTATATGTAAAAATAAGAACTAAAAATTAACAAGTAGAAGTTGAAAACTTACAGCAAATGTTCTGAAAAACAATTATCGTTGTTTTATAGGAGTAACGCTCCAGTTATAGTAAGCCTTATCAAACTTGCGACACAATATCCCAACAATGTCTCTAGTGACGGTGCCGTCGTCCTCACCAAACCTATTAACATAATGACATTGTTATGCAATCAAGGTTTAGGTAATTACAGTCTACCTATAAGACTAAACAGAGGAGTATGTAAAACCCTACTCTTTAGCAGTCTAACCTACTATATTATTCACATATATACTAAAACTATAAGGGATACACAGACTTACCATGTTGTATCCTTGTTGGGTATTGGATGCAGACTGAGGAGAGATAGATTGTTGGATCCACAACATGTTCCTCCACTTGTTCATCGCCTTCTTCTTCCTCACCATCAGACTCTTCACTGTCTTCATAGACCTCCTGATGTGGTAGGTCCACTTGATTCTGGTGGTGGTGAAGTTCATAGTCCCCGTGTTGGGGGTTAAGACCATCACTTGCATGTTGTTCCTCTTCACGCTGAGACTGCCGAGGGTTGAGTCGACTAGATGGTGGTTGGCGCCGGAGAAGTTGAGGAGGTTGGGTCGATGGTGGATACTGTGTCGGAATAGAAGTCTGAGACCCCGACAAAGTATTCCGAGCAGAGGGAGTAAAGGAGTCTGAAGAACCTCCTCGAACGGCGCTTGTACCGTCACCGATGGAAGAACGATTAAGACCGGATCTTCTAAAACTGGATGTTGGCCTACTAACTCCAGCTTTAGGTCTCGCAATAGAACCAGAGGGGCCACCGTTTGCTGGATCTCCACTGTTGCGTTGACCGCCACTGTTGGTTTTCTCTGCAGCGGCGGCTTCAGCGAGTCTTCTCAGGTCTGCGTCTGTACATCTCGCACCTTTGACGGCGGCTTTACGATCTTTCCCAGTACCTCGTTTCTTTTTCATTTCTTAGATCGATTAAAGAGAATCGAAGAGATAAAGAGAAAGTGGAAGAGATTAGAGAAACTGGAAGAGAGAATCAAAGAGATAAAGAGAAATCGAGTAAGTGTACAAGAAATCTTGACACAAATCGACAAGATTTGTCTTGGTTGCGAGAGAGAAATCGCAGACAGAAAAAGTTAGGGTTCGACTGCAAATGAATTGGGGATTTTTTATCGAATTTATTGTTTACTCAGTAGTGACAAGTGAAACACAGATCAGTGAGGGCCTAAAATATTGGGAGGTTAAAAACCCCTCGTCCAAAAGCCCAAAAAATTTGTATTTTGGGCCAAAAATTTAAAACCCGGGCCAAAATGTTTCATTATTCATTACTAATTAGATAGAAGTTAGTCACACATTGTGACTCATTTCCAACTAACCTAATTTAGAGACAAATTTATACCCTAAACCCTAAATATTTACAGTTCCAAAATAGAATTTTAGAAGTACATATCACTCATTTACAAGTTTTAGAGCATAAGTTTAAGTATATATGCTAAATAAGTGTGAAATGCTTAAAAATTAAAGAATCAAACACTTACACTAAATGTATATATGTTTATGATGTTATACATTTGAGGTTTTGATTGAAAAAATGTTTTCATCTAATTCCCAATTATTTTCGATTACATTTTGTTATTTATGTATGAAGACTTACAGGAACCTACTAAAAACCATCTTTAAACAATGAAAAACTTAAGATTTGTTCAAAAACATTAAGCACAGTTGGTAATCAGTTACTCAGTAGTGACAAATTGTGACTACTTTGTGTCTAATTTTATTAAACCTACATGTTTACAGCTCCATTGTAATACAGATTATAACACTTACATTTTGAGATGTACATGATACAATTTACAATTTTGTGTAGTCACACATTGGTCACATTTGCAACGGATTTGCGACTTATTTGCGACGCTTGATTGTACCTATACCCCAAACCCTAAACATTTACAACTCCAAAATAGAATTTTAGAAGTAAGTATCACTTATTTACAAGTTTTAGAGCATAAGTTTAAGTATACATGGTAAATAAGTGTGAAGTGCCAAAAAAATAAAGAAATCAAACACTAAATTTATATATGTTTATGATGTTATACATTTGAGGTTATGATTGAAAAAATGTTTTCATCTAATTCCCAATTATTTTCGATTACATTTTGTTCTTTATGTATCAAGACTTAGTGGAACCTACTAAAACCATCTTTAAACAATGAAAAACTTAAGATTTGTTCAAAAACATTAAGCACCGTTGGTAATCAGTTACAAGTCAGTGACAAATTGTGGCTACTTTGTGTCTAATTTTATTAAACCTACACGTTTACAACTCCATCGTCGAATATTTGTAATATAGATCACAACACTTACATTTTGAGATGTACATGATACAATTTACAATTAAGTGTTGTTACAAATTTGTCACATGTGTGACTGATTTGCAACGCGTGATTTAATAGGTTTTAAATTTTTCCTCTTTTTGGGTACTCGAACCCTCGACCCCCAACTCATTATCAGTAATGTAATTCCATTGTACCAGTGTATTTAATCGTTTAGTTGGTGGAATTAATGTTATATATTCTCATATAGAGTAGCATGTGTCACAAATTAGTCACATGTATGACTGATTTGCAACGCGTGATTTAATAGGTTTAAAAATTTGTTTTTTGGGTACTCGAACCCTCGACCCCCAACTCATTGTTGGGTAGTGTAATTCCATTGTACCAGTGTATTTAATCATTTAGTTGGTGGAATTAATGTTATATATTCTCATATAGAGTAACATGTGTTACAAATTAGTCACATGTGTGACTGATTTGCAACGCGTGATTTAATAGGTTTAAAAATTTGTTTTTTGGGTATTCGAACCATTGACCTTATACTCAATATCCGCTGTATAAGACCATTGTGCTAGTGTGTTTAATTGGTATCAATGTGTTAAAAATTATATATCTCTTTCATTTTGATTTTGGAGATTATATTAGTCATATGCATTAATTCAAAATAAAATAACATAAATATGTTGGATATTTGACAATAATATAATAGAATTTTATACATATTTTCGAATATATTATAAACATTTATTTACCAACCCGGACATATTATTTTTAAAGTTCATCTTCATCTTCATTTTCCTCTTCGTCTTCTTCCTCTAAAGATGATAAATTACAAAGAAATTCGTCTTCGGGTTCACCATCTTCTATTTCATAATTAATTTATTCTCCTTGTTGGTTTCCATAGACCAAATGATGCATCTCAATTTCGTCAACTGTTTTTTCCATTCTATCATCGTTTGTTTGCTGCAAAACTATTAATTATTTCCTGACATAATTCCTTGAACACGACTTCTAGGATTCACTTTCAGAACTGCATTCCAAGGTTTAGGTTGGCGCTTAGTAGATGGATATGGAAGATAAGAAACTTGATCAGCTTGAGACCGTGTCATTAATAATAATAATTCTATCAAAGTTTTTATATATATATATAGTACAAGTTAAATAAATGAAATGGTCATAACTAAAATAAAAGGGTCGTAATTTTGGTAAAAGTAATTGACTAGCACATCAACAACGCCTCCTTCGCTTTTCCGAGTGCCTTTTCCAATTGTGGGGTCATACCATTTACATTTGAATAGTATGACCTTTAAATTCACAGCTCCAACATATTTGAGCTCCATAATAGTTTCTACAGCCCCATAGTAATCGTCCTCTAATGTTTCGCCTCGGACACATACACCATAGTTCATAGTTTTTTTCCCTTCTCCGTGTTGACTTGTGTGAAACACATATCCTCTTGTAAAATACATGGGCCATGATCTAACTTTATGTTCAGGACCTTCTACAATATCAAGAACCCATGGTGGAAAATGTTCTTCTCGTTCATGGAAATGCACCTGATTAAAAAGTATAAAATAATGTTATATATATTCAAAAAAATATCACGGTTAACCACACTTAGATGATAAATTACGCACATATTGACGAATCCAATTAGGAAAGTCTGCATCTCTTTTTGCCGTGAGCTCAGCATGATCTAGTCCTGGGTGTTCAGATAGAATTTGTGATTCCAACATTCTGTGTTGCAAAGTACAAAAAAAAATATAAATAACATTAATGAATTACATATAATTTAGGAAATTTTGAAAGTAGAATTATGTACATTTCGAAGTGCCTAAAATAGCCACAATTGCGTAAAACGTATGAATGTGCGCATTCACGTTCTTTCTTGGGAATCCAAAGTTCACTGCATTTGCCACTTGGACGACAAACAACCGTAAATATATCTGGTACTTGTACCGGATATATGAGAACTTCACCTTCATCATACCGTTTTTTCGTGCACAATTTATCTTGTAAGAACTAAAAGTAGAAACCAATATAAAGATACAAATGATGAAGTTATTTCACCTTCTTCTTTTAGCTGTCGAAATGTGTTCTGGAAAGTAGTGTTCTAAAAAATAAGATATTTCATCATTTATGTATGATTGAACAATTGATCCCGCTGGATATCTTTTGTTCTTTGCTTTGCCTTTCAAACGTTTAAAAAACCTTTCGAACGGATACATCCACCGATATTGCACGGGACCACCGAGTTCTGCTTCGTATGGCAGGTGGATTGGTAGGTGCTCCATCACATCAAAGAAAGACGGTGGAAAGATTTTTTCTAAATTACACAAAGTCATTACAATGTTTTCCTTTAGTATTAGGACATGGCTTAGATTCAATGTTCTACTGCTGATGTCACGGAAAAACGCTCCAATCCCTATCAAAACAGCCTTAGTTATATATTATGAAAAAAGATTAGAATTCATGATTAACACTTGTTTTTATATATATACCTGACAATGCTTTGTGAAAGTTTTTCTGGAGAAGTTCGGCAAAAACAAATGGAAGCAATCGTTCCATAAAAACATGGCAGTCGTGACTTTTCATTCCGGAAAACTTTCCACCATTGATGTCTGCACAGCTAGCTAAATATGCAACATAGCCGTCTGGAAATTTAACATCATTCTTCAGCCATTGTAGTAAGGCTTCTTTTGCTTTTGAAGTCAATCTCCATATGGGAAATGGTGCGTTTTCATGACCATCAACATGCACAAAATCTTACAATATCTAATTTTGACTTGATATTGTCTTTCGATCTGTCTTTAACATTCATAATAGTATACATGATGTTATCGAAAAAGTTTTTCTCAATATGCATCAGATCAAGACAGTGTCGTAGAGTCAAATCAATCTAGTACGGTAGCTCCCAAAAAATGCTTTGTTTATGCCAATTATGCCAATCCCCGTATGTAACGCCCAGGTTCATTATCTAAACCGGAGCGCCACTGATGAACGCTCAGGCATCCGATCAGAGGTTCCGTTGCTCAACAACCAACCGTCGATTTCCCTTCCAAAATCCCTAGACTAGATTTCTAAGTGTTCATCCCCGTTGGATACACCTCAAGGCTTGCCAAACCGAGACATACCCGATGGTTTGTTCGTCCGGATAAAGACTAATATCTTATGAAACCCGAGTTATTTTAAAAACTTATTTTTATATATCTTTTACATAGAATTTTCAACGGTTTACAAAGTATAAACGTTACGAGTCTAATACTCCAAAATGATCATTTACATAATAAATATTAATCATTTACCGAAAGGCAAATAAATCTACCACTGATTATCCTAACGTTTCTTCCCGTGCTCCCCAAAGGTCTAACCGCTAAAGGTTACCTGCAAAACAAGTTGAGTCATGAGCACTAATTGCTCAATGAGTCTAGGGTTTCCCTAAACAATTTCATTTCCCATCCAAACCCAAAATAACAATCAACACACAAGCAAGCAAAACAATCAACGATCGGTTATTAACGTTTTTAGTTTCATAAGGCCTACGCGTAGACTATTCCCATCACGTGTAACCAAAGGCTTCGTTCGGTCCATAACCACAAAAGCTAAAGACTTAGGATCCTTAATCATTCATGTGGCCTTAAACATAAGGAAACCACATCGGGAATATGCATCGTCATGCATTACACGGCCCCAGGCTGCAATCCCGTCTCTTCGTGTCTTCGTGTACTTAACCGAAATCTTTATCGGTCAAGACACGGCCTCAAGGGAATATCTTTCCACGTTCAATAATTTTTATAAGTTTTACTAACAATTAAGTTACGAGTAAACTTATACAAATTCATACTTAGCATTCACTAAGTGTTTTCAACACTTAGGCAAATTCTTAACAAACGTAGTATGAACCTCAACCAAATAATATTCAAGATTACTTAGCAAAATTCTAGATTTCGTGTATAAACCTCTACGATTATAATTCCATACGATCAAGCAAGCAACACGAAACCCACTCAATTGTTTGCAGTAAAACAACAAACATAAACAAAGACTCACCGATTACTTGGTGAAAGTATGCGATTCGATTCACTCAATGAATCCTACTCTCGGCTGCCTTACGATCGGACTGATGATCTTTCAGAGTGATGATTTGTTCCATTAGATCACACGAACATTACTAAGGCAACACTTAGAGTTATCTTAAGGAAACACTATGGAAATCATTCGGACATTACCTAGATCGGAATAGAACTTGATCGTTGATTTCCCTCGGTCTTTAGGAAATTATTCGGAACTAATCCTACGAGTTTGAGATGGATCCAGCCATCAGATCAAGAAACTAAGGTCAGATTCAAGATCAGCATGAGAAATCAAATCGGACAAGACAAGAATTGGATCAAGAAACTTACCCTAAGTTTCCTCGAAATTGCTCTAGAATTGGGTCGCGGTGATTAGCCAACGGACTGATGAACGGATAGAGAAAATTGATCGCGGTGGACTAGATGATCAGACATAATAACACTCGGAGAAACTGATCGGATCGAAGTGATCGGACAAGTTTTCTAAGTGGATAACTGCTCGCGGTGGTTTAGACTGATCGGAACAAAGGTTCGTGGTGGACTGATTTTATCGGACTGATTTGTTTAGCATAAGGCTGCGAGTTTGTATGGATAAAACAAGGTCTAAGCCCTTGTATATATAGGCTCGGCCAAGCTGGTGAAGCAGCTAGGCACTTGGCTGATCAGATCCACCGAGATGGCTTCCTACCGCGACATGTGGCAGTGGACAAAAAATTAGGAGTTGCTTGGCCTTGCTTTGGCGGAGGGAAACAAACACCTCCTACTTGATGTTGCTTCGGCCAAGGGAAAGCAACACCTCTACTTGAGCTTACTTCAACCATGGGTAAGCTTGGTGAATCACTAAGCACCCAGGCAGGCAGCTTACTCACCAAGCACCCTAGTAGGCAGCTTAGTCACCGAGTAACCAAGCAAGCAGCTTAGTCATCGAGGTGCTTGGCTAGGTTTCGACCAAAATCTAAGGAACTAATCGGACTGATCCGGCCATCGCATCGGGGCTTTGCCGAGACGCAGTTTAGCCCTAAGCGAGGGTTATTACATTCTCTCCCCCTTAAAAGAATTCGTCCCGAATTCTCAAGGGTTAGATGGTCCGGCTTCCTGAGTTCTATCAGTTTCTAGGAAGAGTTCTGGGTTAGACTTCCGGAGTCTCGCTTCATCTTACCAAGTAACAACATCTCTATGTTGTTTTCTCCTAATAACCTTAATATGGAAGATTTCTCGTCCCTTCAAATATCTAGATCACCTTTCACCGATCCTTATTGGTTCAGGAGAAGGAGGTATGGGTTCGGTTCTGTAATCGGGTAGCCTTTCTGGCTGTGGTACATCCGGTCCATGGACATACTTTCGTAGCATAGATACGTGGAATACATTATGTAATCCCTTATAAGCTGGAAGGTCTAACTCATAGGCTACCTCTCCTACTCTCCTCTTAATGCGATAAGGACCCATATTCCGCGGGTTTAACTTACGAGGCTTAGCAAATCTATCATTCCCTTTCTCAGCAGCCGCTTTTAACCATACCCAATCATCAACCTCATAAACAACATGTCTCCTATGTTGGTCGGCATACGTCTTTTGTCGATCTTGGGCTCTCTTCATATTAGCCCGAATAAGGCTAATTTTCTCTGTGGTTTCCATTACTATGGCTGGTCCAATTTCTCTTCCTTCTCCTAATTTGGTCCAGCACATAGGTGATCGACAAGGGCGTCCGTATAAGGCTTCATACGGCGATATACCAATACTAGCATGGTAGCTATTATTGTATGCAAATTCCACTAACGGTAAGTGGACATCCCAAGTCTTTTTTCAATCTAACATACACATCCGAAGTAAATCCTTGAGAGTCCTGATGGTTCGCTCTGTCTGACCATCCGTCTCAGGATGAAATGATGTACTCATAAACAGATCGGTACCAAGTGCTTTTTGTAAACCTCGCCAAAGTCTAGCCGCAAATCTGGAATCACGGTCGGACACTATGTTGGATGGAACCCCATGAAGCTTCACGATCTCATTCAAGTATTGCTTAGCCAACGTTTCTATATTATCGTCAAGTCTCATTGGCAAAAAGTGAGCACTCTTGGTTAAACGATCCACGATTACCCAAATCGAATCTTTTCCCCGTCCTGGGGTTACCGGTAATCCTGTAACAAAGTCCACAGCTATCGCATCCCATTTCCATTCTGGGATTGGTAAGCTCTGTAGCAATCCTGCTGGCACTTGATGCTCTATCTTTATTTGTTGACAGGTTTGGCACTGCACTACCCACTTTGCAACAGACCGCTTCATTCCTGGTCAATGATAGTACTGGTGAATATCTCGGTACATCTTAGTACTCCCCGAATGAATATTAAGAAAGAAATGATGGGCTGTTTTCAAGATCTCATCCCGTAAGCTTTGTCCCTTAGGCACGGTTATCCTTTTGTTCTGAAGCAAGGTACCATTTGCGGCCAAATGGTAACCGCTTGCATTCGGCTCTTCACGATTATCCAACTCCTCGATAATCTTCATCAGGTTCTCATCCTCTCTTTGCTCTTGTCGAATATGTTATTTTAAAAACTTATTTTTATATATCTTTTACATAGAATTTTCAACGGTTTACAAAGTATAAACGTTACGAGTCTAATACTCCAAAATGATCATTTACATAATAAATATTAATCATTTACCGAAAGGCAAAGAAATATACCACTGATTATCCTAACGTTCCTTCACGTGCTCCCCAAAGGTCTAACCGCTAAAGGTTACCTGCAAAACAAGTTGAGTCGTGAGCACTAATTGCTCAATGAGTCTAGGGTTTCCCTAAACAATTTCGTTTCCAATCCAAACCCAAAATAACAATCAACACACAAGCAAGCAAAACAATCAACGATCAGTTATTAACATTTTTAGTTTCATAAGGCCTACGCGTAGACTATTCCCATCACATGTAACCAAAGGCATCGTTCGGTCCATAACCACAAAGGCTAAAGACTTAGGATCCTTAATCATTCATGTGGCCTTAAACATAAGGAAACCACATCGGGAATATGCATCGTCATGCATTACACGGCCCCAGGCTGCAATCCCGTCTCTCCGTGTCTTCGTGTACTTAACCGAAATCTTTATCGGTCAAGACACGACCTCAAGGGAATATCCTTCCACGTTCAATAATTTTTATAAGTTTTACTAACAATTAAGTTACGAGCAAACTTATACGAATTCATACTTAGCATTCATTAAGTGTTTTCAGCACTTAGGCAAATTCTTAACAAACGCAGTATGAACCTCAACCAAATAATGTATAAACCTCTACGATTATAATTCCATACGATCAAGCAAGCAACACGAAACCCACTCAATTGTTTGCAGTAAAACAACAAACATAACCAAAGACTCACCGATTACTTGGTGAAATTATGCGATTCGATTCACTCAATGAATCCTACTCTTGGTTGCCTTACGATCGGACTGATGATCTTTCGGAGTGATGATCTGTTCCATTAGATCACACGAACATTACTAAGGCAACACTTAGAGTTTTCTTAAGGAAACACTATGGAAATCATTCAGACATTACCTATATCGGAATAGAACTTGATCGTTGATTTTCCTCGGTCTTTAGGAAATTATCCGTAAGTGATCCTACGAGTTTGAGATGGATCCGGCCATCGGATCAAGAAACTAAGATCAGATTCAAGATCAGCATGAGAAATCAAGTCGGACAAGACAAGAATTGGATCAAGAAACTTACCCTAAGTTTCTTCGAAATTGCTCTAGAACGGTTCACGGTGATTAGCCAACGGACTGATGAATGGACAAAGCAAATTGATCGCGGTGGACTAGATGATCGGACAGAATAACACTCGGAGAAACTGATCGGATCGAAGTGATCGGACAAGTTTTATAAGTGGATAACTGCTCGCGGTGGTTTAGACTGATCGGAACAAAAGTTCGCGGTGGACTGATTTTATCGGACTGATTTGTTTAGCATACGCACTTGGCTGATTAGATCCACCGAGATGGCTTCCTACCGCGACATGTGGCAGTGGACAAAAATTTAGGAGTTGCTTGGCCTTGCTTTGGCGGAGGGAAACAAACGCCTCCTGCTTGATGTTGCTTCGGCCAAGGGAAAGCAACACCTCCTACTTGAGCTTGCTTCAGCCATGGGTAAGCTTGGTGAATCACCAAGCACCCAGGCAGGCAGCTTACTCACCAAGCACCCTAACAGGCAGCTTAGTCACCGAGTAACCAAGCAAGCAGCTTAGTCAACGAGGTGCTTGGCTAGGTTGCGGCCAAAATCTAAGGAACTAATCGGACTGATCCGGCTATCGCATCGGGGCTTTGCCGAGACGCGGTTTAGCCCTAAGCGAGGGTCATTACACCGTACCCTTTTGGGTTTTTTTTCATGTCCATTTCCACCACAATCAGATGTTTTTGACGCTTCAACATATCATATATGTTGTAGTACTTGTGCAGTAGTCAACATTTCTGGGGGGTAGTCATGCACAACGTTCTTTCCCTTCAAAAAATTGACTTTATTCTTCCGTAACGGATGATTGCTGGGTAAAAATCTTATGTGGCAGTCAAACCAACATGGTTTCCTACCAGCCGGCAGTTGGAAAGCATTTGTATCACTCATACAAATTGGACATGATAATCTTCCATGTGTTGTCCATCCCGAGAACATACTATAAGCCGCAAAATCACTTATTGTCCACAACAGAACAACTCTAAGATTAAAGTTTTGCTTTAATGAAACATCATAAGCCTCAACTTCGTTGTTCCATAAGTCCTTTAACTCCTCGATTAGTGGTTGGAGGAAAACATCAAGACTCCCTCGTGGATGATTTGGTCCCGAATTCAAAATCATCAAAAACAAATACTCAGACTTCATGCACATGTCAGAGGGTAGGTTGTAGGGCGTCATGATCACATGCCACAACGAATGGTTTTTTGACATCCCGAAAGGATTAAACCAATGTTTTGATGCCCGGACCGGACCGGCCGGTCGGCCCGGTTAACCCGGGATCCGGACGTCACTCCGGTCCGGATTTAGTGGTTAAATCCGGTAAATATAAACCCGAGAAAATCCGAAAAAATTCGTTATTTACCCGAGACCCAGCGAACCGGGTAAACCGGCCGGGTACGGTTATAAAAAATTTAAGCATATATTAACATTTGGGTCGAAAATAAAATCAAAAACAATTTCTTTGAAGGTCTCAACAAATACATAATTTTGTAGCTTTTAAAGTTTTAGTAATAAAATAAGGGTTTAAAGACCATTTTCAATTTTGTACAATCGCCCCTTAGACTCTGATTTCTCTTCTTCTTCTTGTTAGTTTAAGAGTCTTATTTTCTATGGATTTGATCTATGTTTGAAATACTAGGAAACATTTATCTCTCATTGAAATCGTTGTTCGTTTTTTAAATGATTTTAATAGATAATGGAAACAGATTCAAGTGTCTCAGATTTTAAGAGAATTACATTGACAATGAAGAATATATCTGGGGTTTTATGATTTTATCTCACCAAAGGAGTTGCATGTGTCTACGACATTAAAACATGGACGTAATATTAAAATTCAACTCCCGATTGAACCATGGTCGAACCGGGTCGACCTGGAGACCCGGCCACCCGGCCACCACTCCGGTTCGTCGAACGGGTCGGGTATCAAAACATTGAATTAAACCCATCTGTACATAATCTAAGATAAACGTTACGTGTTTCCTCCGCGAAGGTTGGATGCTTTTGATTGAAGTTTTTCCACTCTGCCGCATCAGATGGATGACACGTTACTCCGTCTTCTGAGTAATGCTCAGCATGCCATCTCATCGATGATGCAGTGCTCTCTGATGAGTACATCCTCTTCAATCTATTAGTGATAGGTAAATACCACATACGACTGAGTGGTATTTTTTTTCTTCCTTTGCTAGCCTTATATTTTGCTTTTCCCCAAAATTTACAATACTCCAACTCCGCATCTTCTTTCCAGAAGAGCATATAGTTATCTACACATACATCAAATGTATGGTACGACAATCCTAGTTTACGCATCAGCGATTCCGTCTCGTAGAATGAACCAGTAGCTTCATTAGGCTGGGGTAAATACTCCGTAAATAATTCCGCCCAATCATCCATGCAAACTTCAGATAAATTGTGGTTTGCCTTGTTGTTCATGAAACGGGCAGCTAATGATAACTGCGAATGCCCTTCTTGACAACCATCATACAATGGATTTTTTGCAGCATCTAACATCTCGAAGAACCGTCTCGTCTCTTGGGTAGGTTCTTCATAAACATGATCATTTCCAATTTGATCATGTTCACTAAATGGTATATAACCACTTTGATCATGATTATGATCATGATAATCATTTAATGGTATGGAACCATAAAATGCATCATGAACCATCTCAGCATAAATGTTTCCGCCATCATAATTATTTGGTTGATTATCACTAATAAAATCAGGATTATAATTATGACTACTACTTCCTGCTCCCATTACATCATAGTCTTCACCATGATAAGGCCATACATAATAATGGGCCATAAATCCTTGACTTAGTAAATGCTTTTTCACTCTTTCAGCTCCCTTTAATTTACCCGAATTTTTACATGTAGCATATGGACAATGTAACTTACCGTTACTGCTAATGGCTAAGGGCTGGTTACATGCGAAATTGATGAATTGCTCCTCCCCCTCCAAAAAATAGTCGGATAGATTATTTGTTTCTGGATCGATCATCTCATACATCCAATCTCGAGCTGAATTCCACATTTTTTTCTCTCTCAATTTTGGCTTTTTTATTTTCTTATTCGTTTTTGTTTTTTTTGTAGTTGGTGTCTGAAAATGGGGTGAGGGTTCGTTGCTTTTATAGACAAAATTTAACCTCACTACTTTGTGACTACATAAAATCAGTCACATATTTACGAGTGATTTGCCATTCTTTTGTCACAAGTCATAAAAGTATGTGGACTACCTAACAATCGTATTTATTACGTTTTCAATTACTCAATCAGTTCACCAACATAATCAATAGGCTACCATAAACAGTTGGCCGACACTTTTGTCATTTTCCGATTTTTTAAAAAAGTGGCAAAGTAGTAGCAAATTTGCGACTGTGTTTCAGTAATTGCAAATCAGTCGCACATTTGCGACTACTTTGTGTCTAGGTTTATACAATCGAGGATCAATCGTAGATTAGTCGCAAATGTAAGATGAAATTGCGACTGATTTTGTTAGTCGTACATTTGCGGCTATTTTGTGACTACCGTTTGGTGCGTCGCAAAGTCGTGGTAAATCGGTCACGAATTCGTCATTCTTTTTTGCGACTAATAAAAACAGTCACAAGTGGTAGTCACTCATGGACTGTTTTCTTGTAGTGTCAGCCACAAAACCAAACCACAATGTGTTGTCGAACGCAATGATTCCTCCAACCTTTACCAATTTCAGAAGCCTTTCAATGAAGTTGACGTAGTTTGACTTGTCAGCATCCGCAAATGCAAAATCAAACTCTTTCTTCTGCGTCTTTTGCAAGAGGTATAATACATATATGACCATTAGCCAAAGAAAAAGCTACATAACTAAGCTTAATTATAAAATTATAAGAGCAAATCTTTTCACGCACGTCGTTCACCAATTGGTCTAAGGCCTTGATGAAACGATGCGACTCGTTTTTTTTTTTTAACATACAAACCTTGGTCTTGGATTAGCCTTTTCATAAATGCTATCCTCAACGACTAAGCAACCACACATAACAACCAGCGGAAAACAAACCAATCAACTCAACCGAAACAATTCCATTTAACCAACAAAATCAATTCTATCGTTCCAGAACTAAACCAACAACGTATGGCAGCTCTAACGCAACAATAACACGTAACAATCAACCGAGATCCCAGATCACCCTCCTCTTCGTAGCATGATTCCACGATCACACTTTGTCTTTACCTGCATCACATGGGAAAAAGAGATGCGTGAGTATTATCATAAATACCCAGTGAGACGGTCATCTCATCTACGACTGCGCACTCAAGCACGATGGACCGTTCAGGAAAATATACATATCACACAACACACAAACAACAAACGGCTCAACTCAGCCCAAACAAACATGTGTCGATCGACACTACCACTAGGTGTCAATCGTCACACTCTGAACTGGCTGTCGTTCGACACACCTCATGTGTGTCGTTCGACAGACCTCAGACAGGCTGTCGTTCGACACACCTCATGTGTGTCTTTCGACAGACCTCAGACAGGCTGTCGTTCGACACACCTCATGTATGTCGTTCGACAGGCCCCTGGCAGAATCCTGGGAACCGATCAGAATCCTCTCGGATCGATTCCTCCTCTGCTTCAGTACGAAAAACCTACACAAACAACAACCACAACACAACCACAAGCATACACAGCCATAATTCGATCACCACAAGATCAATCAATGCATACAAACCTATCACCAAGAATCACTAACGATCAATCGACCCAGAAGCCATGGTCACGCACTCACCTTAGGTTTTCGAATAGAAACGATGGAATTTGAGACTAGGCACGGGATCAGCTTGATCACCACTAGAATCCACGAAATTCCTCACTACCAACACAAGAATCGACTTCCTTTCTCGAGACAATCGAATCCTCCCACAAGAACACTTTGGGGAAACTCACAACTCTCTGGGAACGATTTAACACTGATTTTGTCATGTCTTTTGGTCAGAATATGGCCAAAAAGGCTTAAATACAAAGCCCTAGGTTTCCCCAAACCGAACCAACATGAACCGACCGATTTAAATCGAAACAGAAACCGATCACTTCCCTGTCGATCGACACACACCACTCGTGTCGATCGACAACAATTAGAAACAAACCGGCCTTAAGCCCCAAAACCCAGCTTGTCGATCGACACACCACACTAGTGTCGATCGACACATCCTACAATTCCCTCAAATTTGGTTCACGGGTGTCACACTTGATACCATCGGAATGGATGAAATGAATCTTGTGATCAGCGCCTGCTTTCCTGATAAACTCTAGTCCCAATTCGTAAGCTTCTTCGTCAATGTCCATTGCAGTAATCTGCATCCCAAAGAATAGAGTATCCATTTTTTTATGTTAATACAAATATTTTTATACGCCAACAACGGTACTAGTCTCAAACTATTTATAGGTGTGATGTAAATATTTGTTTTTAAAAATATAGTTGATGTGTACAAATACTTTTTAAAATTATAAACATCAATTTATAGGCTTACTAGATTAAGTCCCGCGTTAATACAAGGATAATTATATTAAAAAATTAATATAAATATTTAAATTTTAATTAGTATTCCGATAAATTACAAAAATATTTTGAAATACTATTTAAACATGAATTTTTAATCATTAGATATCAAATTTTTATCTTAGTTTAAATGTTGTAATTCATATCATGTGGATCTTAATATATATATATATATATATATATTATAAAAGTGTAATTATATTCATTTTCCTAAAAACAAAAGAAAAAATAGTATATCCTTACCCATAATTATGATAAAATCGTAAAACAATTCAAATAATGTAGAGTTCATTAGAAAATAATAAACTTCATGTTAATAATCTCATAAAACCTATAAAATTATTTAATACTAAGTATATGGAGGGTAGAATTATAATTTTTAGAGCCAAAACGTAGAATTATAATTTAATGTCAGGTAGTTTAAAGTTTGAACGTCAGTGTAGATGGAGGGGATTATTTATTAACAGACTAATACATGAGGGGTTTTATCATTAATCTTATATTTGAGGGGTTTAATATATAATTTATATTTTATACATAAATTTTATTTATCTAAATATTATCTATAATTTATTTTTAGTTTTATAATGATCAACTTTTAAACAATTTGATATTTGAAGGATCATTTTATAAATAAAAAACTTCAACAATAAAAATAGTGTAAATTCATTTTTTACACCAAATATGGTGTAAAAAATAGTGTTACACTATTTTAGTGTCAGAAATAGTGTTAGGTTGGAGAATGATTTACACCTAATATAGTGTAAAAGGTGATTTAGTGTAAATTATAGTATTAGGTTGGAGATGCTCTTAGAAGAGTTGAAAGATGTTGTGGGGTGGTGCAAATGGATGACCAATTTGAGAAATAATTTAAATAACTAGGCATATAAATGGGCATGATGTGTGAGATTTATATTAAAACAAATAAAATATCATCTAGTAAAATTGTGCTCTAGGAACAAGCCAAACCGTAGCGGAAGGTTAGAGCATCCGTAACAGGGTTTCATTTAAAAGGTATCATTAATAGATAAATAAAAAATAACAGAAAAATAGTAGAAATGAGGAGAGAGACTGTAAGACGTCTCAATACGCGGAGACTTTACTCAGCTTATTCATCCATTTGTCATCCCTCCATTGGATGATGAATTTTTTAATGATTTAATATTTAAATAAATTATTAAATTAAATAAAAAATATTAAAATAAAGTTAATTAGAAACCAACTCAAGTCTCAGGGTTACGGATGCTCTTACTTACGAAAGAGTCATACCCTATTCCCAAAAATCTCCAAACTAAAAGTCTCTGTAATGTGTGGTTTAAGTATTAGTTAAAACCCTAAACCTAAACTTTCCCTATTTAAAAGCACAAAAGGGGTTGAGAAAGATCAGAGATTGTTGTCTCTTAACTACTATCCCAAAAGAGATTGAGTCAGTTTCAAGTTGCTGCATTAAAAAGCGAGATTGCCAGCAACTTAGAAGGTTCTAGATATCGATCTTAGTACCACAATGAATATCTCGGTTTCTAGTTTCTGTAACAGCTTTCGATTCTGAATTTTGAAGTAGGGTCTGAAACCAGAAATCCTATTCTCAGATTCGATAATAGAACTTGCAAGTTGATTTCATATATATCGATATGTAAGGATCTAGAAGACCATAAGTATACCATCAGAAATCCTTGAGTCTTGATTTTTAAGAGACGCCAAATTTCTTTTGATCTGAGGTACACGTTAAAAATTATCGCCGAATTTCTTTTGATATGAGGTACACATTAAAAATTATCGCCGTTTTCTTTTGACTGGTATAGTTTGACCGAACAAATAAATATTATAAGTTTAATAATCGAATGTTAACATTATTTCCTAAATGCATATTCGCGGTATCACATTCTTCTAAATTCATACTTCTTTGCCAATCCATCCAAAAAGGCTATGGTGAAAATGAGATCTATGTTACTTTGCTACTATTTTGCAATATGTGTTCTTACATGCTATGCCTAAGAATTGAATGTCTGATGTTCGGCAGTTGTTGATTATGATTGGTTTATGTGTGGCAAATGTTTGATTAAATTGTGTATGGTTTTATAAGTATATAAAGAATATAAAAGATCAATGAGTATTATTTGAGATTGTAAGTATATGATAGTTCTGTGAAAGATTGCATAGGTAAGTTCGTTTAATGCTTTTTTATGGTAGGTCGATTTTTAGGATAACAAATTCTATTTTATTTGAGAAAATTAAATAATATATTGTTTAATGCTTTTTATGGTAGGCACTAAGCGATATATATTTTTAAATTCGTAGAGACAGTAACAAAGACTGGAGATATAGACGGTGGAAGAAAACAGAGTTGGTGACGGAATCGATGGACCAAAACAGAACTAGTGATGGAGACGGAGATGATGGAAAAAAATGGAACCGATGAAAGAGGCAACAGACTATAGACGATAAACAAAGATAGTGAACCAAAATGACGATAAATGACAACGGAGTTGGTGAAGGAGAGAAGACGAAGACGAGAGAGACGATGTGAATAGATTAGTGGGAAAAAACTATCAGTACACTGTAAGTCAAATTAGAGACAATTTAATTTTCTTAGATGCCTTTTGATATGAAATTGTAAAGTTTTTAAAAATATGGTATTAGTGGAAAAAATTTGTATGAAATTGTGTCTTACTTGCGCATCGAGTACACCACTTGCTCAATAATCTTATTTTTTTTACTGAATTGAGAGTCATTTGACGAACAACTCTAAATTTTAACAGTTTTATAACGATTTTATAAAATTTTAATATTTTTATATTAGTTTCATAATTTTTAATAAAATTTGATCCTAATAAAATCTTTTTTTTATAAAACTGTAACTTCATGATTTGTTTAAGAATTTTTTTTTTGTCGTCAAATGTTTTGATTTCATAAGTAGACGACGATTACATTGGCCCGCGTACAATATAATTTTGCGAATGTAACCTTGCTTGTTTACCTAGGTGATCCGCTGGAGCATTAGCATCACGTGAAATATGCCGAACACTAAAGTTACATTGTCTGGCTATCTTGAGAATATACTGCAAGGAAATTATTAAGAAAGGGGCCTGAGTAGGAGTGCGTCCAAATTTATATTTGGTCACTGTAGTAGACCTTAAAGTCCTTGCAGATCTGCACAAAAAAATGATAGTTCGATAGCCTAGTCGATGTAGCTCGATAACAAAGCTTCTACTTCTATATCAGTGGGAGATTATGTTGGAGAGAAAGATCCTGATCCAGAAAGCAGCTGCGTGAGAGTAGGATCAAATAAGCTCCATCCCATACCTTTAGAGTGATGTGGAGATAGCCATGATGTATCCACTAAACAACATTGTTGATCTACTTGTTCAAAGAGTTCGGCTAAACTTTGAGGATTAGTCCTTGCACTAGGCGGTATCATGCTGAGTCTTATTGGAAGCTTCCATCCATATCCGAGAATCTTGAATCGCCTTGTTGATAATAATAGGTACATGCCACCGTTTGTTGTTGAAAATCAGCTCATTCTTTTGCTTCCATATCCTACATCCAAAAAAATGAAATAAAATAGTATGATCAATGGATATTTGAACCATGAAATCAGTGTAGTTCACTGCAAAAAGATTAGAAAGCAATCAATCTTTAAAAGGATCTGTTAGAGGAGCAAGCTCCCAAAAAATTTAACGTATTATTTTGCTTCACCACATAGAGAGCATGTATTAGTTTTCATAATCTTTTTTTCTTAAGGTTTGAAGCCACTAGTAGTGCATTATGGGGAAAAAGGCCAAATTAAACCCAACCAATTTGCATCGTGCCCTGTTGGACCTGAACTTTTGCATATGGCTAATTTAAACCTGAACTCTAAATAAATTCAAATCTTATACCTGAACTAACATATTTTGTGCCGAATTGTACCTTGGCCAAGATTTCGTTAATCAAAGTTAATGAAAAAACGACACGTGGGTTAGCTGGCTCGGTTTCGTTGGGTCAAAACGACATCGTTTCGTTGTTTTAGTTAAACAATGTCGTGTTTTATCGAAAAAAACTCGAAATCGAATCCGTAATTCGATAAAATGACGTCGTTTTCATTTGCAGATTTATAGAATTATGGATTCGATTTCGAGTTTTCTCTAAATGAAAACGACATCGTTCTACTAAAACAACGTAACGACGTCGTTTTCAAGCATTTTTTACCTAGCCAACTAACCCATATATCGTTCTAGTCAATATTCGGTTAACGTTGACTAACGGAATTTTGGTCAAGGTACAATTCGGCACAAAACATGTTAGTTCATGTATAAAATTTAAATTTATTTGGAGTTCATGTATATATTAACCATATGTAAAAGTTCGGGTCCAAAAGGGCACGATACAAATTGTTTAGGTTCAAATTGACTTTTTTCCCGTGCATTATGCATAACTGGGCACAGGAAATGTTGTAATTTTGATGGTGCTACTTCCACATGTATTTGAACAAAGAGATAGGAAGAAACAGGTTATGTGGGACATGTATCTAAGAAATTTTTAAAACATTTTTTTGTATATACAATAGAAACTCTATAAATTAATAATTTTAGAATTGTGATAGTTTACTAATCTATAAAGTTATTAATTTACCAAAAAAAACTTTTCATAATTTTTTTAAAAAAAATTACCTGAAAATTTTATTTAATATTAAACTTCTTTTTTCTTAAATTACTTTTCTTTTTTTTGCATGCATTTATTAAATTCAATAATGATTGAATTGATTAAAAAAAATCAGTAAAAAAGAACAACCAACGCTAAAATTATATAACTATATCTTAGCTATATTTGTATAAAATTTTATATACTATAATATTATTGAAACTTTTTAATATATGAATTTTATAATAATTACTATCTTATTTTATCAAATTAGTATTAATGTAGGGAAATTGGCATCAATAATAAGATTTTGGGCAAAAATTAAGTATCTAACGTGACCTAAAAAAAAATTAGGTGTATAACATACATATCACATAAAAAGTCTATAATACCCTTTTTGATTTACAGCATAATAATCTCAAAAATTAAAAAATTAAAAACCAAAAAAGGAAATCAATAGATTTAAAAACATTTACCATAATCTTTCTTTTCCCTTAGCCTCATTTTCTCTTTCACGTTCTTCTCCATCTCCTCCTCTTTCTCCTTCATGTTCTTCTTTTTCTCCTCCATCTCCTCCTCTCTTTTTTCACGTCATTGTCTCCTTCTTTTCCTCCATTGTCCATCTTCTTTTCCATCTCCTCATTCTCCTCCATTGTCCATCTTCTTCTCCATCTTTTTTTTTCTTTTTTTTTCTTTTATTTTCATAAATTATTTGGATCGTTAATCTTAAAATTAGTTTATATGTTTGATGTGATTGTTACAGTGTTTAAATTCTATAGTTTGTTAAATATAATTAATTAATATAGCTAACTATATATTTATATCTATGCAACATTTTTATACTAAACTATTTTGATGACCATATATAATATGATAGTTAACTATTCATACATAACTAGTGAACTATATTGATAAATTGACTATTGTAGTGTTTATATAGTGAACTATATTTTTATTTGAATAGTTAGCTAACGTTTATACAGTGTTATATAGTGAACTATGTTATATAGTGAACTATCGCTTATATAGTGGACTATGTATTTTTTTTTTTTTTCAACCTAACTATTAATTAGAAAACACTCTCCAATCTTGGAATCCAGACCGGAAGAATGTTGTTTACATAAGAAAACATAAAATCACGAGTTCTCGCTGAGCGTGCTAAACAGTCCGCCTTCAGATTAATAGTTCGAGGGATATGGGATAAGCAGAAGTTGGGTAGACGATCTTGTAAGCACTTGAGCTTGACTGAAAAAATCGAAAACGCCGGCCACTCCTCTGGATGATTGACGACGTCTACTAGGTCGGAACAATCCGTTTCAAACGTCTGGCACTCCATATCTCTTTCCAAGATACATGTCATAGCCCATATGAGAGCCTCCATCTCCGCATGTAGGGGGTTCCTTCTTTGGCTTACTCCTTTGGCGCCCAGACATAGAGTTGTATCGCCTTGGAGACATACCCATCCCAATCCTGAGGTAGTCGCATTACTCTTCCAAGATCCATCCACTTGACATCGCACTTGGGACCTATTCAAATACATCGCATGGGGTACCTCCCTTGTGGTAATCTCTGTTTCACTCTCTCTTAATTGAGCTGCCAGCCACTCTTGACAGTCACTCATCGCCGTGTTAAAAACATCAAGTACATCCGCCTCTACGCCTGTAAACACTCTTTTATTTCGTGATTTCCAAATATACCATAAAAGCCATGGAAAGGCATTACAATCCTCGATATTAGTATTTGTATTCGTAATTCTCCAAAACAGAAAATCCATGTTCGCATAAATGGAAGAGAAAGGGAGAATTTCTCTCCCACTTGGTGACAAAAACAGTGCCCAAATGTCGCGGACTATTGGACACTCAAACAAAGCATGATTAATCGTTTCTTCCGCTATGCCACATCGCAAGCATATGGTAGCGCATCTAACCCCTCGATAGTAAATCCTCTCCATTACCGCAATGGAACCCGATATTACCTGCCATAGGAAATGCCTAATTTTTGGAGGACAATGTAATTTCCATACGTACGCCTTTAGAGCTGTAACACTTGGCTCTTGACCCAAGTTTGGCTCCTGGGGTTTGTCTAGGTCTTTCGCAACCCAATAACCTGATTTGACCGTGTATTTGCCAGATTTCGTAAAGTGCCATATAAACTTGTCCTCCATAGGAATCAGACTCATTTCCATTCCTTGGATAATTTTTATATCGTCAGGTTCCAGGAATTCTTCTAAAATTGGTAGATGCCATTCGTTTGTACCATAATTGTATAAATGATTTACCATTAGGTTGGGGTGCAGGATCATTCCTCTCCCTCGTGCTGGTCGTGGATAATCATCCGGAATCCACGGATCCTTCCAAACTGCCACACTGTTTCCGGAACCTAGATTCACACGACTTCCAGTATATAACAATTCCTGAGCCGTCAGTAAGCTCTTCCATCCGTAAGATGGCGAGTATGGCTTTTTAGCCCTAAGGGGATGAGTATCCCTAAAATATCTACCTTTGAATACCCTTGCGACTAAAGAATTTGGATACTGATACATTCTCCAGAGTTGTTTGGCTAGAAGGGCAGTATTGAATTTTTTTAAAGATTGAAACCCTAGCCCTCCTTCCTCTTTATCTAGACACAACTTATCCCATGCTTGCCAATGAAGACCCTTACTATCCTTGTTAGAACTCCACCAATATTTGGCTATAGCACTCTTTAGTTTATCTAATACCGTTTGTGGGAGCCGAAAGCATGACATAATATATGTTGGGAGCGCTAGGGCGATCGATTTAATCAACACCTCTTTTCCCCCTTTTGATAAAAACTTTACCGACCATCCATTAATTCTATCGTTTAATCTATCTGTGAGAAAATTAAACACTTTTGTTTTGGAACCTCCGAGACTCTCTGGGATGCCAAGATATGAACTCATTCCACCTTCCTTACTAATGCCCAGAATACTTTTTAGCTTACTCTTTGTATCCTGAATCACGTCATGTCCAAACATTATCGAGGATTTATCGAAGTTTATTTCCTGTCCTGAGGCAGTGCCGTAGTTCTTGAGCACCTCCAAAATAGTTTTTGTTTCCCCTTCTGTAGCTTTGCAAAAGAATAAACTATCATCTGCAAAGAGCAAATGAGATATCGATGGGCTTTGCCGAGCCACTTTAACACCTGTCAATAGGCCTGTACTTTCTGCTTTCTTAATATTTGCAATTAGTGGACTATGTATTTATATCGATATATTATAATATTGGTATATAATAGACTACATATTTATACTGTAATGTTTTATATGGCATGAAATCATTAGAGTAGTTAACTATGCCATAAACATAGTTACCTATATTTTTAAATTGGTAATTTTTATGAAAACCAATTTAAAAATAGTTAACTATGTTTTAAACAGTTACAAATAATGTGATGTAGTTGACTATATTCTGAGATCAATTGAATATGTAATTTCGAAAATAGCTAATTAGTTTTACAACATATGATTCTTTTTTCATCTTTATAAAATTAAGAGAAGATCAAGAAAAGATTTTTATGAATTTTTATTTTTTATATAATATTTTTAAAAATTTTGTTTTTAATCATCAATAATTATTACATTTAATGGTAATTATCATATTTAATATGTGTTTGATTCTTATTTCCATATTAACTATTTTTCCTACATAAAATTAACCCAATTAAATAGGGGCAAAATCGTCATACAATTGATTCTCACAGTTACATACCTAAATATCAATCACGTGATATTACATACTTAATTTTTTCCCTAAATCATATTATTCAGCTAATTCTGCCATTAATGTATATAAAGTTTCCAGTGTATACATATAGGGCATAGAGATTAAAGCCAAAAAAAGAAAATATCGAAAGACTTAAACAAATATCTAAATACATATAGCTTGAAATTTCCTTTGATGTGAAAGAGCGATCCCTTGCCCAGCGCACAAGTTTCATCTCCTTCTTCGCAGTTCCCTAATTCTTTGCATCAAAAAAGGGTTTCGATTTCTCGAGAGGTATGGTGAAATCGGCGGACGGTGGTGGTTCTTCTTCAATTGCTCCGTTTCTGAAGAAATGCTACGAGATGGTTGACGATTCTTCTTCCGATTCTATCATCTCTTGGAGTCAAAATGGAGATAACAGCTTCGTTATCTCTGACTCCACCATCTTCTCTGTTCAACTTTTGCCCAAATACTTCAAGCATAGCAATTTCTCTAGCTTTGTTCGTCAGCTCAACATCTACGTTAGTCTTTCCCTCTCTCCCTTCTCTTGTGTTGAATTTCTCAAATTCTGTTGTTTCTTTATACGATTCGGTTTTATTGTTTTGTGTTGAATCTTGAAAGTACAACATATCACTGGTGTGTTTCTTGATGTTGTGTTAAGCAAAGTCTTGTTCTTATTGTTCTGCTTCTTTAAAGTGTGGAGATTGCTTTTAGAGCAGATTGGTTTTATGGAACAGCTTTAAGTGATAGCACTAGTCACATCTTGAAGATTCTTTTACTCGCGTACTTGGCAATACAGTGAGGATTTGATTGTAGACGTGCCTGATTCTTGGATATGGTGGAGATGGAGTAAAAGTTTGTGACTTTGTTTTTTCAGGGTTTTAGAAAAGTTGATGCAGATCGTTGGGAGTTTGCGAATGACGGGTTTGTCAGAGGTCGAAAGGATTTACTGAAGAATGTTAAACGGAGGAAGAATGTTCAAAGTAGTGACCAGAGCAAAATCCTTTACAAAGAGGAAGAAAGTACAACTGAAGCTTCACAGGAAGAGCCGGAAAAGAGTGGATTATGGAAAGAAGTTGATATCTTGAAAGGAGATAAGAATGTATTGGCGCAGGAGTTGATCAAAGTTAGGCAATACCAAGAGGTGACAGACACTAACATGTTACACTTAAAAGATAGAGTTCAAGGAATGGAAGAGAGTCAACAGGAGATGCTTTCGTTTTTGGTAATGGTTATGCAAAACCCAAGTCTCTTAATTCAGTTGCTTCAACCAAAGAAGGAAAACAGTTGGCGAAAGGCGGAAGGGGCAAAGATTTTTGAGGAAGTTATCGAGGAAGGAGCAGAGATTTTAGAAGAAGTTGAACCAAACTCAACTGGTCTTCCTTTAGTGACATACCAACCACCATCAGACGAAACATCAAGGTCAAGCCCGAGCGACATAAATGATTTCTTGAGAAATGTGGATATCTTGAAATTCTGCATGGATGAGAATCATGTGCCATTGATCATACCTGATCTATATGATGATGGAGCTTGGGAAAAGCTTTTGTTATTGAGCCCTTCAAAGAATAAGAAGAAGAAGCAGGAGAACGATGTGAAGAAAGGAAAAGATGATTCGACATTGGAGGAAGGAGGGACAATGGAATTAGACAGGAGCCGTATACTCGAGCTGATAGATGAAGAAATGGAGAAACAAGATGACTTTGACTTTGGACAGCTTACTCCAGAGAAGTCTAGGAGTCTTGAGATTCTGACAAAGCAGATGGGATTGCTGGCTTCGAATCAATAGCAAGCATTAACCAGAAACCGGATTGATTTTTGGAAATATCTGCCTCAAAACTTTTTGTGTATATGAAGCATGAAGAAAGATGTTTTTGTTCAACTCTCATGATTCTCCAGTTTATCTGGAACAGCTTTAAGAAATATCACTATTCACACCTTGAAGACTCTTTTACTTGAGTAATTTGTCAATATAGTGAGACTTTGGTTAATCAATCTGGCCAATTCAACACAGTAAGAATCATGTAACTTGTGCCTGTTCATAATAGAATCATAGAACTTGTGCTAAATCGTACCGGGTTAATCCCGTCAATTCATGGATCCGGGTCTCAGAATTCATGAACAAGAATTTAAAGTGTCCATGAATTGGCGGGCCTAGCCCACATATTTTGTCTGTGACCTATTTAATCACCTCTCTCGCTTCATAATCACCAAACTATGGTTATTCTTATATAAAAGTTAGGGTTCCTTTATTTCGTTTCTCTTTGCTTTCTTCTCGGAAGTCATGGCTTTTGAACGGATTCATCAGCTCCGAGCACAACTCGCTACTTGTCGCCAAGATGGACAACCTGTGATTGATTATTACAGCAAGCTTGAAGCAATATGGGATGAGTTGTAAGAAAATTACATATAATGTCACTTTTTGAGTTTTAATCTCATAAAATGTCAAAAGGTAGTTTGTCTATCATGAAATGTCACTTACACACAAGTATTCCGAATTTACTCATGGCATATGTGTGTATTAGTCTGACTTTGATGAGAGAAGGAAAGAGTTTTATGTCAGATTGTTCTCTTAGAAGTGACGTAGGAGAGTATGAGAGATAGTAGACATTAATGAGCATTAATGATAGATGGCAAAAAAGTGTACGGCAAATACATACACAATTTATAGATTATAATGTTTGTGTGTTAAACTGGGTTAATGAAATGGAGAGAGAGATTGATAACAGAGGTTTACAAAAAGATTGTGGAAGAAAAATCTGAGATTTTCGGTGAAAGCCGTGTACACGACGATAGTCCAAAAGCAAATATGAACAAACGTACGGACAACATATATTAATGGATCTTTAATGTGCAGTGAAATATGCATAATTGTTGTATGCACTATGATTGGTGGATAACCTCAAATTGTTGTGGAGGGTGATGTTGTTGTACACGTTTGGCCTCGTGTACATGATCTTTCTGTTGTACATGCTTTTGTACATGATATTTCTGCTGTACAAACTCAATCTCTAGCTGCTTTACATGCTCATCCTACTGTACAATCTCTAAATGGTGTACATGCTTGTTCTGCTGTACAGTATATGTCTGGTGTACAGGCTCTGACTGGTGTACAGACTCTAGTTGTGTACACGATATGGCCGGTGTACAGATCTCTGACTGGTGTGCAAACAATTGGTGTACATGAGTTGTCTGTTGTACATGCACAAGAAGTTGTATTGTGTGTACATCACAGTAAACTCATGTTGTGTGTACATCAAAACTATCTTTTGTTGTGTCTCCGCGTACATCTTCTAATCATTGTATGTCTCCATCCATGAAAAAATGTAGTACTATCTAAAAGTTAACAGTTGACGGTGTACACCGCTCACCATCTTGTACAACGTCTAATGCACGGTCCGGTACACCATTACGCCGCCTTGTACACCATCTTGTACGCCGCTCTGTACACCGTTCGGTACACCGCCCTGTACACCATCCGATACACCGCCCTGTACACCGTCCGGTACATCGCCATATGTTAGATAGTGTACAGTTCTGTACATCGTCCGATACACCGCCATGTACACTGCTCTGTGCAACACAAAGAGAAACGAATGATATTAACACAAAAAGATAGAGAGAAACAAAAACCTTGACAAAAATCAATAGCCTTAACGGTTATCTATAGATTTTAATCAGATCTAGAAACGCATTAATTAGTCGGAGAGTATGGCACATTTGGATCCATAAACGAATGAAATCAACACAAAAAGATAGAGAGACACAAGTCGCAGACTATGACAGAGATATAGTTGTGTACACAATTAACAATTGTAGAAGGTCTCATGCCGGATCTGTTGTAAGAAGGTCTGACATCGCCGATGACTTTTCTAAAAAATCCGGTGTTATGAGATTTTGTAGTTCCGGTGAAGATTTGGTTTAGAGAGAGAGAAGAAACTTCATTAATAAATGAGAGAGAAGCTATAAAAAGTGTATGATATATTACGATTATCTATAAAAGTTGAAGAGAAGTTTAAAATAAAGTGAATATTATATTAAATTTCAGAATAAAGCTTCACAAGTCAAATTCACATCAGAACAATAAATGCGCTTTGTATGCATATATTAAGGTTAGAGTTGAAATATTAGTGTGTAAGTGACATATTTATAATTAAAACTCGACCATGTGACATATTCGAAATTACAGTTTCAAATGTGACATAATATATAATTTTCTCTACTAATAAACCAATCCCCGTATGTTCCTTTGCAAAGGAAAGAGAGGAAGAGAAACTTCATCAGTTCCTCATCGGCCTTGACCAATCTCGTTTTGCGAATGTAATTCATTCCGTGATTCATGCTGATCCTTGTCCATATTTGGCACAAGTCTATTCTCGTGTGATTCGCGAAGAACAAAGGATTATTTCTTCTTCAAACTCTAAGGCTAAACCATGCGCTGGTGATGGACCTCTCAAGGTCCAGAAGAGCCAGAAGAGGAAGGAAGTAGTAGCAGATGATGAGGATCCAAACGTATGCAATGCTTTCAATACTTTGTCTTTTTTAATCTTATACTTGTATGGAAGAATCTTATGTCTTTTTTTTTTGCAGCTATACTTTGATAACAGATTGAAATATATTGAGGCATAGATGGCCAATGGGGAGAATCCATACCCTAATAAGTTTTCAGTGTCAATGTCAATTCCTGAATACATTGAAAAGTATGGTAGTTTAAGCAATGGGGATCATCTTGAAGATGTTGAAGTATCTCTAGCTGGGAGTATAATGAGCAAGAGATATTCCTCTTCTAAGCTCTTCTTCTATGATTTATACGGTAATGATGTCAAGGTCCAAGTTATGGCTGATGCACGTACGTCAGGTTTGGATGAAGCTGAGTTTTCAAAGCTTCATGCCACTGCTAAGCGTAGTGATTATGTTGGTGTCACTGGCTTTCCAGGTTTGTATGCCTTGATTCTCTTATTATTTCCTATGTATATATATTCTTTTTCATTGGTAACAGTCATTTATCTTCAGGAAAAACGAAGAGAGGAGAGTTGAGTATCTTCCCCAAGTCATTCATTCTTCTGTCACATTGCCTCCACATGTTGCCAAGAAACGCTGATAATCTCACCTCAAACTGGGTTCCAGGTCAACCGAGAAATCCTGAAGCATATATTCTCAAAGATCCGGTATGATCAGTTGTTGGATCACTTCCTCTCATTGTTGTAGATTTGTTACTGTCTCTGTTATTCTGTTTCTTTCTAGGCAAGTTGCTGATGTTAGTGTTTTTGTTTTGCGGTTAGGAAACTCGATATCGCCAGCGATATCTTGATATGATGATGAATCCTGAGGTTCGCCAGATATTCGTGGCCAGAGATAATATCATCTTCAACATCCGCAGTTTCCTAAGAAATAAAAAGTTTGTGGAGGTATATTTCTTACGAAAAATATACACTCTTTCTGGTTCAAGTGTTTCTTTAGCTGCATTTGTGATACATTTTAAAATTATATGTAGTTTGAGACACCTATGATGAGCACGAATGATGGTGGAGCAACTGCGCGGCCGTTTTTGACACACCATAATGATCTTAATATGCCTCTGAACATGCGTATAGCGCCTGAACTGTGTCTTAAGAAACTTGTTATCGGTGGATGTGAAAGTGTTTTTGAGATAGGAAAGCAATTCAGAAACGAGGGTATTGACACAACCCACAATCCAGAGTTCACAACCTGCGAGTTTTACATGGCCTACGCCGACTACTACGACATGATGAAAATTACTGAGGATATGTTGAGTGGTATAGTCAAGGACCTAACAGGTGGTTACACAATCAAGTATCATGCTAATGGGTATGATAAGAAGCCCATCGAAATCGACTTTACTCCTCCATACAGGTTCGAGGCAATATCTTCATTTACTAAACCGCAACCTTGGATAGATCTTATTAGTGGTAGGTAATGGTTTACTTTATTTTTTGTAGGAGGATTGATATGATAGAAGAGTTAGAAAAGGAGGCTAACATTAAAATACCAAAAGACTTGGCTAGCGAAGAGGCTAACAAGTATTTGGTTGATGCATGTGCAAGGCTTGGTGTCATATGCCCTCCTCCGTTGACAACTGCTCGTCTTTTAGATAAAGTAAACACTCTTCTGAATTCTCTTTCCCTCTTCCTCTCTGTTTGGGAACATTTAGGATCTGATTCATTTGTTTTGTAGCTTGTTGGAGAATATCTGGAAGAGAGGTGTGTAAACCCAACTTTCATCATCAACCATCCAGTGATAATGAGTCCATTGGCGAAAGAGCACAGATCAAACAATGCTTTGACTGAAAGATTCGAGCTCTTCATCAACGAACATGAAGTAAGTACGAAAGGCTGATGATGATGATGAAATTTCTTTTCTTTCCGAGTTTTGTTTTTGACTAACAAACATGTACACGTTTTTGTAACAGCTCTGCAATGCCTACACCGAGTTGAACTATCCGGTGGTTCAGCGGCAGCGTTTTGCGGATCAGCTCAAAGATCGACAATCCGGAGACGCTGAAGCAATGGTTTTAGATGAGACATTTTGTAAAGCTCTAGAATATGGATTGCCTCCTACAGCTGGTTGGGGCTTGGGAATAGACAGGCTTACTATGCTTCTAACGGACTCACTCAACATCAAGGTCACTCTTCTACCTTGAAGGTTTTTTTAAACTGTGTGTGAAATTATTTTAACTAACTAAACTCGTGTTTTGAAATATTGTTACAGGAGGTTATTGCTTTCCCTCTGATGAGGCCACAAGACAAGCCAGCATCGGTTTAAATTACCATTTGAAGTTTTCATTTGTGTTTTGTATATATCTCTTTTCTTGCTTCTCATTTGCAAATATTGACTGAGACTAGATAAATCGTTTCGAGACACTTTTGTTATATTGTCTACATGCTTTCATTCGGACTTTGGCACCAACACCAAAATTTTGAATATATTAAAAAGATCATTAGAACCATATATTTGAATTTATTAAAAAGGATGGAATCGAATCGAGTCAAATTCTCCTAATAACTTTGATGTTTTAGTAAAGAAGAGAAGAGAAACTAATGTCTTATTCCATAGAGAATAGTGAGTATATATAGGATATAATACTTGGAGAAGAAGTAGGGTTTATGAATATTTTAGAGCATGAGCCTCTAATAGGCATCCACTAAATGGGTTTATAACACTCCCTCTTGGATGCCATTAGAGTAAAAATAATCCTAATACGCATAAGATGTTGCCTCATTAAAACCTTACTAGGAAAACCCAATTGGGACAAAACTATGGTTAAGGAAAAAGAGTGCAACGCGTTTTTACTCTCCCTGATGGGTGCATAATTTGAGATCTTCTTGATGCTGCAAACTTGTTTCTTGAAAGTAGTAGTTGGAAGTGTCTTGAAAATAAGTCTGCCAAAGTTTTGCTTGAACAACTTTTAGAACATGTACATCGCCATTCTTTTGCAACTCATCGGTCTTCTAGATGATTCATCTGGATCATTCTCTTTGTCTCTCTAGATATCATTCATGGATGACATGTTTCTGGGAGATTGATAGACTTTCATTATAATGATAATATTTCTCTATAAGTGTCTATCATTTGTGTGTTCTTTGATGTCTAATTAAAAACTTTTCATAGAAAAACCCTATGGGATAAAAACTATGATAAGGGAAAAATAGTACATCCATGCACAACATTATATTTCTCCCCCTCAGAAACATCTTCTTCAAGAGATGAATTCCGATCATATATGTTATCTCTTTTGAATTATTATAAGAATAGCCTTAATGAACAAACTCATACGATATCTCATATTATTGGACTTCTGGTCCATAACATCCTTTCCTTATAAAAGACATATTTTGGTCTATTTGGACTTTAAGCCTAAATCTCATATATGGACAACTCTCTAAACATTTCTCTTGTACATAATATTCATGCTCTTCTTGTAAAAGCTATTAGATTTGACTTCTCCTTTGTCAAACACATATTTCAATCATGAAATAAATCATTGAATCGCTATAATCTCAATATATATGAGCTTTTTCTGTAATATCTTTCAAGGATCTTTGAACATAACATCTTTTCGCTAGATGATTAATTTGGGATATATGAAGATAATTTTTTTTTTCAACCTAACTATTAATCAGAAACAACCATTCGAGTCGGAAATCCAACTCGATGGCACAGTGCATGAAGATAATTTTATCTTTCCAAATCCTTTCATCAGATTTTTCATTGTATATAGATCTCTTCAGGAGTTCTAATGATGTTCAAATCATCAACATACATTATACAAATCATTTAGCAAATCTCTTTAACAATGTATAAATTGTTAAAATCGAAAAATGAATTTGCTTCTAGCAATTTAAATCCTTCTGGGACTTTCATGTAAATATCACTATCTAGTGATCTTTTATCATATAATTATTATCATCGTACTACTTATGATTACCGTTTCGATGATCTTCAAACCAAGGATCCATTCGACCCATAATCTTTTGATATATACATGGGTACATTGATTAACCTTATGAAATTCACTTTCAGGTTATACCCCATGTAACATATTTGATTCGATCAAATAACTAAAGTTTCTGATAATAAACTTTTGAAATCATTAATCCTCCATAGATATATCCTTTATGGATTTTCATATATAATTTATTATCCAGTGGGTTGTATAAATAAGATATGGACTATATCCATTAAACATTAATCAAGTCATTCTTCTTCTTGCCATATTGATAAAGAACTTGAAAGTAGTTGCATCCACCACAAGAGAGTAAATCTTCATAATCAATTCAAGATCTTGTGAAATTTTCACTATTTTTTCACATAAAGACTTGTTTATCTTCCACTGGTTTTACACTTCAAGTGTATGGACTACTGGTCCAAAATTCTCTACAAGAGATTATAATTATAAGTCTATTTCTTCTTTTCGATGATTGGCCAATCATTACTTTGTGTACACTTTTCAGTAGACTTTCTTGATCCTCTTTTCATGATATCAACTGCTTTCTCAATGCATGCAAAAATATTACGACGTCGATTTTGCTTTTCGATTCCATTTTATTCAGACATGACATGAACGAATTTACTATTTGATAACTATTTATTCTCAGGTACCTGAATTTCTGTCTATGTCATGTTTCTCTTCTGGAGATCATTTATCCTCAATCTAACCATTTTGAATTATGCTCCTTTTCTTTTTGAGGATTTTTATCTTTAGAATCAAATAGGTCTATCACGCTTCATGTGATCTTTAGACTCATTAGCAGTTTGATATTGTCCTTCTACGACATCAATTTTAATTGGAGCATTACCGCTGGTAAGTGACTATATCACTCTATATGGGTCATCAAAAGCATATGACAATTCATGCTATAATATCTGCAAATGAATTATCCTTTTGGACTTTTAATTCACATTCTTTAGTCCGAGGATCAATGATAATTCATTCCAACTTATTTTCTTTTCCAGCTTTATATTTTCTCCCCCTAATGTTGGAAAGACTGACTTATTACTGTATGCAAATCAAGCCTTACTTAAATCCTTCATGGATGGCTCTAGATTTTTAAGTATCAATGGAGATTTATATCCAACATATATTTCCATCCTTCTTTGAGGATCCATCTTAAAACTCTATGGTGGAGCAACTAGAATGTATATTGTACATCCAAAATCCATATATGGGAAATATCTGGCTATGACCCAAAACCAGTTACAATAGGGGAGAAATATTGATTATTTATTGGCATGATGCGAATTATGTATGAACATGTGCTACCGGATGTTCAACATTTATCCCAATGGATGTTGTAATCATCAAAGGCTCATGAATTCACTAGAGTTATTAAGATGCACGATGGGTGATCAGCCCTGCAACATCTCAACATTCTAGAAAATTCATAGATTCCAATTCTATTAGCCTCATGAAAACCATATATTAATTTATCTATGAACAAACAGTACATGACAAATTATTATGAAGAATCTTCTGGTTCTTCAATGATTGTTTATATATAGTATTTTTCGCATCACTATTGAATCGTAATGGTCTAACCGATTCATGCCAAACAAAGGTATATTTCGTAAACTTCTAGTTTACTATATCTTTTCGTCTCCATTCTACGAATCTTTGTGTAGTACAAAATACAAGTAGTTTCACGAAAATACTTTTGCTCTTGGGAAATACTTGTAATTTAAAGATATTACATTTCTTTTACTTATTGTCTCAACATGATCTTTTCTAAAAATCTCATGAATTTATGTTATGAAGGATTCGTATGAACATAAGTCTTATGAATCTTCTGGATTCATTTACTTTAGTTTTAGTGTGAACATAATCTTTTGGATGTTTCACTTATTATGGTATGTGAGATTCTTTAACTCTGCCCCTCGAGATGATAACACTGATTTTATCAATCCTAGAGTCAGAAATCGTTTTCGTCGAGATGATAACATTGATTAACATCAGCTTTCGTTGGTTAAGGACAATTTGCTCACCTATGTTAGTTCAGGCATTTAATCGAACACTTTTGATGCATTAAACAACCTAACATCATGAACTAGGTGATCAATCTAATTCAAGCAATAAGAACAACGATAGATGAAGATGAAGACAAATCTCTATTTGTATCTAGTTCTTGCGATTCATGAAATCCCTTGAAACCCTAAAACCCAACTGAGAGATTACTCAGACATAGACACAATGAAACAGCAAAGAGATGAAAAGAAACTCATGATAAATATAAAAGAAATCCAAGAGGGTTCAAAAAATTTCTCAGTAATCGTAGAGTCAGAAATCGTCTCCCTAAAGCTTACAAAGTATGAAAGTGAATGAATCTCTCTGGAAAAGAAGCGTAACCTAAAAAAACTCTCTGAAAAGTATATTTTATATGTTGAAACACGTTCTGGTCGAAATATTAGGCTAAACCAAGTAAAAATAGGAAAAACTGCAATTTTCCTTTTTTACAGCGAACCGATCGGTTTTGGCAGATTCGCATGTCTTGACTAAAACTTGCATAACTTCAGATCGCACCGTTGGAATGTCCTCAAATCACTTCCAAATGAAAGATAACTCAATAATATATCTTGTGTCAAATTTTCAGGTCGATCCATCGTTGCAAAGTGCCTCAACGAGTGCCAAACTTCTGACATTTCTGCACATTTGTTCCAATTCCTTACTATTTTGCCTTAGACTCCATTCATACGTGTTTTATCCTGAAAGTTCTCTAAACACATAGAAAAGACTCGAAAATCCATTGAAAAGATTGGTTAGAATGCGTCAAAAACGCAATACATCACTTGTCCCAATGATCTAGAGGTAAAGACTTAGAATTGGAGTATGTGTGTTCATTTAAGTTTAATTGGAGTGTATATGTGGAATCATGTGTATGTTCATTTAAGTTCAATTGGAGTGTGTATGTGGAATCCTTTCATTTAAGTTCAATTGGAGTGTGTATGTTCATTAAAGACTTACAATTGAAGTGTGTATGTTAGGATGGAGATTGCCACGTTTACAAACTGTTTGACGATGCAATCATTGAGGAGATTGCTGACATCAATAGCAAAGTGAAGGCCGACGCAGATCGGGTTTCAGAATGGATCAAGAATTACGAGGAAGAGAAAGAGCAAGAGATAGCGCAACTCAAGCATATGGTCAAAGATTCCAATGACCTAAAGGAGATGATGGTCAAGGAATCGAATGATCTAAAGGAGATGGTCATGAAACTTCAGACAAAGAAGGTGTTTGATGATAAAGAGTTGAAGCTTATGATTGGAGTTCTTGTTTGTGTTCTTGCGGTTCTCTTATCCTACTGTATTGCACTTGTTTAAGTATCATGTATCATGTCCCTCTAGGGTCTAAGTACTTGTAAAATAGTATTATCTCTTGTTGGAGAGGAGACGACTTCTATGTTTCTTGTTTGAAACCTACTTTAAGTACTTTGAGTAATACATTAAGTATTCATATGTTATTTCATAATTTAAATGTTTTAAGAGTTCTATAATTGTTGTGTGTGAATTCTTATAGTGTTAAGATATGGTTAAATCAAGACATAACATAAATGATATATACAAAAAGTAAAACACAAAATAACCATTAATACATCCGTTTCATCAGTTTCAGTAGTACCAGTAGTTCAAAAACTTTTGCAAAAACACCAACTAAACAAAGTAGTTCATAAGCAACACAAACGTCTAATATAAATAGATAAGAGTTCAAGAAGAGTTTAAGAGGAGGGAGAAGGGTCTTTCTTTTTCCTTGGAGAGTTACTTGTTGTTGATGCATCCCTCATCCTTTTCTCACCAACAACATCCGCAGCCTTCTCCTTTCCCTTTCCCTTATCCTTTCCCTTCTCCTTTCTCTTCTCAGATGCATCACATTCCTTGTCTTTGTCAAAACCTAAAGACTGCACAAATGCCTCCACAAGCTTGAGTCTTGTATCCTGCCCACCAAGCATGTTGAAAACTTTGTCAAACCCATCTTCCATACTTTTAGTCATCTTCTGTATCCCTTCCTCTAGGTCTTTCCTTATCTCTGCCAATTCAGAATTAATTTGTGGGATTGTGTGCTCCTCCGCAGTCACTTCTTCCTCTGGCTTATCCGCAGTCACTTCTTCTTTCTGTGACTTTCCTCTAGCTTCCACATCATTTATGAACATACATTCAAACAATATAGGCCTTTTTTCGATGACTAAACGGCGGCGCCAAGTTTCAACAATGTAATCACCAGCATCTGGATTATCCTCCACAGGGTCAAAGGTTTCTTGCAAGAGGGACACTTCACCAATATATGGTCTCATTATACTGCTAATATTTTGTAAATAAAAATTTGTTCAAACGCTTAACAACAAAAACATAAGAAAGAAGCTACGTAAATACATACATATATTAGTAGAACAGTAATACTAACCGTTGTTTTCTCAAGTGCGTCATTGATATCAGAAAGTGGAAATCCTGTGGAACCACTTTTTTTGTATGCGGACTTGCACATTCTAGGACAACCACTTGGTGCTTCAATAAGATCATCTCTGAATTTCTTCTTCAATTCTGGAATTGCCTCAAAAGCAAGAAGCTACATGCATACATAACACATAAGGACAATCAATAATTGAAACTTAAATTTACAAAAGGAAAATAATATGAATATGATTACAAAAAGAATATGATTTACCTACAAAGGAATATTGAAACTTGGAAAACACCAACCATCCTTATCCTAAACTCCTTTGAAATGATCAAACAAATGCTTCATTTCTTCTAGATTGTCATAAAATGATAATCGTCCCCAAGGAAATGTCTCACACAGTTGAATATCATTAGCCGCTCTAAGAAAGAACGGGTGTACAGCGGGTGCTCCTTTTCCAGTTACTCCTCTTCCTCTCTTTCCCCTTCCAATTATCACACTTGATAGGAAGTACAAGACAGCCATATGCAACCTATCGGGACACGGTGCCATTGACATGAACTTATGCGTCACAAGTTCATATGTTATTGTTGTCCCATGCTTGAAATTCCGAGAAACAAAGTCTAAACCACCCATTCGTTCCCAGTTTATTGGAAAATTGTGACAGTACAATCCAGATATTAGACCATGTTCTCGGATAGAATATCATATAGGCACACCATTGACGACAAACCAAGCTTCACGTAACTTAGATGTACACACCGTACGGAGAAACAACATCCACATACCCATAACCTTATGGGTTCGAGGCGTGGCCATGTGGAAGAAGTGCTTGAACTGCGGATGCTCTAAGAACCATCTCTTTTCATGTGGCAATAGACCATCTATTGCTGTCACTGCCTCCTTGATATAACACCTTGAAGATATATTTATTGCCTTATTATACTCGCTATAAGGGAAGTACATCTCGAGAGGTATCAATGCTTCAGTTTCGTCGTCTGAATCCTGCAAGAATCAAAACACATCTAATCACAAATCCCATTTATAAACCCTAATTTCCTTTTCGATTTTCATATTTTCATAAAAACACATCTAAACACACATACCGTTGTTGAATTTGCATCCGGATTTTCTTCTTTGTCCGATTTCTGAGAATCCGATTTCTGACCCGCATCGTCTTCCTTTGAACGCGGTTCCTCATCAATTGGAACTTCTCTCGGTGGTGTTAAATCCCTCTTCTCTGGGATTTCCCTGTCCTCTGGGATTTCACAATCTTTTGTTGTTCTCGAACTGGATCCTTTCTTTACATTTCTTCTCTTCGTACGCATCCTTACACTCTATGCCGCTGAGCAACACGCAATCGAAGATAACAGATGATTTCTCACGAAATCGGATTTCTCAAGAACGGTTACTCCGAGTGGTGCAGAATCGAGCAGTTGAAGATTAATTGAGAGAGGGAAAGAAGAAAGAAGAGAAAACAAAACTTTTAGGGATTTGAAGTTTATCAGATCTAAATCACAAACGACGACGTTTTTATTTTTGCATTTGGGTCGGATCGAGGTTGAGTCGGATTGTTGTGGTTGGGTCCGTAAATATTTCAACTTTGATATATTTTTAGTCTTTTACTTAGCATTTTCTTTTTATAAAAAAAGAATTATTAAATGGAAATTAGATGGAAGGCATTTTAGATTAAATAGTAGAAAATTGTCCCGCTCCTACAATGGTCTCCAAGCTTTACGTCTTCAATCCCTAATGATTCTTCATGTCCCTCCTGTTTTGTTTTGTATGGATCTGGAAAGAAAACTGATATCTTAAATTCACAACATACAATCGAATTGGCGAAACGGTTTATAAGCAAAAACAACCCTCAACTACCTTCTCGACTCGAGCTCAATCGTCTCTTACTCCTTTAAGGTCTCTTCGCCAATAACTCGCTGCTACATCAAATCACGGCAGCGTCGGCCTACTGAACCACCTCCAGGACGAGTGATGTATCCTCGCCACTCCGCCTTGAGTCACTGCAACCAGTCAACCACCAGTGTGGTGACAGCGACAATCCTCCCATCACCCTCGCCGAAATCCAGGTACGTATCTCTCTCTCTCGAAATTAACCACCACCGGTCTCTGGTCGACAATCACCTTTCTCATTCATTTGTCCTCCTTCGATGCATATTCATACTCTCCTCTTCATGTTCCTTTAATGCAGGCTTTGAGGATATTGACGCAACAATGTGGTATGTGTAACTTTTGGGGTTTGATTTTTCCTCATACATCTTGATTTACTCTCTTGAGATCCATACTCTGCTTGTTCATAGATGCTTCAATGATTTTAGATTACTTCACTGTTCCAGATCCATTCAAACATCAGGTAACTCACATAATCAGGTAACTTGATCTTGATTATCATAATATTGTACATGTATAGTAATACAATATTTCCATTTGATTCTGGAACCTTTCTCTAAATGCATCACATGGTGGGAAGAACTCACAACTTTAACTCAATTTTGGCATAACTTCATCGTCATCGTATTTGCATTTGCTTATACACTTCATTTTATCTCTCTCTAAGTTTCAGACATGGTTCAGGATGTGTTATTCAACCACAGAAATTACTAAATTACATAGTCTCTGATCATTAGTTATTTATTATCTAATAATTCCCTTTACATGAGAACCAAACATTAGTGATTACACTGTTGTGCATCCAAATTTAACATGAGAACCAAACATTAGTGATTCCCTTGACAAATCCCGTTATACAAGTCTTAATTTTGGAAGCTAATTAGATTTTGCGATTATGATAAGTCTTGTGTGTTTGTTGTAAGTTTTGTGCTAGGAACCTCCAACGAAATGCTTACTTAATGCATTAAAAAATTCCAGCAAAATCGGCCCTCACGTTCCAGGTTAACCTCCTCTCTCTCTCTCCCTATATTATCCAAGTTAATTTTATATTTCACCGATAAGGGAAAACTTATTAATATACTATCAACATTTTGTGTGTATTGCTGTTATAGATCAACGTGGTGGAAGTTCATGGAGTTTACTATGGTGCGTTCTTTAAACAAAACTAAGGTGATTTTCTGTAAACTAAAGCTTATAGAATACTCCATTCTTGCATGCTTCTTAGGTTGCTACGTGTTTAAAAGTCACCAGCAGCTACGGCTCACACCTGTACACTCAACCTCTGTAAGATAACAGATGAAACCCGATGCATTTATTCGTCAAAAGAAGAAACTTGTAAATTCAGATTGAAGATTTTTCTTGCATTATTAAGCTTCTTTGGATTTAGTCATCACCTGAGGTGAGAGAATTTCTACTTCATCCATAGAATTTATATCCAAATGGCGCATGTCTTTCTTTGTAAAAATATTGTGTGTATTTTGCTTATATATCATTTGCTCTCTGCTGATCAATTTCTAAAAACTGGAGTCTGAATAATGTGGAAAGTTCAAAGATTGATTTCATAATCAAGCATACGATTCAAGACATTAATGCGGCATACCGATACATGTCTTTTGTGTCTATGGTCTCTGTTTTTCTAATTGTTCCATATGGGAGTGAATCTCTTTCATGCATAGATACAAAGGTTAGCATTTGTCCTTGACCGATTTTCTCTTTCACAAGTTCATGTTTTCCTTTTCTTGATTTGGAATACATTCAGTTTCAGAAGGCAGCTATTCTTTTTCTTAATTTGCTCATTTTATAGGTTAAATTTTTTGAGTTCCTTGTGTGATATTTTTAGTGAACAAAAGAATAAGCAATTCTATCTTTATTTAGTAGTGTCATTCGAGAAGTCATGTTAAAAATTTGAATACAATATTCTGTGATTGGCACAATTATAATTACAAATCATCAGTATCTTCTTCTTTTTTTAACTCTTATCACATTTGGAATTAAGTCTTCCTTCGTATGATGGTATTATTTACAATACAATCTCAATTTAAAAAGCTTTCTTAATATATGGCATTTAGAGGATAAGGAAGAGATTGTATTATGAAAATTACAGTATAAAAAGTTACTAGAAAAAACGATATAAGAATCATGGGTGATTATGATTTACAAATACATGAATACAAAAACATTTACAATGATTTAGAGTAAAAAAATCTGAATATTGCGAAATCTGGTCATTTCTTTTCAAAACTACATGAACTTTCACTATCCTCGCTACCAATTTAATTCCACTTTATCAGATCCAACATGAATATGACGTATCTACAAAATATTCCTAGAATACTATTTAGATCCATCGAAGAATTTCTAATACTACTCTAATGTGTTTTTTCCCAATATTTGTTTTCATTATACGATATTCAAGAAGATGAGATTTACAAATGCATGTTATGACTCCCCTACGCGAGAGGTGGACGTGCAAATAAATATATAGACTTCAACGTATGTGTTGCCTCGATGGCTCTCTTTGAGTTTTATTTGGAAGACAGAGAAACCATTGTGATTGCTACAATAAGAAAATGTCATCATTAATTTTGTAATGTAAGCATCACTTTGACTGCAAGAGACTATTTGTTTCAACTTAGCTATTGAATGATTTTCTTCAAACTTCAAATAGATTGTGATATAGTGAAACATATTTATCGTTGATTTAAGATTTATGAGCCGGTTTCTATTTAATATGTTTTCAAAATATAGTTTATTCGAATATCGTATAAAATTTGTATTTGTAAAAAAATAGGAATGAGAAAAACCCGCGCGTATGCGCGGGTACTCACCTAGTAGAATAGTAAAATTTAGGGTCTTCCAGATGATGCACAAAATCCTTACAAGTATAACAAATGTCATCCATCTAAATTTCAGCTTTATCTAAATTTCAACTTCACCTAATCCGATTTTTACCTAAATTTTTTCTTTCCTATATATTCATTTTTGAATCTCATCCTCTTGTATTCGTCTCCACCCTTTTTTTTTATTTTTTTTTTTTTTTTAACTAAGGGGTAATCCGGGTTTTTACTACCCGACTAATCTCCTATGATGAGTGTAGCCGTCGAGTAGCCTGCTCACCGAGTTTTCTAATAGGCCTAAAGCATGGCAGCATTTCGACTAGGCAAATGGGAATAACTAGATAATTTCACGCTTGAGGGGAATTGAACTATGGCCTAGACCCACAGAACAATTCTTTCCTCAAGTAGGAACCACTAGCCCACCACCACTTGGTTTATATCACCCCTCTCTCTCTAACTACAGATACTTCAGACCTAAAAGAACTAAACTTTTAGGATGCATTGCAACCCAAATCTTGGGCAAAACGCAGGTGAGAGACTCCGGAGAAGCATAAGTCATAGCGTTAGCAGTGCCAACAACAACTTGGAAGAGATTTTCTATGCCCGCTCTAGACAAACTCAGTCCGTCAACGACGATTAAGAGGCTCTCAAATGGGCTGCTATCAACAACTATTTAAAAGTATTTTTATATTTTTTTAAAAATATTATGAAACATATTTTTCAACATCTATTTGAAACAACCACGTCAAAAAAACCACATCCTATTTTGGATTTTAAGATACTACAATCAATAGAAACCTAAAAAATTATAGAATAGATTTGTATAGATTTTCAAAATTTAAAAATCTAAAGATTTGTCAAATTTGTAGAGAGTTTTGTGTATTTAAAAAGTTTAGTTATAAGGATTTTCAGAATCTAATGGTTTTATAAGGTATTCTCAAATTCTTGTTTAATAAATTAAATTATAAGAAATTCATCTACCAATAACACTAGTTTCTGATAGATTTACGGAATCATTAAAAACCAAACTTTTCCAATAACAAGGGATTTCACTTGAAATTTGAAAATCTTAAACCCAATAACAATGGATTTTACTTAGAATATAAGAATCAAATTCCCAATAACAATGGATTTGCAAAATTTTAAAAATCTATACAAATTCAATACCCAATAACACCCCCTAAAAATATGCATGTCTAATAGAACGAACGTCCTTACGAAAAACTAAAACATCCAATAACAGATTATGGAATATTTTATTATATAAAGTTAGATGCGTACTAAATCGTAACTCACGAGATTACGACAAGTGTCAATGTTAATTTAGACTGCGACACATGTAAATAAAATTAATATAAATTTTCCAATCTTAAAAAAGGAAAAAATAATGGTTAAAAAATGGAAACTAATAAATAAATAAAAAAGTAGGAAAACATAGAAATTTAAAAATGGAAACTACCAAATCTACAAAAGATTTATGATATATAAAAAAATGAATAATAATAATATATACACATGTTTCATAAATTTTGTGTGTGACGCCCGTAAACCATTTTTGGTAAAATGGAGGGGCTGTCGATCGACACACTTGTGGTCTGTCGATCGACAGGGCTCTTAAGGGCTGTCGATCGACATACCTAGTGGTTGTCGATCGACAGGTGCTCGAATTGGCTGGTTTTCTGGTTCGATTTAAGTCGTTCAATTGGACCGGGCCGGTTTGGGTAAACCCTAGGGCTTCGTATATAAGGGTTTTTGGCCGCATTTGAGCGAACCAAGTCCCAAAAACGCAGCAGACAGAGTTTGAGAGGAGTTCTCTGTTTCCTGTGAGTTTCTGAGAATTAGGGTTTCGTTCTTGAGAGTTTTGGAGGAGATTTCTTGTGGAGATTGTCGTGGATTCGTGTCTAGCCTCAGCTCTACCGTTTTCTTTCCAATTAACTCGAGGTGAGTGCGTGACCATGGCTTCTGGGCCGGTGGATTCGTTAGGGTTGTTTGGTGGTAGGTTAAAATTGTTGATTTGATGTTGTTTGTGTTGAAACTGTCTGTGGATTGCGTGTGGATTGTTTGGATTGTGTTTATGCGTGCAGGTTTCGTGTTAACGCAGAGGAGGAATCGATCCGAGAGGATTATGATCGATTTCCCATGAATCTGCGACGACCTGTCGATCGACAGCCCTAGGGTGTGTCGATCGACAGGGTCACTCGAGAGCTGTCGATCGACACCTAGATGTTGTGTCGATCGACAGGGTCCTGTGGAGCTGTCGATCGACAGGCACCGTGGGTGTGTCGATCGACAGGGTCCAGTTGAGCTGTCGATCGATAGGCACCGTGGGTGTGTCGATCGACAGGTGTGAGCAGGGCTGTCGATCGACACCTAGTGGTAGTGTCGATCGACAGGCTGTCTGATGGGCTGTGGTTGAGCCGTTTGTTTGTGTTTGCGTGAATGTTTGGTGTATGTTTGCCTGAGCGGATCCATCGCGTCTGTGTGCGCAGTCGTAGATGGGAGGACCGTCTCACTGGGTATTTGTGATAATACTCACGCATCTCTTTTTTCCATGTGATGCATGTAAAGGCAAATTATGATCGTGGAATCATGGCAACGAAGAGGGAGATGATCTAGGGTCTCGTGTTGTGTTGTGTTGCTGTGTGGTTTTATTGCTTTACTTTCTGTTTTAGAACCTGGTTAGGTTGTTGGAATTGTTATTGGAATTTGAGTTGAACTGGTTTAGTTTTGATGGAATGAAATGCTTGGTTTATTATTGTTATCCGCTGGTTGTCTGTGCATGTTTGCTTGGTTGTAGAGGATAGCATTTATGGGAATGCTAGTCCGAGACCAAGGGTTTGATGTAAAAAAAAAAAAAAAAACGGGTCGGGTCGTTTCATTGTGATTGAAAAAGAGATATATTTTAAAAGTCTAATGTTTATTTATCAAATAAATTCAGTTTGAAATTATATAAAATTTGAAATATGTTTTTGAAATATTTTCATTCCTTTACAAGATTTGTTCTAATTTATAGGTGATTTGAACCAAATCTAATTTTTTATTTGCGATTAACAAAATTCAGTTTTTAGATAAATAAATTGGGTTTTAATTTATAATATAACTATACGGATCATTACTATATATCAATTTTAGTATCCAATATGCGCATTTTATGCGGATCCTAATCTAGTTAAGAAATAAAAAATGACCACATATAAGACCCCAAACCACTATTATACCGCAAAACAATATAATAACAAAAATGTAGTTGAATATGTTCTAAAATTAACAATTATCACCTAGTGTATGAACAGAGTCGGCCTTGGCTACAAGCAAAGGAAGCTTGTGCTAAGGGGCCGCTCATGGAATAAGTAATTTAGGGACCAATAATTACAGAAAAACAACTCTAATCTAGTGGTTTGGCGCGCAGATTCTTTGGGAATGCACATGCGTTTTATCTGTTTTTTTTAGTTTATATCAAGATTTTATGGGCCAATTCTTTTTGTGGGCTTCGGGCCTTCAATATATCAAAGTGGACTCTGTGTATGAATAATATTGGTTTGTTTTCCTTGTATAACATAGGGCATACCTAAATAGTTGAACAGTTAAATTAGTTTATTGCACATGTATATAATGAAGTTAAATACCACAAACTAATTATATCTTAGTCATAACTCATAAGTAATATACGAACGGGTTTATTACGGCCACATGTACTTTTGCAAACATGATTTACGAAAGACATACTTCTTGAGGGAAGTATATTTTTTTCCTGTGTAAAGAAGAAAATAGCCCTATTTTAATTCTTTGTTGATTTTTTTATTGATCAGATCTGTTGTACATCTAAAAAATAATTGACTCATATCTTCTGCTTCCTCCAAACCGAAACTCCTACTTCTTCGTTCTTAGAAATTGATCTTAAGCTTCTTCTAAGTTCTTCCCTTTGAATTTGAGTTGAGGAAACAACACAACGGCGCGACTTTATTGCTCTACAAATTTCGTATCGATTGCGAGATCTAAAGCCAGCAAGGAGTTTTGATGCTCTGGCAAGCTATGGCTAATCTTGAAAGTGGTTTATCGGAGCTCGATAATGGTGGTTTGTCGAAGCCATTAGTATATGTAGTGATCGGAAAACGTGAGCCGAAATTGTGATTCTCACATAGTCTCGAGTGCGGCAGATTAAAGCCTTTATTCGGGGTTTGTGATATGAATCTTTTTTTACTATTTAAGAACTTGTTCTATTCTTGGATCCGAGAAAAATTAAATTTCATAACCCAAGCCACCATCGATCGTCTATGAAATCAGCCACCGGAGATATCTCTTCATCCTTATATTGCAATTGCTATTCGATTTGTGGGAAAAGCTTTTTGAATGTGATGATTGTGTGCGTTGGAGAGGAGGTATGAATGAATGGTCATGTATTGATGGTCGTATATGGGTGGTCATGTATCGATGGTAGTCACGACTCAACATATAATGGTCAATGGATGGTCACCTATGGGTGGTCACGTATAGTTCTCTTGGTTGAATCTTCTTTATAGTTATTTTCATGTAATCGATGGTAGGATTTGGATTTGTGTGAACGAATTACAATTAGTGTGTGTGATGAGTAAGGGTGAAAATATTCATGGATAAATTTGTGTGTTACAAATTTGATTAATTTACAATGTAGTGTATAAGTTAGCATGGATGACGTATGGTGGGCAATTTACAATGTGTAGTTCTTGAAATTGATGGGGATGTGTTTATGGTACATTATAGTATATACGGCAAATGGAATGAATTGTAATTCGTTTTCATTGGTAAGAGAAATTTTTTGATCAATGCTTCTTCTCCTGCTCTTTCTTTCTTCTTCAACCATTGTCTTAACTTGCTATAAGCTTTAGCTTCTTTTTCTTAAAATTATTGATTTTGGTTTTCTTCTCATCCTCTCGAACTTCAAAATCCGGTCTCTTTTCTCTCCTCAACCATTGTTGGAACACCCTTCAAAACCTGAAAACCCATAAATTTTTTATAAAAAAAAACAAAATCTAAAACATGTCTCTAAATCTCACTAATTCCCAAATACAATTTACAATCCAAAATCTGTAATTACAATAACGAAGAACTCAGATTGCGTGAATTCGAAACTTGATATGGGATGAATTAAAGATCAAACACACCAAACTTGACTTGGAGATGAATCATACCCAATACACAAAAGAAGGAATGGAGGCGCAAAACTTAGAATTTCAGGCCCACATACAAACTACATTTCGTACGTGGTTGCGTCTGCGTGGTCAACATCCAACTTACATACCAAATCTATACAATGGAGTTATAGGGCTGGGAAACTAATTCTGGCATCGAACTGCGAAAATTCGGCTTTAAATCACATTGGCTCTGCTTGTGAATGTACCATGTTCAGACTTTGTCCATGATATGTTGTACACAATAAGCCTGCTTGCAGAATGAAGCACAAAATGAACAAAGAGATCGAAACAAAGTATGCATATTCAAGAATTAAGCACATCTTCACTATAAAATTCAGTACATGTGATTAACATAATCGAAAACTTATCGTCTCGATTCAAATTGGACTTTACCAAAACACCAATCCAGTCTAAAAGTACAAAAAATGGGACAATACATTCTATGAAGAATCATATAGACAAACTCAAACCCCAAAATTCCATGGATTTCTAAAACAGAACAATGAAACATAAAGGAATCATTGCAAAATGGAGAATAAGACGCATTAGATCTTCAAACGAGACCCAAATGTTGGAACTTGGAACCAACCTTGGTCTCTGAAGCGAAGCTCTATAGACAGAAGAATTGAAATTGAAAGTATCACCGAGAGATTGCTCGTCACTACTCCGGTGGGATGTGTCTGCTTGCTCTGCCGTATGGTGACCGATTCTCCGACGCCGATCTAGCAGTATAAGGTAGGGATACGATCTAAAGAAGAAAGAAAGCAAATCAATCAAAGCTTTTGGGATTCATCTTTTTCAGATCGTAGAAGCTTTTTTGGTGAAAAGATTTTTTAAGATCTCGTTTTCTTCAATTCATAGCAAATACACGCGGGTGATTTACATTCAGAGACACTTTTTTGATAAAGTATTACATATAGAAACACTTTTGTTTCTAGAGACACTTTATGCTGTTTTTAGCAAAAAAAATAGACAAAAATGCCCTTCCTCCGGAAAAAAAATAAAATATATTTTTCTCTTAAAAAACCATATCTCTTTTTCTCACACCACCGTCAGCTTTTCTTCTTCATTTTGTTCTTCCTAAATCTATAAAAGATTTTCATCAAGAAAATTTCAACCAAATGGACATATGAGAATTACCTTTGGGTTGAGAAATTTTTTGTTGAGATTCACCCAATCGTTGCTAATTTCTCCTAAGATTTAGAAATTTGAAGAACGTATAGGATTTTTTTTTAGATCTCTTCAAACATTCATGTTTTTCCACTCTGATTTCTCTTATAGACAAATTCGATCGTCAAGAATTAGATTTGATCTTTGGAAGTGGAGAAATCTGGAATTTTAAGAAAATTGGTTTGATTTCATAAATATATAGAGAGTATGAGTTTCTTAGCAATTAAACTAACTTTAAAGCTTCATACAATTAAACCAGTGTCTGGATTTGTTAAGTGTAACTATGATTGTCACTATCAACGAGATGAAGTTTCTAAAGGAGCATGGATTGTACGAGATGAGTCGGGTTTCTTTCTCGAAGCGGGACAAAGTATGGGTCAAAGGTGTAGTTCGGTGCTAGAAGCAGAATTACAGGCTCTTCTCATGGCAATGCAACAAGTATGGATTAAAGGCTATCGTAAGATAGTATTTGAAGGAGATAATAAAGAGGTCTTTTCCATTCTTATGGAAAACAAGTTAAATTTCAATGTTCATAATTGGGTTTGTGACATTCTGCGATGGAAACAAAGGTTTGAAGAAATTCGCTTTCTATGGACACCAAGACACAACAATCAAGCAGCAGATCGTTTGGCCAAAGACTCAAGTTTAACCCGTCTATTTACTCCCATGTTTTATGTTCCTCATTGTATTTCTACAATCCTCCATGAGGATCACACTGCTACTTTGAGTTCTTAATTCAATGGAAAGATGTTAAAAAAAAAGCTTCATACATATAAATGCAAATAAATGATTCATCAACAACACAAACTGGATATCCATGATATGGATAACGATTGGAGCATCCTCAAGGGATGAAAGTGTGTGGACGAGAGTGTGTGGACAAGAATCAATGCAAGAAGTGATAATCAAGAACAAGTAACTATGAATATGATATCTTATCCACGTAAGATGAATGATTTTGTTGCATATTATTGCATAAGCCATTGATTATGGGGACAAAAATTCTTTATTGCATGTCAAAATCACAGTTTTTTACCATTGGTATTTGTCCATATAGATAACATTGTAAATAAACTAAATCCTGACCACGTGTTCTTGTCCACATGGATAACATGAATGAAGGTGGAATCAGATATCATTTTTTCAATCGCCTAGTCATGGAGAACAAAAAAGTGTCAAGAACATTTAATCAATCAAATGAGGAGGATATCAGATATGGAGATAAAAAGTCTAGAAAACCTTACAAAAATACATCTAAATCCCATCATGAAACGTATTCAATCCATTCACATAGATCCACATATGAGAAATGAATCAAATTGCTATTCCAATCGAAATTGCTCATTTATAGCAGCAAAACTGAAAGATCCAGAAAAAAAATATGATATAGAAAAAAGAAAATAAAAAAGGAAACAAGGATTCGAAGAGATTCGATTGTGTGGACGAGTTGAGAGAGATAATGAAGTGTGTCGAAGAGAGAGAGAAGAAGACTTTTTTATTTTTCTTTTCTTTAAATCCAATCTGGTATTTTTTGTTATAACCATTGAAAATAATAAGAAATATCCAAAAACAAAGTATATAGAAAATTTAAAAAAAAGTAACGATATGGATAAATTAACTTGAGGGTAGAAAAGTCATTGATAAGTGAAAAATGTGTCTAATATCCAAAGTGTCTTTATGTGTAAATATTTTGTAAAAAAGTGTGCTAGAGTGTAATTATTCCGTTTATTTACCGAGGACAATTTTAGGAAATAAAACAAAAGATTTTGTGAATAGTAGCTCAAAAAGTATACCTTACACAAAAAATATCTCTATGGTAATAAGTTTGGGCAAAAGTATGTGTGGCCGTAATAAACCCTATACGAACCTGCCATCCAACTTCGATTGTGTTGAAATCACTCGTGTCATATGATCTCGAGACTCGAGGTAATCTAAATTTGTGAGATGCTGAATTCGGATTTGCTTTCTATTTTTGGGGTCCACAAATTCATCGTAGCTTTTGTTCCGTATATTTTACGTGAGAAATCCGTAGTCACTTCTCCGTACTACCATGTTTTTTTTTAAACTCCCCGTACTATCATGTTTAACCCAAAAAATTACTTAGTTTCCAAAACATACAATAAATATTGATACTATTTATGATATTTGTTAATTAAACAATTTTTTTCTAAATAGCACAAGATTTCTTATAAATATTTTACTTTTCGCATGATATAAAATTAGATCATGCAGAAACTGTTAAAATTGTAATTATCAATAACCTATTCTCCAATAAAGAAGTTTGTTTTGTTAAAAAATAGGTCAAAATAGAAACGGAAATTAAATTGTTAGTATATGTTAAAAAATAGGCCACATATGCTTATTTTGGTTAGTTTCCTAATTATTAACTTATTTTTTGTTATTAAGCAAATTAGCCCATTATATTAAATGTAAGTTAAAAAAAAATTATCGGATATCCAAAACTCGGTAGAGTTAATTGATAAAATAATTATAGTAACGGATTTATCCGTTTGATCCGTTTTAAACCCAGCGGGTTTTTCAAATAAAACAAAGTAGGCTCTGGAATATTATTTTCATCAGATCAATTTTCTAAATAAATATTAAATTTGCCGAAAAGACTGAATAATGGGCTGGGATTTTATAAGAAAGGTTTGTTTTACGGCCCATATTGACACCAAAGAAACAAAGCTAGGTTTTAATTTCACAATTCTTGAGACCCTCCTTCAGTGTCTATATATATTACTACACAGTTTTGCAACCTACACTTTCAATTACTTGCGTCGTTCTTCTTTGCAATCTAGACTAAAATTTTCTTTCAAAATCATTCGAGTTATGTACATGCCTCTTGATGATGATCAAAATCATAACTTTCGTTCTTCCGAGATAATAATACATGCGGAAAAACTATGGAGACCTGAACTGAATATAGGCATATATATCAATCAAAATAATTTCAATTTTCGTGAATGTGTTTTTAAAGATTTTTTTCTTCTAGAAATTGATTTCAATTTATCTAAATGGTATCTTCTCAGTTTGATTATGGTGATGTTAAAACTTAATAACTTTCGTTCTCCTGAGCTCTTATGTGCTGAAAAAATTATTGGAGACCTGAACTGAAGATTTCATCCTGAGAAGATTCGATTTTTATTTAAGAAGAAAAGAACAATTACAAAAATGTTTTGAGATTGGTTATAAATTTGGCCATATATTGTGAGTGGAAGAATATTAAATTGTCAATATCAATGGACTGATTCCTAATCTCTAGAGCACTCAAATGTCATTTACAACTTTAAGAATCTGGACAATCATCAAACTGGAAACTCAAAGCCATGACATTAGTTTTGTCTGGCGAATCCGATGGGTCGTTACGTGAGCATCTAGTGGACGTGGACGATTTGTTGTCGGGTCAAGAACCAAAGATTCGTGTAAGAGATCTGACTCGAGTCTCCGATGATGGGTCTCTGATTCTGAGAGGAGTTACGATTGATATACCGAAAGGTATGATCATTGGAGTGATTGGTCCAAGTGGTAGCGGAAAGTCAACGTTTTTGAGATCACTGAATCGTCTCTGGGAGCCACCGGAGACAACTGTTTTCTTGAACGGAGAAGACATTACGAACATTGACGTTATTACTCTCCGTCGTAGAGTTGGTATGCTTTTTCAGCTTCCTGTTCTCTTTCAAGGTAAATCAAAATTGGCTTCTTTAGATCATCGTTAAAATGTTGGAAGTATTGGTTTTTAGTGGAAATCGGCCAATTTAGACCCAAACAATTTGCGTCGTGCTTTTCATTGTGGAATTTGGAAACCATGTTTATATGTTTGGTTGATTATAGGGACTGTTGCGGATAATGTGAGATATGGACCGAATTTGAGAGGGGAGAAGTTAACCGAAGAAGCGGTTTACAAGCTGCTAAGTCTTGCGGACCTTGATGCTTCCTTTGCGAAGAAAACTGGTGCGGAGTTATCTGTTGGTCAAGCGCAACGAGTAGCGCTTGCGAGGACTTTAGCCAATGAGCCTGAGGTGTTGCTGCTGGATGAGCCAACAAGTGCTTTGGATCCAATATCAACAGAGAACATAGAAGATGTTATAGTGAAACTGAAGAAGCAGAGAGGGATTACTACTGTGATTGTGTCTCATAGTATCAAGCAGATCCAGCGAGTTGCAGATATCGTTTGTCTTGTTGTCGATGGGGAGATTGTTGAAGTTCTTAAACCCGATGAGCTTTCTCAAGCTAGGCATCCAATGGCAAAGAGGTTTCTTCAACTCAGTTCTTGAGACACACCAGTTTCATTCAACCTCTCATTGTCCTGCTTTTCCTTGAATCAATATGCTTGTGAAAGAACAAATGTTATCTGATTGTAACAACAATATATTTCAAAGTTTATTATATATGAGAAAGCATATGCACTGTGCAAAAGCTATTAAAGAATTGAGTTTGCATCTTTAGAAACTTGGTTTGGTGAAATCTGCATCGACCGAACAAACAGGAACTACAGCAGGAGCTTTAGGTGAAGTGTCACCAAGTTGGATAATCTCCTTTCTCTCCTCTCCATACTCAACTTTTTCTTTAACAGCCTTTGTCACTACACAAAACGCGTTTGAAAACCACGAAGCTCCGCTTGATACATAAGGGTTTGCCATTAAAGCTGTTCCTGCAATGATTGCTTTCTCTTCTGCAGCTGCGAAAGCGGATTTTGTTATCTCCCTGACCTGATATCGCTCATCCATCTCTCTCCACTTCTCGTTCACCACAGTTGTTCCTATGCTTAGCTTTTCGCTAAGACCCATCTTATCGTCAAGCGAGGCAATGGTTGCTGAAGCGTTTGATATCAAGTTGTGCCTGTCGTCAAATGCTTTGGCTTTCTCCATCGCATCTTTTCCAAGAGCATAACCCCTTTCCACCATGATGTTTACCACATCTTCGGCTTTCTTGACAGTGAAACCATTATACAAATTTTCCTGCTTCACAGAAGAGACAACATGAAAACTGAAAGTAAAACAAATAAAGCAAAGAGTTCATTTTTCGGGTCAGTGCCATTGGCTTTACCGAGTCAAGTACGAGGGCTTCCGGTGGCAGCTTGTAGTTCACAGCAGGAGTAATACTGACACGAATATCAGCAATGACAGCTCCCTGGAGGGAAATTTTAAACTGTAGTCAATGAAGAAACGCCTTATATGCCCGAAAGCAAGCATAAGAAATACCGTTAAGAGCATTGCGGTTTCTGCGCCTTGTGGATCTTTGAAAGTAACGAAAGCAACCTGAGATTCTTGGGTCTCACTGTGATACGTGACTAAACATTAGATGATGGTTCAAGATGTTTGAAATAATTACAACATTTTTTGTGTCACCTTCGAATCTCGACGTATTGAATATCACCAGAGAAAGAAAAGAACTCTTGGACATCTTTCTTGGAAACAGCCATTGAAACATTGCTAATCTTGACAGTTTTCACCTGCAAACATTCACACACTTGCATGATTAGACTTGTTACAAAGATAATCTCATAGAAACTGGGAGAGAAAGTTTCTTCTTACAGTTGAGTGGGAATCCATTAGAATAATGGGCTGTGTAGAGACAAAAGGCAAAGCCAAAGATTGATACTAAGAATCAAAGAGTAAGTTATAGAAGCACCATAGAGTATGTCAGATTTCATCCAATCAGATTCAAGGAAACAGTAACTAGATTTATGGGGAAGGTTAAAGAAAAACACAAACTAGATCTGAAAATAGGGAAAGAAACAAAAACGCTGAGAATCGAGGATGCTTACCACCGACATTGTAGGCACCAGAAAGTGTAATTAGAATAGGGATTTTCAAGTCGAGAGTCTTTTTGTCAACGATTTCAAGTCGAGAATCAATTTATGACGTTTCTTTTCTCACCAAAACTCAGAATCATGGGTCCAATTTGGGCCGGGTTAACCAAACCGATATCCAAATTCGAATTTCAAAACATATAACAACATTCCACAGCCCAATTTTAAAACCCAATCGAAATATAATCTACCGGAACAAGTAAGGTCACTAAAATCAAGTTCACAAATATACCCATCTGTTACACTAATAACACGTCCAAGATCATATGATAAATCATCAACAATAACCATTGATTCTTTGTGACATTTATTGCTTGGTTCCAAGAAGAAGAGTAACTGAAATTGTGGAAGCACTTCCTCTTGATATATAAACTTTTCACTTTGATGATGAGACACGTTTGGCCTTTATTCCTCATCTGGATTTGATCCATCTTTTTGAATAATGTTTGTCGCACTGTTCAACTTTATCTCATGAATAGATTAATCTCTTGCAACCTTAATTCCTTAATTTATGACTATGAAATCAGGAGGAGGGCCAAGAGGTCTTGAGTGAGATAGTTGAACTCTTGAATCAATAGTAGTTTTCTGATTATCGTTGCCCACCAAATATTGTTCCATGTTTTTCCCCAAAGATAGATTCGGGTTTTCTTATGCTATAGCTTTGACATGATCTTCGTGCTGGTTCAGATTCTTAGTGTTTCTCTTTGGTTTAGTTTGTGTGTGACTTGAACAAGAGTAAAAACAGAGAACAAAAAAAAGCAGAGGTCAAAGAAAAAATAGAGAGAAAGAAGAACGTAATTGCAACTTTGCTTTTTATTGAAAACTTGTTGTTTTATTACATAACCACACCACTACTTAAATAGAAAAACAAACAGACACAAGTGGAGAAGAGTTGTGTCTTTCCAAACTGAAAACAACATTTTCTTCTCCGACAAGTCACCAATGTTAAATCTGCCGTTTGACTTTAAATACACATTAACTTATAACTTAATAAAAATACGACCAAACTCAATATAAACTAACACAGATTAACAGAAATCTGCAAATCTCAGACACACATCGATGAATATGTTTTAACTGATTCAGGAGCACTAGTTGTTTCAATAATAACTTTCACCGACTCTTCATCATAAGAAAGTTGATCTTCATCACAATCCTTAATGAAAATCTGTAACCCTTTGTGCTTCAACTGATTATCTAGAGTCTCTCTCATCACAGAATATGCAAATCCTAGGATTCTAATTTAGCTACAGAATTTTAATTTTTGCAGTTGTAAGCTAACATAGTTTAACTTTAACGAAATGACTGTAGCTAGTTTCAAAGTGATAATTTTTCTAAGAAAAATATATCTCAATCCAAACCAAATTCTTAAGTGATACTATTTTTATTTTTTTTAAATTTATTGAATGGTGAACACTAAAAAACAGGAAAATATCTAAAACAATAATGGAAAGTAAATATTTCTTGGTAGGATCATACAATAAAACTAGATAGATAGAGTAACTAAAACTTTAAAGAAATTTTTGTTAACTATCGACATTAGTTACTATAGCGAAAACATTACTCCAACAAAAAAAGAAAAGTGTGAAACGGTGAGTTTCAGACCTCGAAAAGGACTGGGCCTTGTGAAGAGTTGAACGGCCCAACCGAACCAAGAGACGAGTGGGCTTCGTCAAGCCCATTCAAAATCTGTTATAACAACTTATAACAGACTCCTTCAAGGAGAAGGAAGAAGAAGAAGATCAACATATATAAGGAAGCAGAGGAGATCAATCACAAGTTACATCATTCACAAGTCTTTTCTGTTTTTCTCACTACAAGAAAACAGTCAATGAGTAACTACCACTTGTGACTAATTTTATCAGTCGCAAAAAAGAATGACGACTTCGTTACCGATTTACCACGACTTTGCGACGAACCAAACGGTAGTCACTTTCATCTTAAATTTGCGACTAATCTAAGATTGATCCTCGACTGCGTAAACCTAGACACAAAGTAGTCGCAAATGTGCGACTGGTTTGCAATTACTAAAAAGCCGTCGCACATTTGCTACTACTTTGCCACGTTTTTAAAAATTGGGAAAATGACAAAAATCTCGGCCAACTGTTTATGGCGGCCTATTGATTATGTTGGTGAACTGATTGAGTAATTGAAAACGTGATAAATACGGTTGTTAGGTATTGTGAAATATTTGAAAATATGTATAAAATTCTATCAAAGTATTGTGAAATATCCAACAAATTTATGTTATTTTATTTTGAATTAATGCATATGACTAATATAATCTCCAAAATCAAAATGAAAGAGATATATAATTTGTAACACACAGACACCAATTAAACACACTGGAACAATGGTCTTACACAGCGGATACTGAGTATAAGGTCGAGGGTTCGAGTACCCAAAAAACAATTTTTTACACCTATTAACCACCGCGTCTCAAATCCGTCACAATCTGTGACAAGTTTGTGACACATGTTACTCTATATGAGAATATATAACATTAATTCCACCAACTAAACGATTAAACACACTAGCACAATGGTCTTACACAGCGGATACTGAGTATAAGGTCGAGGGTTCGAGTACCCAAGAAACAAATTTTTACACCTATTAAACACCGCGTCTCAAATCCGTCACAATCGGTGACTAATTTGTGACACATGTTACTCTATATGAGAATATATAACATTAATTCCACCAACTAAACGATTAAATACACTGGTACCATGGTCTTACACAGCGGATATTGAGCATAAGGTCGAGGGTTCGAGTACCCAAAAAACAAATGTTTACACCTATTAACCACCGCGTCTCAATTCCGTCACAATCTGTGACTAATTTGTGACAACCTTTAATTCTAAATCGAAACATATACATATATAAATGTGAAGATGGTGATCTTTATTATAAATACTAGGGTTGGACTCGCGCGTTGCGCGAGTTTAGCTTCTTTTGATATTTTCGTGTTATTTTCCTATGTTTTCTATCAATGTCATGTATAAAATGAATTAGTAAGTATTTTATGTTAGTATATATATTTTACATTTATTTACACATTATAATATCATATTTTCAATTATTAATTCTTTTTAATTCTTTTTTTTGAAATTCTTTCGATTTGGTATTTGATTTTAAATAAATAGTTGTTTAGTATTTGAAAACTTATTATTTTATCTATTATTGCATAATAAATTCATCAAATCTTCAAACAAATTCTAAATATAATCAATATATTTACTTTTATCATTTTTTCACAAAACACTAATATAATTATAGAAAGTTAATTTATACATAATTTTTTTTCTTACGTTTTCTTAAACATTTCGAAAATAGTTTTTGTTTCTCTAGATTTTTAAAATCATTGATTCAAATATTGAATTACAGAAACTCGCTGGGGAATGCCTTTTTGTAGAACTACGTACATTTTTACATAAAAATCACAAATTATTCTCAGTATATTTTGCTGTACAATTTATGAATAATGTGACCATTAATTTTATACTTTATATATATATCAAATTTAAGATTTTTTTATTTATTTTAAATTACGATATTACAACGTTTTCAATTTTTTTTTCTTTTCTACTTCAAAAACCTGAAAATAACATTTTGAATAAAATATTATATTCTAAAGTTTCACTTTATTTTCTTATTTTAATGAAATCATTCAATATCCTTTAGTGAAATCATACATCCTCTTTTTTTAAAGCCTTCAGTCTCTTAACAATCGGCTACTTTCAATAATTAACATCATTGAATCTATTTTTTCTTTGATTATTTTTATTAACATTTCTATTCAGTGCTCTTATATATAAATTTGTAATATTTTGATTATTTTCTAATGACCATATAAATAAAAGTAATTCATTATTGTAATTTTTAATTCGAACATAAATACTCAAATAATCCTGAAATATGGTTCGTATGATGAATTTATTAAACTTAACGACAAAAATTTGATTTAACTATTTACAATTTTATGTTACTTTGTTTACTTATTTTTAGTAGAACATAACTCAAGCAATGCATGATTTTTTTGTTTTCCACCAATTTATACCTTATATCTTTAAAATAATAGTATTATAACACTTTCATATTTTTCTTTCATACTTCCATAAAATCATATAACATTATAAATAAAATCGTACATCCTAAATTTTCATCTTATTATCTCATCTTTAATTAGATGGTTCAGTATTCTTTTAGTGAAATAATATATAATTTTTATCTCAACAACTTCTTATATTAACACGTTCATCCCTCATTAGTTTAAATATGTTCATGTATTTCTTTAACGAATAGGTGTAAGTGCGTTCATGACCAAAAAAAAACCAATAGTCTCTTAACAATTTTCTGACACTCAAGATTTTTTTTCTTTGATGTCGCTAATATCTTTATTCACTTTTTCTTATATGTGTATTCATTTTACATATTTCCAATTTTTGAAATTGAATATATACACTTTTATCGTTATCATAAATTCATAATAAACACTCAAATATTAATTTCTACTTTTAGTAATTTATTGACTTATTTTTCGTTTTTTAATTTAATTAAAAAATTAGTAGCTACAAGTAACAATAAATATACATAAACATGAACTAAATAAACTTAAAACTAAAATTAATTGCTTAAATTTTTTTTGCCTATGTGGACACCTTAGATGGAAAGAGGACTCCCTAATTATATATATGATTCGATGATGGAGTTCTAAACGTGTAGTTTTAATATGATTAGTGGCAAACCAGTCGCACTTTGTAACTGACTTGTAACCCTTTACCAACTCTCCTGAATGTTTTTGAAAAAATCCTCATTTTTGAATTGTTTAAAGATTTTTTTTTAAACTATTACATAGATTCGAGTAATGCTTGATACATTAGTAACTAAATGTAAACAAAAATAATTGTAAATATAATCAAAACAAATTTTTAATCAAAACCTCACTTGTATTACACCATAAACAATATGTTTATCTTATAAATTTAGTTAAAGTGTTTGATTCTTAAAGTTTTTAGCACTTAACACTAGTTTACCATATATACTTACAAATATAGACTTAAACTTGTAAATGAGTGATACTTACCTCTAAAATTCGATTTTGAAGTTGTAAATTTTTAGGGTTTAGGGTATAAGTTTGTGTCTAAATGAAAAGAGTCGGAAATCAGTCACAATCTGTGACTCTTTTGTGACCACTCTTAATTCTAAATTGAAACATATACATATATAAATGTGAAGATGGTGATCTTTCTTATAAATATTCGATGATGGAGTTCTAAACGTGTAGTTTTAATATGATTAGTGGCAAACCAGTCGCACTTTGTAACTGACTTGTAACCCTTTACCAACTCTCCTGAATGTTTTTGAAAAAATCCTAATTTTTGAATTGTTTAAAGATTTTTTTTTAAACTATTACATAGATTCAGGTAATACTTGATACATTAGTAACTAAATGTAAACAAAAATAATTGTAAATTAAATCAAAACAAATTTTTAATCAAAACCTCAATTGTATTACACCATAAACAATATGTTTATCTTATAAATTTAGTTAAAGTGTTTGATTCTTAAAGTTTTTAGCACTTAACACTAGTTTACCATATATACTGACAAATATATATTTAAACTTGTAAATGAGTGATACTTACCTTTAAAATTCGATTTTGAAGTTGTAAATATTTAGGGTTTAGGGTATAAGTTTGTGTCTAAATGAAAAGAGTCGGAAATCAGTCACAATCTGTGACTCTTTTGTGACCACTCTTAATTCTAAATTGAAACATATACATATATAAATGTGAAGATGGTGATCTTTATTATAAATATTCGATGATGGAGTTCTAAACGTGTAGTTTTAATATGATTAGTGGCAAACCAGTCGCACTTTGTAATTGACTTGTAACCCTTTACCAACTCTCCTGAATGTTTTTGAAAAAATCCTAATTTTTGAATTGTTTAAAGATTTTTTTTTATACTATTACATAGATTCGAGTAATACTTGATACATTAGTAACTAAATGTAAACAAAAATAATTGTAAATTAAATCAAAACCTCAATTGTATTACACCATAAACAATATGTTTATCTTATAAATTTAGTTAAAGTGTTTGATTCTTAAAGTTTTTAGCACTTAACACTAGTTTACCATATATACTGACAAATATAGACTTAAACTTGTAAATGAGTGATACTTACCTCTAAAATTTGATTTTGAAGTTGTAAATGTTTAGGGCTTAGGGTATAAGTTTGTGTTTAAATGAAGAGAGTCGGAAATTAGTCACAATCTGTGACTCTTTTGTGTCTAATTTGTAATTAATAAGACAAAGTTTGGCGGGAGTTTAAAAAGTTTTGGCCCAAAATCGAAAAATTTGGGCTTTTAGAAGCGGGATATTTACCCACCAAAACTTAGGTCCGTCACTCTTTTGCGACTAACTCGTCCCTACGAAATAAAATATATATTCGAGAAGAAATCCCTAATTCTTTTTCAGAAACCCTAAATTTCCTAATTCTGATTTCTCTCTCGATCCAAAGAGAAATCTGTGCAATTTCTCTTCATTATCTTCAAATCGCTTCGATATCTCTTCCAAGCTCTTCGATTTCTCTTCAAAGCTTTCGATTTCTCTTCAAATCTCTTCGATTCTCTGTAATTTCTTCGACTTCCTCTCTTCAAATTTCTTTGATTGATCTGAGAAATGACTAAGAAACGAGGTGGGAAAGTTGCTAAAGTCGCCGTCGCAGGTGGGAAAGTTCCTAAAGCCGCTACCACAGGTGCGAAATCTACAACCAAAGCTCTACGAAGACTCGCTGAAGCCGCTGCTGCAGAGAAAAGCAACAGTGGAGACCCAGCCAATGTTGGATCGTCTGGGTCAGTTGCGCGATCCAATGCTGGAGTTGGTACGACGAGATTGATTGGTGGACTACAGAACCTTACTGGTTCAGGCGGTTTAAGGAGACAAAACGGCCTTCCTCGTTCTTCCATGGGTGACGGTACAAGCGTCGTTCGTCCAGCTTCTTCAGACTCCTCTACTCCCTCTGCTCGGCCTACTTTGTCGGGGTCTCAAACATTTATTCCGACACAGTATCCACCATCGACCCAACCTCCTCAACTGATCCGGTGCAAAAAATCGTGTACTCGTCTGAACCCTAAACGTGAAGAGGAACAAACAACGGATGACAACCACCGGAATCAACTCGAGCTGCGAGATGGGGTCTTCGATGAAGACAGTGAAGAGTCTAACTCTGATGGTGAGGAGGAAGAAAGGGAGGAAGAAAGGGAGGAAGAAGGCGAGGAACAAGTTGATGAACAAGTCGCGGATCCAGGGGAACAAGAAGAATATGACCAGTTGCTAGAGAATCTCATGTCTCTGCCTGGTCGAGGACATCTAACTCTCCTCAGTCCGCATCCAATACCAAACAAGGAGACAACATGGTAAGTTTGACTATCCCTTTTAGTTTTAGGATGCAATTGTTATAGTGCTAAGGTCTAGGGTTTTACATACTGGTCTCTTTAGTCTTATAGGTAAACTGTTATTGAATCTCTTGTTAACAATGTCATTATGTTAACAGGTTTGGTGAGGACAACGGTGCTGTGACTAGGGACATTGCTGGGATCTTGCATCGCAATTTCAATAAGCCGTACTACAACTGGAGCGTTACACCAATCAAGAAACGAGAACTGTTTTTAGAACATTTGCTGTAAGTTTTCAACTTCCTCTTCTTTATGTTCAGTTCTTATTTTTTTCTCTACTGACTTTTAAAACACATGTGTAGCAACTGTACAATTGGGAGGCTGGCATAACAAGCCTTGTGAAAGAAGAGTTCAATGCAATTGCATCCTTTCGACTGAAGGGGATAGTAAGCCAAGCAAAGAGCAAGGGATCCAGGCCTTATTGGATTGATGGAGAGCTCTGGAACACCATGTGCCTCTACTGGAAGACTCCAACAGCGCAAACCAGGAGTAAAACTGCATCAGACTCCCGTAAATCCACTCGCAATGGTCTTGGAGCCCATAAGCATAGGTCCGGTCAGAAATCATATCCGCGTATTCAACGCGACATGGTATTTACCTTACTCCTTCCATATAATCAGTCAAGTTGTTGCATCTTATATCTAACATGTTCAGTTCTCATTGCAGGAAAAAGAACTAGGTCGTCCAGTTTCATTTGTTGAAGTTTTTAGGAGGGCACACACATCAAGTGATGGGAGTTTCGTCGATCAGAAAGCGAAAATTGTTGTGGAGGCTTATGACGCAGCATTAGCAGAAGCGATGAACCAATTGATGGCCGAGGGTTCAGAGAATTCTTCTGAAGATTCAGCTGATCAAACTCTCACCATTGAACAAAAGAATGAACTATTTTTGAAGGTATTTTTCCACTCTCATGCTCTTACATAGCATTGTCATCATTGGTCTCTGCTTGGAATCATTTTGAATATTGTTAATGATTTGATTAACTTCTGATTATGAATCATTATGAATCATTGGTCTCTGCTTTTGCTTACTTACTTAACTTCTGTTCTCATTGTCATCATTCATTACAAACCCGAAATCATGCATTCTTGTCTTAATTGTTCTGCACATGTTGCATATGTTGTGTTATGTATCTTTTTTTTTATTGTTCACTTTTTTGTTGTTCTAGTGCACTGTAAAGGATGTGAAGGGGAACATTTTCGGACTAGGTCAGCTTCTATCCAAGCGAGGCAAAAGGGAGAGAGATGAAAGCATTGGAAGCTCATCTTTATCATTCTCGGACATGCAGCAACAACTACAAGCTGCTCAACAGAAGCTAGCCGACCAAGACTTGGACAATGCCCGGCGTAATGCTCGCTTGGACAAGCTTCTCGCCATTCTGAAGGAGAAGGACCCGACAGTAGCAGCTCTTATGGAAGAAGACTGAGCTCCCAAACCATCCTACTTTTATCTCATCTTTGGTAACCTCTTTTGTGTAACATATATCTAGTTGTTCTTATTGCACTAAACAATGCAATGCTTATATTATTATGTTAAAACTATCTAACTTTTGTTGTGTCTAAATGTTTCAAAACATTTGTTCTTTATCAAATGGCTCATAACTTTTCTTGTAAATCAATCTATACAATCTAGTAATTTCTCTTTAGCTATTCTAAATATTAGTAATGAAAATCAAATTGTAAAATGAAATTTATTTTTATTTGGTTATGTATTTGTTACTAATTTACAACTACAAATAAGAAAAACACAATAACATAGTCATGATTGCATGACCAGTTTGTGACTTAATCCAACAAAAGTAGTATCCAATTAGTCTCTAATTTCGACTAACATAGTTCGTGACAAAGTAGTCATATAACATTCCTAGTAACAAATTAGTCACAAGTAACGACCGCACAAGACAATCACTAATTAGTCGCAAATTTGCGACTGACACAAGTAGTCACAAGTTAGTTACAAGCTAAGAGTAGTAACACACTCGTCACAAATGTACGACTATTTATTTTAATCACTAATCAGTCGCTTATTTACGACTAACAAAATTAGTCACACTTTAGTTTGTAATGTGCGACTGATTAGCGACTAACAAAATTTGCGACGAGACAATTGCGACTACTTTTTTTAGTCGCAAAGTAGTCGCTCCTGAAGCTTTTGCGACTAATCTGTGACTAATTTGGGAATCATTCTTTCCCTGTTTTCTTGTAGTGTCTTCTTCAAGGATTGAATTACATACCGTACTCGATCTTCTTCTTTTTTAATCTCTCTTTAGAACTCTCTTGAAAACCCTAGCTCAGAACCGCCATTGTTGTGGTGTGTCAAGCTCTTATATTCTTCTTTCTCTAGTGGAGTTTGAGCATGCCGCCGCTCACGAGAAGTACCTCCGAGTTGGTGGGAACTCGTTAAGTGTTGTTGTTCTTCCAATTTCTGCAATCATCAAGAGCAAACATCACACGATTAGCTTAGATCAGAATTGTTTCCGCAATGAATTGACTCAACATGGTATCAGAGCAGCCATGCTCCGTGCTCGGGAAGATCTAAGGCTAACAGGAAGAGATCGAAGTTCGGAAGCTTACCGGAAAGAAGATTTCCAGTGATCGGAGTTTTTATGTTATCGAGGCGAGGGAAGAATCGTACAACTAGAAAGTTAGGGTTTGCAGATTCTGGAGATAATCAAGGCCTTTTGATTGTTGGGGCCAGATGCTGAACAAAGAAGGAGTGTTTTCATCAAATCGAATAATAAGAAACAAAGGAGTTAAAGATCAATTCAGATTCTTGAGGGAGAAACAAGAAGAGAGGCAAGAAGATTACTTCAGGTTGTTTCTTCTCAATATTGGTTGACTTTACAATGTTTTATGTGTTAAGGAGTTCAAGATTGCTACTCAATTGTGTGAGTTTTAACCTGCATGTACAACAAACACAAACTTCAGTAAGCAATGGATCCTACATCGGGTCAGTTTTAGATGGAAAAGTTTGATGGAAGTGGAGACTTTGGTCTGTGGAAGTTCAAGCTCATGGGTCAGTTAGAGATTCAGGGACTACTCGTTGTGTTGAGTGAAGACTTGACCATCATGACTACAAGAGAGGTCATGAAAACTGGAGAAACAGCTTTAGCAATTAGAGAGACTGTAGTTGATACAAAGAAAGCAGAAAAAGATCTCATATGCAGAAACTTGATAGCTACCTGTTTGAGTGACAGAATCTTGAGGAAAGTGATGAAAGAGACTATTGCTTTGGGTATGTGGAAGGCCCTGGAAAAGGAACATCAAACAAAGTCATTGCTTAATCGTATCTATCTGAAGCAAAGGTTTGCTAGTTTTAAGATGGAGGAATCTAAAATTATTGAGGATAATGTAGGTACCTTTATGAGATTGGTTGCAGACTTGGCTAGTCTCAAGGTGGAGATCTCTGAGGAAGACCAAGCTATCCAACTACTGTTTAGTCTTCCTCTTCCATTCGAGCCATTGGTTCATACTCTGAAATATGGAACATGTAAGGAGATAATCATTGTGAGTGAGATGACCAGTGTTGCATATGACAAGGAAATGGAGCTTAAGCAGGAAGGTAAATTACACAGAGGTCAGGGAGATAGCTTGTATGTTGCCTCAAGGGGCAGAATCGATAAGAGAGGTAATGGTGGCTATAAAGGCCGGTCAAAGAGTAGGGGAAGATCCAACTCAAGACCTAAGTACAATAATAACAAATCAAATAGAGGCGCTTGTTTATATGTGGTAAAGAGGGACATTGGAAGAGAGAATGTCCAGATAAGGGAAAGAAGAAACCTGAAGAAGCGAATGTGGTTATTGAAGTTAAGAATCCAATGGTGCTAACAGTTAGCACTGAAGCTTCATCTGGTGAATGGATCTTGGACTCAAGTTGCACATTCCACATGACACCGGATAAGAGTCTTCTGTTTGACCTGAGAGAGTTTGAAGGAGACAAAGTCAGAATGGCAAATAAAACATTAAGTCAGATGAAAGGACTTGGGAAAATTAAGATAGTAAATCCAGATGACTCAGTGGTAATTCTAAGTGAAGTAAGCTACGTGCCAGATTTTGACAAAAGTCTAATATCAGTTGGAATGCTGGATAAAAATGGAGTCAAGTATGAAGGTGGAGATGGCATGCAACATTAGTACAAAGATAACAAGAAGGTGTTCACTGCAAAATGGAGCAATGGTCTATACTATTTATAGGTAACAGTGGTAAACGGAGAAGCTAATGCAGTTCAACCTGATAAGAATGATGCAGACTTGGCATTCAAGGCTAGGACACATGAGCGCTAAACAGATGAGCATACTAGCTAATAATGGATACTTAAACAAAGTAAAAGTAGATAAACTTAGCTTCTATGATAGTTGTGCTTTGGGCAAGTCCACCAAGCAGAGTTTCCCAGCTGCCAAGCATACTACAAAGGATATTTTGGAATATGTACACTCAGACTTATGGGGTTCTCCATCTAACCCAGAAAGTCTTACTGGATGCAAGTACTTCATTCGTTTCATAGATGATTACTCAAAGAAGACATGGGTATTCTTTCTCGAACTAAGGATGAAGCGTTTGACAAGTTCAAAGACAAGAAGACAGCTGTAGAGAATCAAACATGCAAACGCATCAAATGTCTAAGAACAGATAATGGATTGGAATTCTGTAACAACAAGTTTGATAACTTGTGTAGAGAATCAGGTATTAAAAGACATACTACATGTACTTATACTCCTCAGCAGAATGGAATGGCTGAGAGGATGAATAGAACCATCATGGATAAAGTCAGAAGCATGCTAGCAGAAACAGGGATGGGTAAGGAGTTTTGGTCAGAGGCTACTTCTACAGCTGTGTACTTGATCAATAGGTCTCCAAGCTCATCTATTGACTTCAAACTACCGGAGGAACTATGGACAAGTTCAAAGCCAGACTTATCTAATCTAAGAAGGTTTGGGTGCTCAGTGTTTGTACATACAGTACAGGATAAGACTATTCCTAGGGCTTTGAAAGGTGTGTTTCTAGGTTATCCTTATGGAACTAAAGGCTGCAGGGTTTGGCTAACTGAAGAAGGTAAAACAGCTACAAGAAGAAACGTAGTGTTTAATGAGGCTAAGGTCTATAAACAAGTTATTGCTAATCCTAAGGCTGCAGATGCAGAGGTTGCAAACTCTAAGTCAACATAACTAAGAAGGTAACTTTCAGTAGCAAACTCATCAGGGGTCCAGGTTCAGCTACTTCAGATATAAAAGATGTATCAGATTCAGCTTCTAATGGTTCAGAAAATGGTCAAGGTTCAGATAGGTCATCTAGTTCACGTGAAGAGTTAGACAGGTCAGGTAAAGGTAAAATAGTTGAAGACTCAGAGGATGAGGATATTAATTTTCCCGAGGATGAAGATCACAGCTCAAACTATGTTCCAAGCGATGATGAGGGTTCAGAGGATGACTATGAGCCCAGCTCTAGCAGCTCTATTATAGCTAAAGATAGAATCAGGAGGAAAGAAATTAAGAAGCCTGCTAGGTACGAGGATGGTAACTACGTTGCCTATGCGTTATCGGTTGCTGAAGATATCGAGGTTGAGGAACCTAAGACTTACAGGGAAGCTATGAGCTGTGCAGACATGAAACTATGGGATAATGCGTCTAAAGAGGAAATAGACTCTTTAATTAGAAATAGTACATGGGTTCTAATTGAGAGGCCTAAAGATCAGAAAACAGTAGGGTGCAGATGGATTTTTAAGTTGAAACCTGGCATTCCAGGAGTTGAGAAACAGAGGTATAAAGCCATACTAGTTGCTAAGGGCTATTCCCAAAAAGAAGGTATTGACTACAATGAGATCTTCTCTCCAGCAGTCAAACACACTTCTATAAGAATCATGCTATATGTGGTTGTAAACTTATACTACGAGCTAGAGCAGATGGATGTAAAGACGGCTTTTCTACATAGTGATCTAGAAGAGAGGATTCTAATGGATCACCCTGAGGGTTTCATCAAGAAAGGAGATGAAGACAAGGTTTGTCTACTTAAGAAAAGTCTTTATGGTTTGAAACAGTCCCCTAGACAGTGGAATCTAAGGTTTGATGGGTTTATGACTCAACAAGGGTTTATCAGAGACAGAAAGAAGAGGCTTCTAGTTCTATCTCACGTTAACTACTTGGAAAAGGTTTTAATGACATTCGATATGATTGATTCTACACCAGTGACTACACCAGTGGCTACTCATTTTAAGCTAAGGATTCTGACTAAGGAGGAAGCTAAGGATCATGAAAGGTATATGGATAAGGTTCCTTATGCTAGTGCAGTTGGCAGTCTCATGTATGCTAAGATTGGATCACGACCTAATCTAGGCTACGCAGTAGGCCTAATCAGCAGGTTCATGTCATAACCAGGCAAGGACCACTAGGCTGCGGTTAAATGGGTTATGAGGTATCTTAAGGGAGCCTTAAATACTAATCTAGAGTCAGAAAGAGTTCTGAAGGGTTCAACATTCATGAGTTTTGTGATTCAGACTATGCTACGGAGTTGGATAAAAGAAGATTAGTATCAGGATATGTGTACAAGGTTTGGGGCAACACAGTGTGCTGGAAGTCCAATCTACAAGGAGTAGTGGCACTTTCAACTATAGAGGCTGAATATATGGCTCTCTCCTCAGCTGGGAAAGAGGCCATTTGGTTATAAGATTTTTACGATGAAATGGGTTTTAATGCATGCAGTTTTGTAATTAAGTGATTCACAGAGTGCACTGGTCTTGGCTAAGAACGCAGTGCACCATGAGAGGACAAATCATATTGCAACTAAATATCACCAGATCAGAGATACAACAGCTCAAGGTTAACTAAGGCCTCCAGAAATCCGACAGATTTCTTAACTAAGGCCTTACCTGGGCCGAAGTTTCACCTTTGCTGCGATTTGTTGAACATCGCTTGAGCGATGAAGGACTCAAGGTAACTAGCTATCACAAGGGTACCTCGCAAAAGACAACAAAAAGTGTTAGTATGGCTATACGACATACATACGAGTGTGATAGTAAGGACGACAAAGAGTCTAGTTGTTCTGTGAGATTGAGGAGCTGACGCAGAGGCTGTGCGGTTCCAAGTGGAGTATCTGTGAAAAGGAAGACGAAACAAGTTAGGGTTTCGCAGGAATCTGAAAAGTCAGATATGTCAAAGGGTTTTCAGTGGAGAATCAGAGTTACCTGACGAGGGTACATAATCAGAGGCTGATTCAGAGGAATAGGGCTTCGCGGTTGAGTACAGAGACGTCAGATGAGTCATCTTAGAATGGTTTTGGTTTGAGTGAAGCTGAAGAGTCAGTCAAAGTCACCGGAACAAAGGCGACATCAACATCAAAAAGGTTCTCGAGTCACCGGAAAAGAAGAAGCAGAAGCGTCAGGTTGGAGACTCATCAGCGGCTACTCGGATCTTAGAAGATCCTTTCACCAGAATCGAAACGTTGAAGGAGAGGAAGGTGAGATTCGTACCTGAGAAGATCGAGTCGCATACTGCGATCCAGGGGCTAAGGAGGATCGTCGAAACTACGACATGATCAATCAGAAAGATGTGTCGTGTTTCACCATTAGAGAGATAACAAGAGCGGCTAGGGTTTGTGGTTTCACATTTGTGTTTCGAGTTGTGTCCAAAACTCAAGGTGGAGTTTGTGAAACTGTGAGTTTCAGACCTTGAAACGGACTGGGCCTTGTGAAGAGTTGAACGGCCCAAGCGAATCAAGAGACGAGAGATAGACGAGTGGGCTTCGTCAAGCTCATTCAAAATCTGTTATAACAACTTATAACAGACTCCTTCAAGGAGAAGAAAGAAGAGAAGATCAACATATACAAGTTACATCATTCACAAGTCTTTTCTGTTTTTCTTCTTCAAGGATTGAGTTACATATCGTACTCGATCTTCTTCTTCTTTAATCTCTCTTTAGAACTCTCTTGAAAATCCTAACTCAGAACCGCCATTGTTGTGGTGTGTCAAGCTCTTGTATTCTTCTTTCTCTAGTGGAGTTTGAGCGTGCCGCCACCGAGTTGGTGGGAACTCGTTAAGTGTTGTTGTTCTTTCAATTTCTGCAATCATCAAGAACAAACATTACACGATTAGCTTAGATTGGAATTGTTTCTGCAACAAATTGACTCAACAAAAAGAATATATAGAGTATTCTTTTCTTATAATTTGATTATTCGAAAAATAAAATAAAAACTGTTCCAATGAATACGATTTTTGTTGAGTTTGTTATTACACTATCTTGGTCCTACAATTTTAACCGGTACATTTGGCATCATATGGAGCAAAACCAAGTCCCCAAATCTTCTGCACATGGTTCGATTCGGCCTAGAATGGCCAATCGATTTTGAACTTGATTATCAATGTTGAGAATCATACGAGAGATAGGTGTTGGTGATCTCCATTTCTTCGACTAATTCCTTTCTCTCCCAGTCGAGTAAACCATTGTTTGAAATACATATTGGAGGATGGACAAAAATATTAAACCTTGTGAATCATTAGTGGTAAGCTGGACAACTTCATTCCAAACATTTATGTACTTAGATTCTAAAAGGTTTTGGGTAAGCTTTGACCAATTTTCCTGACACGACACATGAAGAAGAGATGGTTTCTAGGCTACAGCTACTAACAATTGTGAAAAAGGTTTATTATGAGAACATATAAGAATTAAATTATTTCGTTATGATTTTATCACTTGTTTATATATACAAGTGAAAGTGTTTAGTCATTTGCTTCTATCAAATTCAAAAGTAATCACATTTTTTATGGCATTTTTCCTTCTCACACGTACCCTGATATATGCAGTCTTAACTTGGATAAATCTTTATTTAAAACTCTTGTACGAGTCAGTTTTTGAATATGTTCATTTATATGGCAGGTGGCACGATTGTGTTGTTTGACCGTAAGATGTTGAGGAACTTTAGAAAGGATGGTTATAACCGGAAAAAGAAAAAGGATAGAAAGACAGTTAAAGAAGCTCACGAACACCTAAAAGTGAGTTTTTCTTACTATCTTTAAGTTCATATGTGTGTTTGTCTCATTTACAGCTAGCTAATATATGTTCTTGTGTGATTTCATAATCATTTTTCTTTTAAATAGTTGCTATTTAGTGGGGTCAAATTATTTACATATTTCTGCATTGTTATTATTATTCACGGCATATCCAAAATATTGTTCCATTGTTTAAATATGATTGTATTATAGATGGATGTATCGATAGTTATAATATAGATAATTTTTATCCATAGATAATGTTTATCTATGCTCTATTAGCTAGTTTACTAATTACTTCCTCTTGAGGAAATGTTTTGTCGACTTCTTCTCACTATATAAAAAGAGGTGTAACACTTGAGAATAATTACCAGTTTTCTTCTTCTTTCTTTCGTCTCTTCTTTATAGTTATATACACGTACTTATATACTTATCTATATACAACATCTATATATATATATGATACAAATACATATACAGATATAGATCTCACATCTTATTAGCATAGTTTATACTTCGTTATCAGCACGATTGTTTCTAAATCCGTTCTGACTAATCCCTTTCGATCATACGTAAAGGAGGTATTCTCTAAACGTATACTAAGTTAAATATGTGCTCCTTTTGTTTGAGATTATATGTGTATATATATATATATATATATCGTATATATGGAGTGGAAGGTTCGCCTCCTCCTTAGTTTTATAGTAGACTATATCTACTAATCATTATATATAAAAGACATATAATAGGCAGTGTCTTTTCTGGATTGATCATAATATATGGTAGGCGCTGCCTCCTTTGATCAAAATAAATTTGAGATTGATCATTACATATGGTAGGTGCTGCCTCCCTTGATCAAAATAATTTTTTGTCTCTATAATCTTATGGTAGGTTTGCCTCCTTGATTATGTGGAAGACCATGTCTATTGATTTATAATTTCATTTACTATTTTTAATTCAGTTATTATTATTTGCTTTAATTTTTATTATCGCATGTTATATATTTTGCGTTTAGTTTATGCATTTAATTTATGCTGATATTATCTTCAATTGTTTTTATCATGTTCAAATGAATTTAAAATTCAAAGGAAAATAAATTTTCTTAAGAGAATTTATGATGCACATGTTAATATAAAATTAGACAGTGCAAAACGCTCCAGAAGAGTGAAACGCTCTAAAAGAGCATTGGGTAAGACATGTTTGTATATAATCGTATATACATAATATAAAGATGGCAAAATGGCAAAATTAGTAAATTTGAAGTTTATTAAAGCGGTTGAAACATATATGGTAGTAAACGAGAAGTTTTACTATTAGGTCATTGAAGTTTATGACAAGTTATGTCATCTAGATCAAACAATGATATGAAAGATCATTGAAAATTTACGTGAAAACTAGAAGCTTTTCACGTAGCATGTCTGATGCAAAAATAAGGCCATCATGAGAGATATAAATATGAGTTACCATTTTTGATGAATAGAGCTCATGAATATAGTGGTTGAGTTCTTTCGTCTCCAGAATTACACCCCAAGTGTAACCAATCTTAAAGCGCGATTCAGTTCAAATTAATGGGTCAGAAGATCCATTAACTTGAAAGGGGGTATTAGAAGTCCCACATGAGTTTTTTTACAGAATCTGAGATATAGATCATGATTCAAGATCGTATGTGGATCCTTAAAGAGGGATTTGGACTTAGAGTCTTATCATCTCGAGCGGGAGAATTAAAGAATCTCATATTAGAAGTTAAGGATCTAAAATAAATACATGATCTAAGATGGATATGTTGTGATCCTAAAGTGGGATTCAATGCGAGATAGATGAAATTAAAGTGTCATCATCTCGAGGGGGAGAGTTAAAGAATCCCACATCGACAAGTAAATTGATAATTTTGGTGAGTTTACATCCCAAGTATGATAATCTTGGTATTACCATCCCAAAGTTTATCACTTGCTATATGTCGAGATAAAGTAGAATATACATGGGTTATGTTCGTACTCATAATGAGCAAAACGAATGAATACTAATGGTGAAATTTAATCTCTATGATTTGGCATAGAACATGCAGTTCTGCATGTTATGTATTAAGCCATCAAGTGGGGATGGGTTTATTGTTGGTTTGCAAATATTTGATGAGAATTTTCAATGGGAAAAGTATTGAATAGTTAATATCCTTGACATGTTAATGTGAACCTGAAGTTCAAAAGAGTCACTATTCAAATTATATTGCAAATCAAATAAAAAGCTATTGGATGAGATTCAAGAATTATCACAGGTCCTCGAGAATATGAACTTAAAATTTCAAAAGATAATTCATATAATAGAAAAGAGAAAATCTCATATTGCAGCTGAAATGCTCCAAATAAGAATATATATCTCTAAAGGAGAATCTATAAAGTCTATATCACGTAAAAGACGTAATAGACTACTTTGGTTTCAAAGATAACAAAAGTCCTCGAAAAAAAATTGGAGCAAATTATATGAGGATTAAACTCTTAAAGAAGAGTAAAGAGACTATTGACGTGGTTAATAATAAAATCATGTACATGAAATAAATCATTGAGAATGATTTAGAGATCTCGATTAACCATGCCATTACGGTAAAAAGAGGGAACCAAAGACGAAATGAGTGTCGACACAATAAAGAATAACGCGCGCGGTGTAGTGAGGATCATGAGTCTCCGCTTTGTGGATAAGCGTAGAGATACAAATATTAGCCAATAAATTATAAAGAGGCAATCAAGTTTTTGTTATACTCGTTTAAAGAATGAGAATTTTTGGACGAGTAGACCAAACGGAAAAGATATGTCAGGAAAAAAAAGAATGAAAAAATGATTTTGATTGCGCCTCATGGGAAAATCACTAAAGATGTGATTTCTGATATCATTATTATGTTCTCGGGAAGTCTATGCAATTGGAACTCGTGAAGAGTTATCGTAAATATGAAAATGAAAATAATTTGGAATTAAAGACTTAGGAAGGACAAAGTTGTCCTCAGGTATTCCAAAATTGAACATCTAGTAAAAGAGTTGTTATATGAAAATCTTGAGAGGATTTAAATAAAACTCACATCTAAGCATTTAAAAAAAAATGATGCTTGGTCCAGAAGTACCAACTTTTAAATGTTATATGAGTAATCTATTAACGTATACTTCATGTATAAAGTATTTGGGGGTATACGATGTGCTTTCAGAAAGAAAGCTAAAATAGTGTATATAAGAAGAACATGAATAACTCTTGAGTACAATCGAGTTTTAGGAGATTGTACGCAAAGAGAAGTTTGAGCCAAAAGCCAAACCATATCAAAAATGATCTTCTATGTGAATGGGATGGACTGGAAGTCTGATTACCCAAGATATTGTATGATGATCATGCGACTTTATTCACTAATTATTTGGTGAACTTCCCAAGAGGAAAATGTCACCATTTCAGATCATGGACGCAGATATATGTTTGGAAAATAGTGCGACACCGCACATTATACTTGAAGATGAAAAGTATTTCTCCGATTTTATATCAAAAGACTCCGTTTAATGCGTGAGTACTATATCTGGTGATACCAAGATCATCATAGACTCTGGTAGAGTCATGTTATCAATCTCGATGGGGATAAAGTTTGACATAAATAATGCAATAGAATAAGATTTTAAATGCCAAGGGGGGAAAGTATGAAATAAACGATGCATTATACTCTCCTAATTCATACAGAAACTTCGTAAGTTTTAGAGATATCCAGTGAAATGGATATCATATTGAAAGTATGATTAGTGATGGCATTAAATATCTTTGCATTACATTGGAGGAAAAGCATACGTTGGAATATTTACAAATGAGGTCCTCCAAATTATATTGCACAAACATATATATAACTGAATCGTATGGTCTAGCATTAGACTAAGACATTCACGATTATTTCTGATGAAAAAGATTGTGCAAAATTGAATGGCCACCCATTAAAAACCACAAGTTTTTCATTCGAGAGAGTTTTCATAGTTCGGCCGTGAGTAGCCAATGTTGGAAATGAATCTCTAGTATTCTTAGATAGAATACACAGTGATATATGTGAACCTATTCTTCCACCATGCGTACTGTTTTGATACTTTATGGTATTAATTGATGCATTTAGTAGATGGTCAACGTGTGTTTATTGACAACACGAAATACTGTTTTTCACAAGATTCATTGTCCGAATGTTTAAGTTGAGAGCACAATTCTTTGGTAATACCATAAAGAAAGCTAGTTTTGGTAATTGAATGGCATCGCCTGAGATTTTAACTAAACGGTTGCCATTGGTTTCAAGACCGTTACTATTAGAACAAAACTCTCGAATTATGTATGGAGACATACTATATTGCATGCAGCTGCAGTGGTTTGGTTCGATCTCCAGGTTTTTAGGTGTGCGGTCTATATTTCGATAGCATCACCACAAAAATGGAATCACAAAGGAGACTAAGAATATATATATATATATATATATATCGCATATACTCACAAAGTATATTTCGATATCTTGAACTAGTAACTGGATATAGGTTTATGGCATGTTTTGCCAATTGCCATTTTGATGAATGTAAATTTCCCACATTAAGGGGGAGAAACTCAACAAATGCCAAATGATGTTTCTTTTTATAGACCATATTTGGTATATTTAGATCTCCCTACCTTACAACGTGAGGTGAAAGTTTAGAAAATGATACATTTACAGAATATGGCAAACCAGTTACGTAATGTGTTCATAGATACAAAAGAATAACAAAGTTATATATCCCTGTTGCTAATGATCCATCAAGGATTAATGTTCTCGAAGAACATATTGATGGGAGTAAGTAAATGAACTAAGTGTTCGACTGAAGCGAGAGAGACCACTGAGGTCTAAAGCTTCCAATCTCTTTATATGAAAGAGATTTATAGATATACTTTCCCGAGAGAAAGATAATGATATGCGTGGTTGTACTCTTTTTCTCTTATCATGGTTTTTGTCCCATCGGGTTTTTCCATGAAAAGGTTTTTAATGAGGCAGCAAAGAATACGCAAAAACTCCCAAAAAAATGCTATATATCAGTGGAATGCATCTCATGAAGAAGATGATATTTCCAGGGGGAGTTATATATGGTAAGCGTGGTTGTACTCTTTTTCCCTTAACATAGTTTTTGTCCCACTGGGTTTTCCATGACGAGTTTTTTAATGAGACAACAAAGAAAACGTTAAAGATAGACACATCGAAGGAGAATGTTAATCCCTATGATAAAAGTCTATCATTCTTCGAAACGTTTTGTTATACATTGATGAGATCGTGACAAGCGAAGTAGATTATCGAAATGAATCATATACGAGAGAAGCAAGGAAGATGATCAAGATGAATCAAATATATGAAGCCATGAAGAGACTAGACTTATTCGAGAGGCAGATAGCTTCGACTACAGGATTTATCAAAGGAAGATCATATCTGGGGTTTTTTATGGGGAGACTGTACTCTTTTCCCTTGACATGGTTTTTATCCTAAATGGATTTTTTCATAAAAATGTTTTTAACGAGACAGTCAACAATACAATATTTATGATCTCCTTTATATAAAAGGAGAAGAAATAGAGGCTTCTAAGGCATGCCACATGGGTCAAATGCTGAATTTTCTTAGCCTATTAAAGTGCCATGTCACTAACCAATTACATACAAAATTTTGGTTCTCAAAAAACTTAATTATACACCGTCATCTACGTTAATACACAAATTCGATTTTCATGCGTTTTGGGTTTGGGAAAACATGGTTCCTTATTATTAGTATAATCGGGCCTACCCTATAATAAAAGCCCAAACCAAATTATACTAATTTAACAAAGCCAAAAGTAAATCCTCATCTCTTTAATTTCTGCGTCGTCTTCTCCGGCTACGTTTTAGAAATTTAGAACGTTTCTCCTTCCTTACCAAAAAGTACATACCGTCACCAAAATCTCTTATTACCATTGCCAACGGTTTATCTTCTACACATTAAAATCGATTTATCTTCTCTACCTCTCAAAAATCAAACAGCGTTACCAATTCTCCACTTACTCTTTTCAATTCAATGATAATTTTAATGGCCACACCTTATCTCTCTTCTAAAAGCTTATAAAACCTCTCCGCATAATCATTCTAATCGGTAAACCAAACCAGTTGGCTATGGCGATCAGCGTCTCTGATCCTGATCCGAGAGAGAATGCAGATACGGCTCAGCTTGATGCTGCTAAATGGATTGCCGGATTGGCATTGGGGTTTCTGCTCCAGTCACCGACGCTGATTCCGTGATTCCGTTGTTGGCTTTCTATCACTCTGATATTGGGTATAAACTATATCTCGGCTTTTTGCTTTGGTTGATTTGTTTCTCTCTTTCTTTTGAAATCGATATCTTAGCCCTCTTTGATTTATGGGATTATAAAGTTGCCTAATGACTCTTTTTTTTTATAATTGTTTTGCTCTTTTGAGGACTACTATCCAGATTTATGGGTTAAATGGGTTAATGGAGTCGTCAGCAGTCTTGGATCCAGGATAGAGGAACATTTTCAATTGTCAAGCAAATTGGTATTACTAGATTAACGGTGATAGTTTCATAAAGTAATATACACTACTTGCATGTCAGAGACTACATTCATGTAATGGATTTAGGAGATAGCCATTTCGCTGCATTGAACAAGCTATTTTCAGACTCAAAGATCGGTAAACTTATACAACATTTAACTGTTTGAAGAGTTTGGTTTTGATTTGATGGACTCAATAAAAGATTAATGTGTTGGTGTGTGATCATAATCCTAGGTTGTTCTGCTTATAATCTTGGGACTAGTCAAGGAACTTCGGTCTTAGAAATTGTTTATGCTTTCGAGAAAGCTTCTCGCAAGGTACATTTTATCTTCTTCCTTGCTCTTATTTCTGCAATACGACAATGAATATTGCGCAAAAGAGATCAAATATTTTCTGTATAAAATATTATATATAACAATCAAAACATTTTCCTGCAGAAAATCCCAATCAAGCTATGTCCAAGAAGAGCTGGAGATGCAACAGCTGTGTATGCTTCAACTCAAAAAGGTGAGAAAGAACTGGGATGGAAGTACGTCATCAGTTATACCATTTTCGTATATAAGTATAGAGAAACATGAACTTCAAGAATCATACTTTGAATACTTTTTAAAAGTTTTATGTATAAGGTATTGATTCTTTGTGATTTTTTTGATTGATTAGGGCTAAATATGGAGTGGATGAGATGCGCAGAGATCAATGGAACTGAGCAAACAAGAATCCATGGGGTTTCCTGAAAAAGCCTTGAAATATGTTCATTTATCGTCTGATTTTTTAATTTATACACAAACTCATGTTCAGGAGGACGTTCATTGCTTGGTGGTTTTAACTCTGGTTTGATGAATTCTTACAATTAATTAATGAATGAAACTATCCTCTCTCAGGTCAGAAACACCAATAACTTATACATTTATTCAGAATCTGCGTCTTCCAATTTTAGTATTATGTGTGTTTATATCGCTTAAAACGGATAGTATTTGCGTGTTTCTATCGATTGTTAATTGCTTTCCTTTGTAGAGTTATGGTTATACATATGTTTTGGAATGAATTGGAACCGATAAGTGGATTGAAATGGATATAGTACAAATGTTGTGATGTCTTAAAGCTTCTTTTTTTGGTTGATTTTGGCCGAAGCAGCAGCAACAGCGAAGGACATTCATTCAAATGGGGACGATTCTTAAATTCGTGGATAGTTCATGTGCGGAGAAAGTGATGTGTATTCAAGCTTTAAAGAGTAAAAAAGGAGCTCGACTTGGCGATACAATAGTTGCTTTGATAAAGTGAAGAAAGGAGCTAAACACTTAGAAGAACAAGCATTGCTTGAGGTATGATCAAAGAGATAGGAGAGAAAGTGAACATAACACTATAAGGATTTCAATCCATGTCCGAAAAAGTCACGGAAGCAAGGAAGTATGTGATTGTATAGTCTCTGTTTTGTTTTCATTCCTACTATTTTATCTAGGGTTCATATTATGTGAAAGGCTTTACGTCACATGTGTTCTGTTATAACAGATCAGATTTGTTTGCATAATAATTTGAGCTATCAATGCTTTACGTTTTATGTGACCATCTTCATTGCATTTGCATGGTTCTCAAGTGGCTAATTACGCAGAGGATTTGGTGGAATCAAGAACTAAACCGGTTTTGACTCTGTTTCTAACTCGAACCGATTGAATTACATCGACTTTGAGGCGTAAACCAATTCGAAGTTTCTGGTTTTTATTGCTCTTTGTTTGTGCAAGTGTAGATCAAGTCAGTTTACTAAAATCTATGACCAGATCTTTGGTTGTTCTGTTTTTGTATGTTTCAATGTGTCTTTATAATCTCTATGAACATTGGTTTTTGTTGGTGTAAAGATTCAAGTTTTTCCGTCTAAAATCCTGATTGGATAAAAAAAACTTTATTTGTGCTTTATAAAGTGATATTTGCATTGAATATCATAGAAGCACTTTTGCATGTTCTAATCTATTGTTTGTTTAAAATTCAAAAATCTAATAATAACCAAAGTACAAAACCCATATTACATATATATATAGGAAAATATGTATCTATAACAAAATAAAATACCTAAATACATACAAAATGAAAGAGATTAATTATCGTTCTACCTACTTTATTTTTTGATAAAAACAAAAATTTAAATCTACGAAATACTATTATGATATAATTTATTCATATCAAATTAGTAGACTTTTGACCCAAAAAATATCAAGATAGTAGACAATTTTACAGGCAACATATCCGGGCGAAGTCTAATTATCCAATCGAATTTAAGAACTCCTTATACACCTTTGTTTACTTTTTTCCCATGGTCCAAGTTATTTATGATTTAAAAGAAACATATTCTAACAAAAAAAAAATAGCTAACTTTACTCTATCAAATCACATTTGAAATGAAAAATTAATTTTATTACATATTTTTTATATTCATTAGTTTGCATTGATGACAATAGATATTATTTTTCCTGTTTCCTATAAATGATTTAATACAATATACAAATTAAAAATACAAATGTTAAAAAAAAGTAACATAAAAATGATCAAAACATTCTACGACATATTTTCCAATTATAAACCCCAAAAAAAAATTACTTAGAAAACTAAATGATACTAACATAACTTTAAGTAAAATAATTAACCCAATTCCATAAGTTTATCAAAAAATGTTTATAAAACTAAACATTCTCTTAATTTGAAGGGAAACTGTTATTCTCTGCAATGTTAGTTTTTTGAAATTTTCTTTTCTAAACAATTTTTTTTACCAAATTGGATTACCAATTTTGGTGCCATATTTTAATTAATGTTTAGCTCATAAAATAAAATCATAATGAGCCAAAATTATCCATTCAACAAGTTTACTCATAAAGATTGAAAATCAATAAAACCAACTAAATTTGATTATACCCTATGTAGGGGTCAAAACTCCCCTTTTGAATCAACGAGCTAAAAACGACTAAGTATGGAAAACCAGCCGTTCAATGATTAAACCAGGCGAACCGTGCGGTAGACCATCAAGTTGACCATCCGTAAATTGAACCGGTAAACCGGCCAGCCGCGGTTTACCAGATATATTTTGATGAGCCGATTTAAGAGTCTTAAGAAGTGGGCCGACCCAGCGACGACTGTCATCAGGATAAGCCCATGACGAAAGCCCAACACGCTTGGCGAAACTTGGAGGTGAGGGAAGATCTTGGAGAATATATGGAGATCTAAGAGAATAAGGAATGTTCCCTTATTCTCTAGGGCTAACCTTAAACCGACTTAGACTAGTATAAATACTCTTGTACATCCCCCTTTAGAGGAGATCCGCATTTTTACTGAGAAACAGCTTGTAATCACTTGGCAAACAAATCAATAAAAACTCTCTTGAGATCTTCGCTTAGTGTTTCTCATCTCAGAACTTTCAAACCTCAAAGCTTGTCTGACTATTTCAACTGTGCAGGTTTCGCCCACCACACCCTACAAAAACCAACTAAAAAATACAAATAAAAATTTCACAATTCATCACAAAATTCGGGCGTAGCCCGGAGAAGGTCCTAGTAGATAATTAAAGGGGAGTATTATGAATGAATATATCCATAGATAATGTTTATCTATGCTCTATTAGTTGACTAATTACTTCCTCTTGAGGAAAGGTTTTGCCGACTTTTTCTCACTATATAAAGAGGTGTACACTTGAGAATAATTACAAGGCTTTTTCTTCTTTCTTTCGTCTCTCCTTTATAGTTTTATTCACGTACTTATATACTTATCTATATACAACATCTCTATATACATCTGTATATATATATGATACAAATACATATACAGATATAGATCTCACATCTTATTAGCATAGTTTATAATAGATTGGTAATTGTTATATCATTGTGGTAAAAATTGTATCGTTTACCATAACAATTTGTACATGAAGATAGCGGATTATAAAACGTAAAACGCCCAAAAATAAAACAAAATGTTGTTGATTTGTTCTCTAGCAAACGGAGGCTCTCGTGCATTGCAACGCACCCGCGGAGCTAGTGAGTTCCTTAACGCTTTTAGCGTTTACGACGTTGAACGTTTGATCTGGGCCGTAATTGGGCCGGGCTTTTCCTACAACTTTTGAAGGTTTGAAACAAGCCCCGTTCTCGAAATAATCATTCACCGAATAAAATTTCCATTGCATTTGGTCTCCATTGCTACGTTTCTTCCACGTCACCTAAATGACCACAAAATTTGTTAGCAAAGAGTGAACAAAAAACGCGTTTGGTGTTGCGGTTACGTTTGAATAAGAACGAAACGGACCTCTTTGCTTCCTGATTTAGGTGCGACAAAATAGTTGGATTCACTTTTGACACGTGGACTCATGCTTCCTCCAATAGCATACTGCATCCATCCTTGGTAATAGTTATTGGCCACGTGTGCATATCCATATCGGACTCTGCGTTTCAAAAACGAGTTTCTTATGGTTAGGAAAAATAATCATTTTTTCGATAGGATTAAGCAAAATGTAAATCAACACAAACCTTGGCATTCTTTGGTTACAGTTAGGACCGAAGTGGTTAAACACAACAGTGACTTTCATTTCTTTATCTCTTACGTATCCATCATCGTGTCCTAAAAGCATGACCTTGTCTTGGTTCCTAAACCAATTGTTGGACACGGTTACATCGGTCGTCCCTAGTGTGACGTCAAGAAGACCATCTTCACAATCGTAGAGAGTGTTATGATCAATCCACACTTTTCTTGCACCGAGTAACCCAATCGCGTCACCGTCAACATGGCCTAGCTGAATGATCTTTGAGTCCGGTCCCATCACCGAGCTTGGAGGTTGCGGTTTACAATCATGGATCTTCAAGCCATGTATGATCACATCCGTGGCCTAATAATATCCAAAGACCAAATCAAAACACTATATATCTTGAATGGAAATAATTATGTAATGGCAAAATTTTGTATACCTTATAAACGAGGAGACAAGCAGGACCCGAGATGTGAACACTAACACCGCGACCATCAAGTGTAGTGAAGCTACTAATGAGAAGTGGTTTATGAAGGTTGATCTTCATGTTTCTTTTGAAAGTGATCCATTTTTTGCCTTTGATTAAGTTTGCTCCATATCTCAAAGTTCCGCGTTTAGGGTTTAAAGGATCATCGGATGGATCGGTTACTTTATAGTGTGTAACACCTCTACCGATATTACCTCTCATTTTTCCTGCGAACCCGACCGAGCATTGAGCAAGTTGTTGACGGAATCGACGCCAATGAGGATTTGGTCTCCAACACTTGTCCATAACGTTTAGTTTCGCGGTAGCGGCGGTTTCAAAGGCGACATTTGCGATAAAAAGAACGATCACCAGCTGAATCAGGGCAATTTTGATGAATGTAACCATCTGATCTTGGTTTGATTAAATGATATACAAGACAAATTTTAAAAGGTTTTAGATCTTTTTTTATTAGGACTTAAAGGTTTTAGATAGATCAAGGGTTAAAAATAAAGCTTGATGTTTTGTGGTTTTAAGAAATGAGAATTGGATTATGGTTTATATAGAGAACACACGAGAGTAAAGTTCGTTTTTGGTTTATGGTTTATGGTTTTAGTTCTTGTGAAACGTGAAAAGTTAGAACAACTTGAAGCAAGATTCTAAAAGAGATCGATGTTTTATTGGATCTCTTTAAAATTGTTGTAAACTCCTTTTTCGTTTCTTACTAATTTCGGCATTAAGATGTTGGTTATAGTGATTACAAGCTAGATAGGTTACTTTTACATTTAAAAAATGGATTCTAGTTTTTAATTTGCTTACATCAGCATCTAATTTAGTTATGTGTGTTTACCCCTACAAGCTTCTAGTTTCCAGATGATCATGACAAAAAGTACAAGAGAGTTGATCTCCCACATTTAGAGCTGCCAGTTAGGCCTGACCAACCTCAATTGGGCCTAACCAAGTGGACAAATTTTATTATGGGCTATGTATGGTCTTACCCCATATGGTCTTGACCCATTTGGACAAAAGACAAAACCATGTCGACAAGGGCCGTTCATATAGTCAACATATAATATTTGTGTATTTTGGAGTAGAGAGTTTTTTTGACAAAATTGATCACATTTTTCACCAAAAACGTAATTTTTCCGGCCAAAAACGTGTAATCTAGTATTTCAGCTAAAAATGTTCCGTTAAAAACATAAATTTTCCCGCCAAAAATATAAATTTTCCCGCTAAAAACGTAAATTTTTTCTGCCAAAAAAGTATAATCTAGTATCTCAGCTAAAAACGGAAAATCTCATTTTCCGCCAAAAATGTAAATTTTTCCCGCCAAAAAGTATAATCTATTATCTCAGCTAAAAACATAAAATCTCATTTTCCGCTATAACATAAAATATGGTATTTCATTTAAAAACGTGAAATCTAATTTGCCACCCAAAAACGTGAAATTATGTTTTCTTATTAAAACATAAAATCTATGAAATGTATAAACTCTAACCTTGAATTAGCAATTCACGAAATAATAAAGATGAAGATTTAGAGATTTGAGAAGCGGTTTTTGCGAAATAGAAAAATATGACTTTTTTGTTTTAACAAATGAAAAAATGTTTATTTGTAAAAAAAACTAAAAAATGTCCACTTGGGCCGTCCGCTGACCATATGGTTTTATCTCATTTGGACATCAGCCCATTTGGACTTTAACCCATCTGGACATTTTTATTGTGGGGTTAAATTTTAGTGACTATATGAATCAAAAGTTGTGGGGTTAAATTTTAGTGACCATATGGATCAAAAGACTTCATGGACTTGGTTAAGCCCATGGTATTTTGTCCATCTTACCCCTCTACCCACATTCCAACTCAATACACTATCACCCACCGATAACCGACTCTTCATTGCAAGCCGTAAGATAAAAGAGTATTTAGGCGTGGCTTTTGAGAACCAAATATACCTTTGCACCATTTCTTGAGTTGAATGTGTTTTCTCTCTTTTTGCACGTGACCTTGTCATCCTCTAGTGAGATTGTGAGAAGCCTTGTTCCCTTCGCTTTTCAGTCACGTCTTCTATTTTGTTGAGAGTTTGTATTCAATGCATTCTTCTCCAATGAGAGCGAAGAATCTTTGCTCAATACCCAAATCTAGACATCCTTAATTACATGTGAGATCAATTAGTCTTCCAAACGGAGACCACACATCATACAAAAATGAGTAAATAACTCCACTTCAAATTTCGATTTTCACAAATGGTGCTGCAAGTTCTCTGAACTTAAGCAATTTTTTGCGTGTCCATAAACCCAACGGCTTAGAAAATGGTGAATCCAGTTAACATACAAAGAAAAGTCAGATGACATGATTCTCCATATTAACTTCAAAAATCTCACTTTGTTAGTCTCTTTAATAGATCTTAAGCCAATCATTCCTCCTTTTTTGGTTTACAAAGCCTCTTTTGCTTTCCTCTGATTGGCCAAGACCACTACAAGAAAACAGGCGATTTGCGACTCCCAAAAGAGTCACAAATCCGTCGCAATATGACCATTTGCGATAGTTGTGTGACGGAAAAAAAATGTCGCGAAACTTTCGTCGCAAATTAACAGTGTGGCAAATCCGTCTCACATTTGTGACGGAATTGTGTCGAATGTTTGTCGTCGCAAATTTGTGACGAATTTGTGTCGATTTAATGTTGTCATAAACTAGCGACGAAAGTGCGACGACAAAACATTTGCAACTGATTTGCTACCTAATATATTAGTCGTACATGCGACGGAATTGTGACGATACTTGTAGTCGTAAAAGTGTGACGGTTTTGTGACAAAACGTTGTGTGGCAATTTAGTCGTAATAGAGTCACATACATAAATAGTCAGACGTTGCAATTCCGTCACAAACGTGTGACGACTTTGTGACGAAAAGTTTCTTTCATTAAAGTTGATTTCAATTGATTTTTAGTTTATATTGTTGATTCAAATCATCAATTCAGAAGTTCCTAATGTATAAACAGAAACATAAGTTTATAGATATCAAAAATTAATTAGAGTACAAAAGTTAAGTAACTACAAAAGAAACATTTATGTTTTTAACAAAGTTTTTTAAACCATAAAACTAATATGGCTATGGTGGGGTTTGGGGATTGTTCCCAACAGCTTGAAGTCGAGGTAATTCTGGGTCTGAGGTCGTACGGTTGGCCTGTGAAGCATCGGTGACTGCTTTTTCAGCCATGTGAGATGCGATGCGGGGATCAGAATTCTTCAAGTAATCGAGAAGCTTCACCACTTCAGCAAGCTGATCCTGACCTTGGTCTTCATCGCGTTTTCTTTGTTCCGCATCGCGTCGAGCATTTTCCAAATCGCGCCGAGCATTTTCCTCGTCCTGTTGAGCAATCTTCCGATTAGCTGCGTCAAGCTGTTGGAGGATCTCTGTTAGGCCTGTCATAGAAGAGCTTCCATAGCTTTCATCACGCTTTCGTTTCTTATGCGAACCACGCAGTTGGCCAAGTCCAAATGGGATACCCTTGGAATCTCTCATTGTACACTGATACAAAAGAAAAATATGCAAGTAAGAACAAGTATATCTATTATAATTATCCAAAACCACAGACAGAAGTATTCAATTCTCTAAAACCAGTATATTCAGATCAATAACAAAGAGGTTCAGAAGAAGAAGCTAAATATGTAATGTCAGTCCATAAGCAGTATCATGCAAAGTGAATATAACAGTTTATAAGCATTAACATAAAGCATGAGCACAGACCAAACTGAATAGAATATAATTTGTTAGAAAGTAGAGGGGATAGCAGAATACCTTGAGAAAGATAGCATTATGTTGATCGACTGTAAGTGTGCGTTGAGTAGAGTGTTCAGAAGATCCTTCTGGCCTGTTTCGATCCTCCTCAGACGTAAGTTGTGCAAGTTCTTTGTCATACGCCTCATCAACTTTTTTTACCTTGTAATCAACAAAGGTACCGTCTTGCTTTGTGTGTCCTCAGAAACACTTCACCCCATGTCACAGGACGACTATATTCCTTCCCCTGTAATGATACAAAGAAGTGTTAGTGAACAATTGCAGATTAAAAAATCAGAGGAAGTGTTGAGGAATTACCAATTTGTGTTGTCGTCTCAAGAATGATTTCTGACCAGAGGTGTGCTTCGAGATGCCTAGACCTCCACGATCAAACTTCCGGCAGTCTGAAGCAGTATTGCTCTTCTCATGTGCCTCAGGAGTTTCCCAATACTGGTTCATTGTAGCCCAAAGTTCACGACGGATCCAGGTTGGCCTCTTACCACCCCTCCTAGCCCGGCTAACGATCCCTCTCAGTCTTTTTTTTACAATCTCATTGAAATGCCACTTCACAGTTGAAGTAATCCCAAGTTCCCAGTTGTACATCCGCTACACAAGGTGTGTATGTTAGTAGTGATTTACAAAAAACACTTACAACTTAAATAAGAAAAGAGGCGTTAACGTCGAAAGCTTACCGCAAAAGTTCTGAACAAGCGCTCTCGGACGTGTATAGGAGTAAACTTCCAACTGTAGTAAGCTTTATCAAACTTACTACGCAAAATGTCACTAATCACTTGAGACAATTCTCCATCGTCCCGATCAAAACCGTAGACAAAATTATGAAAAGATTGTTAAAATATGAACAAATGCTTAAGAAACAGTTAAATTATGAGCATGTATTAACACACAAATACAAGTACTCAACTACAGACGAGTATGATGAAGTATGAATAAACTCACAGATGCTTATGATTATGTACAGAAAGATGGTTAAGAAAATAAAGTGAATTGAGTAAAAGAACGTAGCATCTCGACTGTAAGGGTGGGATTGGATGCTGAGACAACCGAATCAACTGTTCTCGGCCAGGAAGCCGCATAAGGTTATCCAGCAGCTCGTCGAAGTCTTGATCCTCTTGATTGGGAGCATCAACTTCATCTTCATCCTCCATATCGATACCCATGTTGTAATCTTCCTCTTCCTCTTCCTCGAGACCCCGAAAGTAATCAGGTTCCACAAGAGGAGGAGCATGATTGTTGATAACCGGAAGCTGTTGTGTGTGAAGAGGAAACTGAGGCAGGTAGCTTGTTCTCGACAGTGAGCTGGAGATTGTTTGTTGAGAGGAACGACCTTCCCTTGCTTGAGTTCCACTGTTCCCTCCGACCTCAAATACAACACCTTCGACTGCTTGTGTCCCTTCTCTGACTGATTTCTCGAATACTGATCTGCGTCTAGCTTCAGATTCACCACCACCGGCTCCTGGTAAAACGGCTTTGCGGTTGGACTCATTACTACCACCACCGGCTGCGGGTAATAAAGGTTGGCGTCTCGGAGCAGCTTCACCACCACCGGCTTCAGGTAAAGAAGCTTGGCGTTTCGAGGCAGCTTCACCACCACCGACTTTCGATGTACCAGCTCCGTTGTCGACTTCTAGGTTGGCTCGACAACGAGGAGGACCTTTTTCTCAACCACCGACGATACCCTTTCCTCGACCACCGACGATACCCTTTCCTCGATTACCAGATCCAGCGTTTCCTCTAACGCCGGTAACATTTCGGAACGGAGGTTTACTCTGGGGGTTTTGAGCGTTGTGAGGCATCACTGAATAGAGGCAAAAGCTTCGTGTTTGGAGAAGAAGAGGATTCGAAGCGAAAGAGAGAATAGAAATATGGGTTTTTGAGTGACAGATTTAGTGAAAGTTGAGGTTTGAGCGAACCCAGATGAAGAGAGAAACGAAATCGGAAGAGAATCGATCGGAAAATCGATTGTTCTTTCTCAGAATCGCCTTCGATTCGAGAGAGAATGTGAAATTAGGGTTTGGTGACAAAAATGATTTGGGGATCTCTGTTTTAGGTTTTGTAACATAAAACGTCACAGTTTCATGACAAGTCGGTCTTAAAGCCAAAACAATTGGGCCCAAATTCAGTTAATTGGGCCACAGTGTCGAAATGATTTTGAAACACATTAAGTAAAGGTCACAGAATCGTCCCAAATCCGTCACAATTTGTGACGGATTTGTTATGCCTTGTTTTATTAAAAAATTGAAACTTTATACCCTAAAACATTTAGACACATAGTTGTGTACCATACACCTTTCCAATCCCAAATATATATAATTTGAACTAATACCATCATTTAATCTTAAAATTCAAACCTTAAAACAAAAGATCAAGAATTTGGAATGTTAGAATGAAATGATATAGGAGTTTATAATAAAAGTTAATTAAGTAATGTTTGGTGGGTGGTAAATTTTAATTTTGTAAAAACTTTGAATGTTTAATAGGTATATATCGGAAAAACGGTTTATTTGCCCATGATAACTTTGATATATGCACATATGGAGCCCAATAATTTACCTATGTACCAATCTCCCTAAAATAATTTTTTTATGTGTATATCTCCACCAAATCAATTTTAAATCGGTTTCAGTGTTAACCCGATACCAAACCAAGAAAACCGAAAGTAAACCGATTAAAACACAAACCCAAACCATTTAAAAAACTCAACTATTTTAATACCGGACCCGACCAAGGCTTCGTTCCAAAGGGGATCCACAAGTGTTTTATACGAACATGTATAAATCTCTTCTCAATCCCAATCTTGTTTTCAAATTTCTTTATATGCCAACACAATTTTCTAAACCCAAAAGCCAGATTGACCTATCTAATTATCTATTTGAATCACCACAACTGATTCATAATTAAATACACAATCCAAAAACAAAATATGACTTATCAAAGATGATTCTTTTATTCACAATCAACAGCGCCGCTTTCTCCTTTACCACCACTTCCACCAGTTCACGCGGCGGCGGAATCTCCGGTCTCTTCTTACATGCGTTACCTTCAAAACTCGATGTTCAAAATCATTCGAATCGGAAGAGTTTTCTGTTTATCTCCTTTAGCTCCTTTGGTTTCACCTCGTTGGTATCAATAACAATAACAACAACAACAACAGGAAAACGCTCCTCCACCACAAAACAACGGTGGTCTTTTCTTCCGCATCCTCCTCCGGGAACAGTCTCAGACGAAGGTGCCGACATCGATTCCGGCGCAACAATCATTTGGATGTTTAAATTCGCCTAAATCACCGTACGGATTAGATCTCACGGAGCTTATTGCTATCACCAAACTCAGGGCAATTAGTGTTTTCGGTGTCTCTTTTCTCCGACGTGTGCCTATAATCACCAGAATTTTTTAGCAACATACGTGAGCTGAACCGTCAAAGTGATGAAGATATTGTTCACGAACGGAGAAAAGGAGACTGCCAGATTCGGAATCATCAACGAGTGTGTGTCTAAGTTGAAAGCAGAATCATGGAAAGAGAGAGAGAGAATAAGAGAATTTACTCGAGGAAGAGAGGGTAGTGAAGTTTGGGATAAGAAGAGAGAGATGTCGCGGAGCTGATCGAAATAGTGGTTCACTAGAAACTCCGTCATAGATTCAGTGTGCTCCATCGTCTGTGTCGGCCATCCCATCGTCATCTCGCCGGCAAAAGAGGATCGGGTTTTGTTTTGGAGAAAACATAAAGAAGATCCGGTTTTATTTTGGTTTACTATTCCAGTCAGATCTAATTTTGTCGTAACTGAGTCAAAATCCGGTATTATTTCGGTTAAAAATTGTTTTAGTGGTTAACAAAAAAAATTAAAATAGTAAACCAAACAATAAACCGAATTGTGGGTAAATAAACATTCAATTTTAAATTATTTCAATTCAGCGTTGTTGGCAAAACAACTATGGCGGTTATATCAGTATCCTAATTCGTTGGTCGCAAGAGTATTAAAAGGCAGATATTTTCGGGATAGGCACCCACTCGTGGCAAATGAGCCATATTCACCTTCTTTTGGCTGGAGGAGCTTATGGTCAGGTAGAGACTTACTTTATTCGGGCAGCCAAATTTCAATAGGGTCTGGAAATAACATTTCAGTTTGGCAGGATCAGTGGATCCCGGATATATATCCGAGACCGGCAAGGGGAGGGGGAAGTGTTTTGCACCCCAACTTAAAGTAAATCATTTGTACAATTTTGCCACAAATGAATGGCACATACCAATGCTTCAAGAATTTATGGAAACAGAGGAAATTCCGCTCATTCAGGGTCTGGATATTAGCTCCTCACTCATGACAGATCGGTTTATTTGGCATTTTACAAAATCAGGGAGGTATAATGTTAAATCGGGATATTGGTTAGCCAAATAAATAACGAAGCATAAGGTTGGTCGTATGTTAAGTGAACCCATTATTACGACATTAAAGGCATACGCTTAGAAGCTAAAGTGTCCTCCTAAAATTCAACATTTCATATGGCAAGTTATATCAGGTTCTTTGGCAGTTTTGGAAAGGATCAATTATCGGGGAATTAATTGTCTAACGGTTTGTGGGCGATGTGGAATTCGGGAGGAAACAATTAATCACGCGTTATTTGAATGTACGGTGGCAAAGGACATTTGAGCTCTATTCTTATCTAATCACGGGAGGGCGGCCCTCTCATTCACATCGCTATATGCCAATATGGATTATTTATTTTGGAGACTTAAGAGGGAAGATACTCTTAAAGGGGATATTGAAATGTTCCCATGGGTCATATGGGGTATATGGAAATCTAGGAATAAACGATGCTTTCAAGGCATAGAAGCGGACACCATTACCCTTATCGGTTCAGCAGAGAATGAATATTTAGCTTGGAATGATGCTCAATAGCGGACAACTGATGAGGAACTTAGTATACGGCAGAATATACAGGTTGTGCCAATAATAACAACTGGGTTCGGTGTCAGATAGATGGGTCTTGGAAGGATACAGAGGCAATTACAGGATTGGGTTGGGTGTGTGTCCAACATGAACAGTTGGTGATGTTAGGAGCGCAAGGTATGGGTAAACGAAGATCACCATTGCATTCCGAGGTGGAAGCTCTCGTCTGGGCTATGTCTTGCATCGTGGAGAGAGGAGTGGCTTGCAATACGTTCAAGACAGACTGTGCTCACCTGGTCGAAATGGTCAAGAATCCAGAGGAGTGGCCAAGTTTTGCGGTTTTTCTTGGCAAACTACGGAGATTACAAGACCGGCTTCCGAACTTCTCAATATCACGCATACCCAGAGCTATTAATCTGAAGGCTGATTGTCTGGCCCGTTCTGCAAGAACACGCGCTTTCAATTTTACTTATGTAAGCACCCTTCCGCCATTTTGGATATCCAATCCGGCGGGAATTTTCTGATTAGTAGTTAAGTTGCCAAAAAAAAAACATTCAATTTTAAATTTATGGATATATACACATTTAACTTTGATTTGAGGGATATATAGACATTTAACTTTCGATTTAGGGAGATTCGTACAGAGGTAAACTATTGGGCTCTATATGTGCATATATCAAAGTTATCGTGGGAAAATAGACAGTTTTTCCGAATATATCATGTAACTACTTTAATATAATGATGTACATACCAAATAAGATGCATTTGAACCATAATATATACAATAAATCTCCAAAAAATCGCATGGGGTCACATAGTCGTCCCAAATCCGTCACAATTTGTGACAGATTTGTTATGCCTTGTTTTATTAAAAGATTGAACGTGACTTTGTAAATTTATTTTTTTGTGTCCTTATACATTTATTATTCTTAACTAACTTAATTAATGTATTAATCAAATCTCATACATATGAAGGAAAACGTATTTTACAATCATTCGGTCATAAAACCATTACATTATTTTCAAAGATCTTCATCTTCATCTCCCTCTTCATCTTCCTCTTGATCTCCCTCTGAAGTTGATAAATTACAAAGAAATTCATCTTCTGGTTCACTGTCTTCAACTTCTGAATCAATTCTTTGTGTTGGACGGTTTTCCTCAACCAATCGATCGACATCAATTTCTGAAACCATTTCCGTTAGGTTTTCATCGTGTATTAGTTGCAAAATCACTAACTCCTTCTGGATAAATTTTCCCTGAATCCGACTTCTCGGATTAACTTGTAGCACAGTATGCCATTCTTTTTGAAAATGTTTAATAGCTGGATAAGGAAGATAACAAACTTGATCGGATTGTATAATTTTAGGACTTTAATCTGAGAAACCAACAATTAGAATTTTAATCTAACTTACCCTCTTGTAATCTAACTAATCCCAATAATTTGTTATCCTCAACTTTGCCCTTCACTTATATCAATTTATATATATAATTTAATTAAATAAATAATTAAATTACTAACAACCTAAAACTACCTTAACCACTCAAAACCCTCCACCTAACCTTCCTCTTCTATGTTTTCTCTTTGATACGTTAATGAAATAGAGCAGCTCTACATCAATTATGGTCCATCAATTCTTCTCTTTTCTTCTAATTTAATTTTGAATTCATTAGGCAACAACCAAACACTAACTCTCTTCCTTTCTCTTATCTCTCTATTACCCTCTCTCTATTTTTCTCTCTCTCTGCTACAAACGAAAGAAACAGAGAAGCTAAAAAACGAAATTGATTCTTCTTCTCTTCCTCTTATTTCTCTCTTAATCGAACGATGTTGGTTCAATTATTTTCATCGTCATTCTCTTCCTCTCTTTCCTCTCCTTAAGTGGCAAAGAACAACCTAACAAAAAACAAAGGAAGCTTCGAATTGGACAGATTTGGAAGCTTCCTCATCACTTGATTCTTCCTCAAGTCGTCGCTAGTCTTCTTCTCTCACTCTCGATCGTCGTCGTCATTCTTCTTTGGTTCTTCATTTCGTTAACAAAAACAGAGGCAATTAGAAGGTATAATAAAAGTACGGCATGTTCTTCGTTAGACAATTAGAGGATACGTGTATGATATTAAGGTATTTCCAATTTTAGTGTTTAGGGTTACAATAGGGTTTTAGGGTTTTAGGATTTTACGGTTTTGGTATAACTGATATAACTGATATAACTAATATTCTTGATATAACTGTTAATACTGACCAGAACCATAATTACGAAATTTGTTAATTTCTTACTCTTTTGTAGGGTACAATGACAAAGAATTGCACAATCATATGTTTTGATCATGGAGGATATTATTTAACGGAAGGGGGTTGCACAAGATGGATCTTAGGATAAGATGAAACTCTCATTTTACCGATACGGACCGCACCGGAGGAGATGACTTATTCGGAGTTGGTCGAAAGAATTGGCAGAAAGATCATGATAGATCCATCTACAACTCGTCTAAGACTCAGTTTTTTCCTGATGATTCTCAATGTTACAAAACCATCATCTATCTCGAATGATGATGACGTTTTTAGTTACCTAATGCAAATGAATGGAGATGGTCAACGAAATCTTTTGAATGTGGAGCTGGTCGAACATGAACATGTGGAACTGGTCGAACATGAACATGTGGAGCTGGTCGAACATGAACATGTGGAGCTCCTCGAACATGAACATGTGGAGCTCGTCGAACATGAACATGTGGATCAAGGTGAGAGAGATGTGCAAATGACAACAAAAGAGGTTCAAGAGGATGGTTTTATGACTCTTTACAGAAACCAGCAGTCGCTTAGCATAACTGGTATGTCCGTGATATTTATCATGTGTGTTCTCTCTGTTTGATATAAATGGTATAACTGAATATGACTGTGTTTTTATCGCAGATTATAGAGAATTTGATAACGAAGATAATTTTGGTACTCATGAAGACAATGAGCATGAGGATAATTTATGTACTCATGAAGCCAATGAGGAAGAAGATGTTGTGGAAGGAGGTGGGGTTGTAGGTATTCCATGGGACGCTGGTATAAATATCGCTAAGGGTTAAAAATTTCGAAGTAGGCAGGAAGTGAAAGATTTGGTTCAAATAGCTTCACATAAGAATTGTTTTGAGTATGAAGTAAATATGTCGGAGGCGGGCAGATATGTGCTCAGATGTATGGATCGGAAAAATGGTTGCAAGTGGTATTTACGAGCTACACCGGCTCGAGATTCAGAGAGTTGGGTAGTGGTAACTTACGAGAACATGCACACATGCTCTAAAGCTGATGCAAGTACAATGAAAAAAAGAAGGAAAGGTTCATCAGCCATAGTTTCTTCCATTTTGCAAGACGAGTATCCCGGTAGCTTCGACACTCCAAAACCAAAACAGTTGATAAAGATAACTAAATTGAAAGCTAGTGTTGACATATGTTACAGTACTGCATGGAAAGGAAAAGAACTAGCTGCTAATGTTGTGCGAGGTAGTCCGGAGGAGAGTTATCTGAGGTTAGAGTCTTATATGTATATGCTAAAGACGATGAATGAGGGAACAATAACTTCAGTGAAATGGGACAAAGACATGAGGTTTAAGTATTTGTTCTTTGCATTGGGAGCTTGTATTGAAGGGTTCAAATCCATGAGAAAAGTAATCATTGTGGATGCTACTTTCCTTAAGCATGCATTTGGTGGAGTTCTAATTGTTGCGATGGCTCAAGATCCTAACCATCACCATTATCCAATTGCTTTCGGTGTAGCTGATGGTGAGAAAGAAGAAAGTTGGATGTGGTTTATGGAGGAATTGAAAAACGCGATACGTCATATCATGGTGATGGGTGACGATCCGGAGTTTCTTTCCTTGGTTTTTATATCTGATAGAAATCAATCCCTCCTCAAGTCAGTTCGTGTGGTGTTTCCAAAATCTCATCATGGTCATTGCATATACCATTTGTCTCAGAATGTCAAAGGAAGTGTTTCTGGTAGAAAAAAAGACACGGTTGCGACGGAGTTCATGAAATGCGCATGTGCTTACACAGAGGTTGAGTTCCTAAAACTTTATAGTGCTTCCAGGTTAAGGTATCCTACTGCAGCCGCATATCTCGATAAGAGTAGTGTGGTCGATAAATGGGCAAGATGTCATTTTCCAGGAGATAGGTATAACATAGTGACGACCAACAGTGTAGAATCGGTCAATGGCGTTTTTACGGAAGCTAGGAAGTACACGTTATTACCAATGATTGATATGATCCTTGAAAAAGTAGCAGAATGGTTCAACACTCAACGAAAGGCATCTTCCAGAATACCCGAGTCACAAAAGTTGGTGCCTCGTGTTCACGAAGTGATAGAGAGTAATGTACCGATTGGAAGGAAATTATTGTCGCAAGAGCTAAACAACTCGTCCCACGAGTACAATGTGATTGGCGTTGATGGGAAGAATTATATAGTTAATTTGAGCGGAAAAACTTGCAGTTGCAAGTATTTTGATATAGACATGTACTCATGCGTGCATATCCTATACCCCATTTCACAGCTTGGCATATACCTTTGGAAGAACTCAACAAGATCCACTACGGTTTGCCTCCGGTCCACGTGGTGAAGAAAGGAAGAACTCAAGAAAAACGGGCCGCATCAGTTGGAGAACATGGACATAGAGGAACAGGTCGGGGAGGTATGTGGGGGACCTTTACAGCTGGAGATGGAGTGCACGATTCAAACGTGCAGGAAGAAACCTAGATAGAAATGGTAATTCTCTCTGTCTGATAACTACTACTATTGCGTATAACTTATGAATATGTATAACTGGTATGAATGATTATGACTATATTGAATAATTTATGTTTTTCCCTTTACGTTTTGTTTCTTTAGTATAAGACTTATGTACGTATTACTTATTGACACATCTTTTTCTACTTGATCGTGAAGAACTACTCAAAATATTTTGAAATTAGGAAAAACATAAGTATTTATCTAACACTATAGCTTATACTCATGGTTAATGTATGAGAATATACCTCATGTTATGTAAAATAAGCAAAAAGAGAGTTTTTCACATTTGAATACATGAAACAATAGTAAATACGTTTAAATGGTTAAATTGGATCATTACAACTAGAAAAATTGTAATTTTACCAAAATATGACTAACAATATGTGAAAAGTAAATGTGTGTAGAATAATACTACTATATAACTGATATAACTGTGAAGCATTTTAATATGAGTAGTTCAGCGATCGTGTTTTTTTTTTTTTGTAATGTGTGTTTCATTGATAGTAATTGATTTATATTTCACTATGAGAAAACGGAGTTTAATCTCAAAAACCCCAATAATCAAAATTTTAATCTAACTATCCCTCTCTATTCTAACTACCCCCAATTTATTTTCTTTTATCTTTACCCATTTATATTTATTAATATGATATTAACATCCTTTCTAATATTCCACGTGTCCCCTTCCTCTTCCTCTTTTTTTCTCTGCGTTAAATCCAAAACAGAGAGCTCAAATAATAAAATCAATCAATTCTTCCTCTTTTCCTCTAATTAAGTTTGACATTCAATTACTCAACAACCAAAAACTAATATTAACCTATCTAAACCTCCATGTGTCATTCATCTTCCTCTTTTCTCTCTCTCTGTGTTAGCTTAATGAAACAGAGGAAGCTTGAAAAAAAAATCGATTCCTCCTCTCTTCCTCTTATTTCTCTCTTCATCTTCTGTGTTCCTTCTATTCCTTTCGTCTTCATTCTCTTCCTCTCGTTTAGTGGCAAAGAAAACAACTAAAAAAAAACAGAGAGCTTCGGATTTTTCCCTCTTCCTCTTCCTCTCTCGCCCGTTATCGCCATTCTTCATCTTCGTTAACAAAAACAGAGACAATGGAGAGGGCATAAGTATTCTTCGGTTCTTCATCTTCTAAGGTTTGATATTTAAGTATTTTCAATTTCTTTAAAAGTAGATGTTTTGCTGAACCGTGATCCAACCATGATATAATCAAACAGAAATTGGAAGTAAATAGATTTTTTAGAGTTTTAGGGTTTTAGGGTTTTCGTATAACTGATACAACTGATATAATTGATATGACTAATATAACTGCTAAAAGAATTGCACAATCATGAGTTTACCTCCCGATTTTATTCGATGGAGATGTGAGCAATGGGATATACGAAGACGATATATCATGTACCCCATTTCACAGCTTGACAGATACATGAGGCAAAACTCAACGAGATCCGCTACAGGTTGCCTCCGGTCCACGTGATTAAGAAAGGAAGAAATCAAGAAATACGGCACGCGTCAGTTGGAGAACATGGACATAGGGGAACAGGTCGGGGAGGTATGTGGGAGACCTTTACAGCTGGAGATGGAGTGCAAGAAGAAAACTAGATACAAATGGTAATTCTCTCTGTCTGATATAACTACTACTACTACGTATGACTTATGAATATGTATAACTGGTATGAATGATTATGACTATGTTGAATAATTTGTTTTTCTTTACATTTTGTTTCCGTAGTATAAGATTTATGTATGTATTACTTATTGGTACATCTGTCTTGACTTGATTATTACGAACTACTAAAAATATTTTGAAATTAGAGAAAAACATAACTATTTATCTAACACTATAGCTTATACACATGGTGAATGTATGAGAACATACGTCATTGTTATGTAAAGTAAGCGAAAAGAGAATTTTTTCACATTTAAATACACGAAACGCTAGTAAATACGTTTAAATTGTTGAATTGGATTATTACTACTAGAAAAATTAAAATTTTACCAAAATATGACTAAAAATACTTGAAAACTAGCCAAAAATGACTGTGTGTAAAACTGTACTACTATATAACTGAATATAACTAAATGAGAGATTTTAATGTTTTTTAATATATGACGGCTCATGTGTTAAATATGTATATTTTTTATTCTTATTTGTTAAGACATGTGTTTTTATAAAGATATGTGTTTTTATTAAGACGTGTATGTTAAATAATACTACTACTACCATAAACACTAGTAGTATTATAAATAAAATGCACTAGTACAAGTAATACGGAAAATCTGATCACCATAAGTACCTAAAATCCGGTCACCATAAGTACCTAAAATATTCAAACATCATAAGTGCCTGCAATACAAAAAAAAACAACCATTTTCATACAAGTTTCATAAACATCCATTTCAAGTCACTTTTTCTTTGGTTTCTTCGAAGTCTTGCTTGTTTTTTGATGTTTTTCCTTTTCTTCTCTACCTCTTTGTCATCTCTTGCTGTCTTCCTTGTCCTTCAGACATTTTGATACCTTTCTCTTCTTCTTCTTCTTCTTCTTCTCCATCCTTCTCTTTTGTCTCTTCTTGTTTTCCATCCATCTCTTCTATATCTTCTTGTTCTTTCTCTTCTTCTAGTTTCTCATTTTTTGTTCTCCTTCTCTCCTTCTTTTGCTTCAGCAACAACAACAAATTAGTATTTCATCACATTAATCTTATACAACGATGTAAATAGTCACTACACTATCCAAATTTGAGATTTACTTAAAACTCGAACCCAATTTCAAAAATCAAATCCATCTCCACATTGAAATCAAAATCCTAGTACAAAACCCATTCAAAACCTCAAATTCGTAACACCAATTTGAAACACTAAAAACTAAAAACCCTAATTTTCCAATTTGTCTAATTTCAAACGGATACGTCTCCAATTCGTAGTAAAACCTGACTAATTTCAGTTTTAAATCAAAATCTTTATACAAATCGAAACCCAAAAATGAAAATCCATTGGAAATCAAAATCGTTTTTTCTGAAAATTAAGAGTTGTAATGGAGGAAAGGGCTCACCTAGAAGTTTGCATAGACGGAGAAGTGATGAAGATGACCGGTCGATGTATATTCATGGAACGAACAAAGAAGACGAGAAGTGCGAAAACAAGGAATGAAAGAAGGAGCACAAGGACAGAACGAGATACACCACCACCACCTCCTCATATCCGGTGAATTCCAAATAACCCTCACTTCAACACCATCTTTGTCAAAACTAGAAAAAGACCCTAAATCAAACAACAAATTGAGAGACCTTCGATTAATGGAAGAGAGAGACGCACAAAATCATCATACTCGGAATCTATAAGAGATTAAGGGGTATTTGAGAAGAATTTATTGTGAGTAATGTCTTCAAAGAAGAAGAAAGCATATGAAGAAGAAGAAGATTGTCGAAGAAGAGGAAAAAGAAATTGGGTTTAATCTTTTTTGTTTAGGACCCAAATTTTTTGGATTTTTTTGTTGGATTCGGGTTTGGATTCGGATCTCATTGGTTGGGTCTGTAATTTTAGAGATTCTTTAAACCTTTATTGGTCTTTACATAAGTTTTGGTTAAAAAAAAATGAAAAAACTATTCTTTTCTGGTCAAGGGACATATGAGGTTGTATGTTTTGGTCAAGGGGTATTTGAGATTAAGACCCATTTTTTTTACACTTCAATGTGTAAAAAAAAGTTCCCAAATTGGGGTGCGTATTGTCACCATTTCATTACTAGTGGCAAAGTATTGAGAATATTCAAACTTTGAAGGTTTCTTTGATAATTAAATATATAAAAAACATTTTCTAAATCAGAATTCCCTTTTCCTTTTTTTGAATATTGAAAGTGGCCAGATTGGAGAATACTTCGTAGGATTGGCGGCGAATCTGATTCGATTTGGTTTGGAATCTTTGGATTGATGAACCTTAAGCCTCTCTTTTGACTCTCTTCAGAGATCGCTTCTTCTTCTCGATCCCCACAAGTCTAACCTTTTTCCAAGTGAGGATTTTTTCGATTTCTACTTTAATTTTTGTTTTTCTGGGTTTACCGGAGATGGGTTTGTGTCTCTGTGCATTTTCTGGTGATGGGTTATGAGAAAGTGTTTTCCTTTTTTTGTTTTGTGTAGGTGAATCGTTGAATTGGGTTTAAAGATTGTTTGGGAAATTTGATTTTTTGGTAAGTCAAAGCTTGTTGTGATGGCGAAGAAGGAGAGACCAAGACCAGAAAAGTTATCTGTTTATCTTTATATACCTAATATTGTTGGTGGGTCTTTTGATATCTTAGTCAATTTTTCTTCTTTTTTTTAGCGTTGAAATGTAATCATTTGTTGTTATGATTATTGATTGCTTTTAGGGTATGTGAGAATTATCTTGAACTGTGTTGCTTTTGCTGTGTGTTTCTCCAACAAGACACTTTTCTCTCTTCTCTATTTCTTCAGGTGAGCCTTCTTTTAAAGTTTTCTTCGTGTCTTGGGTTAATGGGTTTTTAATAGTGTTTTTGATCAATGTGTCTCTCCAGCTTTTGTTGTGATGCTGTGGATGGCTGGTGCGCTCGTAGATTCAACCAAGGTTTAAGAACTTCTCTCTGTCACGTGTTTTTAGAAATCACCGTTTCATTTCATATGATTGGTTGAAAGACCCTACCACTGATCAAGATTGGAACTCTGTGTTGCTAGTAGCTAGTTTCAGTGTAATAGAGTTTTCTTCCATTGCAGTGACTTCGTTGTGATTCTATAAGTAAAGACATGTTATTACTATAATATGTAGGAAGTTAGAACTTGACTTGCTTCTCTTTCTTTCTTCTTTAGTTTCAACATTTGGAGCTGTTCTCGACATGGTGACTGATAGGTGAATCTTCTTAGACATATGTGTGAGGATTAGCTTTGTTATTTGTTTAATGAACTCTGACATTATTTTGGTGGTCATTTTGGGAATATGCTTTGTTATAGAGTTAGCACGGCTTGTCTACTCGTGATTCTCTCTCAAGTCTACAGGTGAGGATATTTTTCTGTATCTTTTTTTCCTTGCATCTCTAGAATTGGAGTAGACTGATTTCTAACTTATTGAATGCATTTTCTTTCATCGTTCAATAGGCCTAGCTTGGTCTTCCTTTCATTGCTGGCTTTAGATATTGCTAGTCATTGGCTGCAGATGTACAGGTACACTAATTCACTCTTTTCTTGTTGCACCGTGAAATCTTATCTACACTATTCCAATCTCTAGTTTTTAACCGAGGGCTTAATACTTTACCCGCAGTACGTTTCTAGCAGGAAAGAGCAGCCATAAGGATGTCAAAGACAGCACAAGCTGGCTTTTCAGACTCTACTACGGAAACCGGATATTTATGTGTTATTGTTGTGTTTCTTGCGAGGTGATTGAATTTGTCTCTAGACCAGTCACTTTATTTCCATTTTAATCCTTTAAGACGATGTTTTCTTAGATGCAAATCTTTTCAAACGTGCAGGTTCTGTATATCATACTTCTTCTCATTGCAAAGAACCAAACCGAAAATCTCTTGAATGTTAGTTCCTCATTTCCTTTCGTTTAGCTCAGCTCTTACTTTATACTCAACTACTAACCATGGCTTGCATTGCAGGTCGTAGTTGCCACTTTAACACAGATTTCACCACTCTCTTTTCTCTTGGCATTGACATTGTTTGGTTGGTCGATGAAGCAAACCGTCAATATCATTCAGGTAAAGCTAACTTATTTTTTGCCAAAGTTGCCACTAATCGTTAAAGCTGCTTTGGTTTCTAAATGGGTTTGTGGATTTTTCAGATGAAAACAGCTGCAGACGTTTGTGCACTGTATGATATAGAGAAGCAGCAGAAGCCTTAATGTTCATTTCTCTTTAACCTGCAACTCTATGTGTGTGTGTGCTCTAATGATCGCTTCTCTTCTCACTTTGGATGTAGATAATATTTTCCTCTTGATTAAAATGAATGAAGAATATTGATTTGCCTTATGATGATAAAATTTTGTCTGTAATTATAATCTTGACTATAATCTTAATCTAATGTATATATTTACTAGGCAAGGAATCCGCATATATGCGGGTAGATAATAAAAAAATATTTTACTACCTGTGAAAGCTTAAATTAAAAAAAGTGGCAATTGCAAATATGTCACTTTTAAATTACCATTTTTCATCCATGCCACCTTGAAAACATGTTTCACAAAAATGCCACAAATTTTGTCCAAGAGGACAAAATTACCTCTTGCAAAAACACGGAGATTTAAAAAAATATCATTTTTCTGGTTTTTTTCCTCTATTTTTCTCTCTTTTCTTTCTCTCTTCTTCTATTTTTCAACAACAACAACAACAATGGAGATCTTGAGATCTCTTTCCCTCTCTCTTCTCTTCCTTTCTCTATCTCCTCTTTCCTTTCAACAATGAAGATCTTTTTTTTTTTCTATGAAATTAAAGAAGACAAAACAAATATCAAATCTCTCTCTCTCTCATATAGATCTAGATCCAATTTTGTGAGTTTTGTTGTAAATCTAGGTTTATTTGATTTGCATCTTCTTCTCTATAAGGTTGAAGAAGGCACAACAATCTAGATCTAGATTAAATTTTGTCAAATTTTGTTGTAAATATGGATTTATTTGATCTGTGGCTCTTTCTCTATGAGGTTGAAGAAGACAAAACAAATATGAATATATATCTCTAATATAGATCGAGATTTAGATCTGGATTTTGTCACTTTTTGTTGTAAGTTTGGTTTTATTTGATTAGTGTTGCAAATCAGGGTTTTTTTATTCGTTTTTGGTAGAAATTAGGGGTTTAGATCTGATTTTTTGATTATTTTTGGGTTTTCACGGATTTTGTTTTGTCCTGGTCCTTATAATTTTTTAGGGTTTATAAGCATTTTGTATAGTTTATAAACGGTTTGCACAGTTTATAAGGTTTATAAACCTTAAACCTATTTCTAAGGTTTATAAGCAATTTGTGTGGTTTATAAGCATTTTATAAAATTTATAAACGTTTTGTACAATATAAAAGTTTTAGAATGTAAATAAAAACCCTAAACCCTAACCCTACCGCATAACCTATACCTTAAGTGTAAAATAGTTAACCCAAACCCAAAATTTTTAAAAAAAATTGGTGTTTTACGTCTAGGTTTGCATATGAAATTTAACAAAACTTTATAAACATTTCGTATGGTTTATAAACTTGCTTGTGAGGTTTATACACGTTTTGTACAGTTTATAATCGTTTTAAAGAGAATTGTAAGACAGTTTTAAAAGTTTTATAATGTAAATAAAACCATAAACCCTAACCCTACCCCTAAATACTATACCCTAAATGTAAATATAGTTAACCCAAACCCAAATATTTAAAAACGTTTTGTGTTTGCATTTGGGTTTGCATATGTATTTTTTCTAGAATATTCTTTTTCTTCTTTTTAAATCCATCAGATAAAAAAAAGTCTACAAGATCTAATTTCGTATTCATGTTTTTCTCACCATCAATTTATTCCAGAATTTTCATATAGAAGAATATTAATTTTGATGAAATTTGGTTTATTGGAAGAGAGAGATAAAAAATAAAGAGAAAATTGGATTGTATACCTTAAAACTTGTTGAACATTGGAAAAGTATACCAAATTTTACAAAATTGGAAAACAACACTTAATATTGAACAAATTATCATATAAAATATGTTGATAATTAAAAATTGTTTAGTATAAATTTTAAAATTAAGTTCAATTTATTAACAACTCATATATATTTTTTAAAACAAAAACCTATATGGTTAATTAATCATAATTTTTCCAACTAAAATTATAATTAAGTAAGTTGATTTATTTTACACAGTTGATTTATATTTTCTTCGTTGATTGTTTGCTCTATTGATTTATTTAAACTACTGACTTTTTTTTTTTTATGTTCGTCGACTTAATTTTCAGCTTGATCGACTTATTTTCAACTATGGATTTATATTTGTATTGGTTGATTTTTTCCTTTGTCGACTTATATAACCATTGAGTTATTTTTTTATGTTCGTCGACTTAATCATCAGATTCGTCGATTTATTTTCAACTATGGATTTATATTTGTATTTTGGTTGACTATTTCCTTTGTCGACTTATATAACCATTGACTTATTGTTTTTGTATTCGTCGACTTAATTTTTAGATTCGTCGACTTCTTTTCAATTGTTGATTTATATTTGTTTTGGTTGACTTTTTTCTTTGTCGACTTATATAACCATTGACTTATTGTTTTTATGTTCGTCGACTTAATTTCTTGTATTCATCGATTTATTTTACACTATCGATTTATTTTAAATATTTATTAATTTTAAAAATTATTTTAATTGTTATTTAAAACTGAAAAATCAAATTATTTTGTTTTAAAAAATTAGATAGATTAATGATTAACTAGTAGTCTAATAGTAAAAATATCATTTTAAACTAAAAATAGGGTAGTTTTCAAATATTAACAAATTTGGTATAGTTTTCAAATTTTCAAACAAATTTAGGGTACTTATCAAATTCCCCCAAAAATAAATCTAGAAAGAAAGAGAGGAGAGAGAGAAAAAAGAAAATGAAAAAGAAAATCTGATATGGAGAGAGAAAAACAGAGAAAAAATATATTTTAATATCTTAGAGAAAGTGAAGAAAGAGAGAGGAAGAAAAAAAAATCGTGGAGAGAGAAAGAAGGAAAGACAAAAACTGATTTAATAATCATTAAGGGTAATCTGAGAATATTTTAAAAAAGATGTGACATTCTTGTGAAAGTGTTTTTACATATGACATTTTTGCAAAGTGTCATGTTGAAAGTGGCAATTCTCCAAATTTCTCTTAAAAAAAAATCAAAGTAAATCATTCATGAAAGTAAACAAAATGGAAGACTTTGATATTATATAAATTTAACATTTATATTTTTATCTAATTTGATTTCCAACTAATTTGATAACGTTATTTTAAAATAATTAGTTTCTTTCTACTTATATTTGAAGTAATTTACTTTTTTCTTTTTGCTACTTTGTTTTTTCAAAATCTCGTTGAATTACTTTCTCATAATTTTATTTGAACTTTTTCAATTTTTAAATATTTTATAACCGGTAAAATAGTGATTTTCAATAAAATCCCAACACGAATTTGAGGCTTTATATATAGTTTTCTTTTAGGTTTTTAGGTGGAACATCTGAATTTCAATTCAAGACGTAAAGAGATTTCAGACTTTTGAGAGCTTAGGGTGACAAGTTGTTTCAGATCTTTGAGATTCCTTCGAACCCTTCTGTATCTCTTTCTGCATCTCTTTTTAATGCAGTATTATTTAGTCATCATGTTTTCTGCATCCACGTCTGAGTAATTCATTTGTTAGGTTTAGGGTTTCAATGGTTGAAGTTGAATTGCTAGATTCATGTAATTGATTAGGATAATCATCTTGTTCTTCATCTAGATTACTCTTATTGCAAATTGTAGCTTGATCACCTAAAATTTAGATTTTAGGTTAACTAATTGATACGAGAGTATAATTGATTTCCTTAACTATCTTAGATGAGCAAAATTCTTATTCGCAAAGAGATTTGGTTTAGAGATTTTGTGAATAATTGAACATGAACTTTAATGCTTGTTGAAGTTGTTACAATTCGCAAAGAGATTTGGTTTTCTAGGATTTAGGCATAAATAGTTTTCGCAACGAGAGTTGGTCAGCTTTACATTAGTATTTCAAGTTCGAGAATGGTTCTTAATAAAATCCTAATGTTTTGAATATACAATTTAGCTTTACTGAGAATTTTCCAAGGCCTAACCTTTTGTCTAATCAAAGTTAAATCACACACAAATCTTAGTTTGCTTTCATTCGTTTTTGCATTCATACATACATCTTTTGCTTAGCTTAATTCAAATTCAAAGTTCCAGTGAGTGATAGAGATTCCTTGTGTTCGATCTCGACTGCAAACGATCTCTTAATTTGAGAGATTAGCTCAAGTTATTAATATTAGCTCAAATTTGAGCATATCAATATTACACATAACAAAAATTTGTTAAATAATTGATAATGATTTATTTTTTTGATAACTAGGAGGAGTTCAGGCCTAGGCCTTATTCTCCCCAATGTCCGAAACCACCCTTTGCTAATACCTTATAACGTGGCGTAAAACATTCCTCCGATGTTTAACCACCCTCTGCGCTTAACCATCAGCCCACAACATCCGATGTTTTTGTGGTGATATGTATGATCTAAACAATAAAACAAAAACTTGAGTTAAAAAAAAAACTTACTAATCTCGGAAAACTTAAATAGATCTTTATATTCTATCACACCTACCAACTAAGATAGTAATTGTTGTTTATCTCATGAAAAAGCCGAAACAAAAATTTGGAAAAGTTTATTGAATATTTAAATTGCTTGGTGAGAAGATGGAAAGTGTACAAAAACTTTTAAATAAAGGTGAAATATTATAGTTCTTAATGATTTGGGTGCGAAAATTGAACTCTATTCAAACTAAAAGATTTTTACACTTGAATATTAGGATGCTATATGTTGAATATTAATATTCAAAAAGTTATGCTGAGTAATTATCAAATGGTAACGAACATCTTCACATTTAAACCAAAAATAAAAAATAAAAAAATTGTATCGAACACTTTAGTATTTAAGTGCGTGGTATCAAACAAAATTAATTGAGTGTATAGGCAGCCTAATGACAAAAAAACCCTAGGCTTGCTAGTGATTAGACACGATGGTGTTAAAAGAAACCGAGCTTTTGGTCAATTGAGAGAAATGAGAGAGTTTATCTAAGTTTCAATAAACCGTTTGAGGAAAAAACTGTTTATCTTAGTTCCTAAAATCGTATCTCAAACCTAGTTTCGCTTTTTAACTTTTTTCCTCAAGCATAGATCTAGTTGAAACCTGCATCCATATGACATGACATGACATAACTCATACATGACATGTTATGTTTGCATTTTCACTAGGGAATTACTATATCACTCTAACATACCATAAGTTTTTGAAATAATGTTTATAACTCATGTTCTAAAACGCGGTCTCGGCGGCCATTTAATCGCCAAAAACTCGTTTGGCTGGCCGGAGCCGCCGCGATTTCATCTTATTAGCCATAAAATCGAAAATCACCAAAAATTTAATTTTCTGTTCGTTTTAAGACTCAGATCAAGTGCCATGTCGTAGATCTATAATATTTGTATGTAAAATATAAAAAAACAATGAAAAAATGGTGCATAAGTAAAAAAACCAGTGGCAGCCATGCTTTTAGGTTGCAAATTCGTAGCAAGGAAGAAGAAAATGAATTATAAATTACCAAGATACCCTTCATTAATATTTAAAAGGAAAATTCTGAAAATGCATGGTTGAGATTCGAACTCGACACCTTAATTAAGCCGAAAACGTTCTTAACTGCTGCACCATGCAGTATTTGTAGTGAATTCTCAGGATAAATTATATATAAACCTAAAACTAATCTCCGATTAATCTCCTCTTAATCCCCGATTAACTGATTAATCGCTAGGTCGAGTTTGGCCGTCCAATTAACGTCTAACGATATTTAGAACACTGGTTATAACTTATAATAAATAGTTATGACATTCATTACTATCTATTATAAGTTATCTTCAAAGGACATTACTATATTATTGTTACATAACATAACACAACATATAATATATATATATAATACTCCCTCGGTTCCTTAAAAATAGATGTCTAAGGTTATGCACACTTATTAAGCTAACGCATTGATTTCTACAATATACAGTTTCCAACAAAGTTTAACTAATAGTGTTTCAGTATTTATTTTGAAATTTGTAAAAGTGCATAGAAAATAGTAAAAAATCTATCTTTGTAAAACAAAATTATTTTGTAAAAAAATTACTTTTTCAGAACGGAGGGAGTAATAACATAGAAGATCATGTTATATATTTTATCTTTTCGGAACCGATGGAATAATAACATAGAATATCATGTAATATATGACATGTTATATGAAATATAACATGTTATACTATACTAATATATAGTATTATATATGTTGTATTACGTTTTGTTTCATTATTGTAACTTACAATAATGTTTTCAAAAAACATTTCTATGTTTATCAATAGGTAACATAAGATAACATATGATAGATATAATAATTACAGAGAATACCAATTAATATATGGCGTGTTTTCTGATATAGCATGCTATATGAAATATAATATATCATATTATACTAATATATTGTATGCTATATGTTGTATTATGTTTGTTTCAGTGTTGTAACTTACAAGCTATTTTCAAAACACATTACTATGTTAATTGGTTGGTAACATAAGATAATATATGATATATATATAATAATAATAATAATAACATAGAATACAATTTAATATATGGCGTGTTATATGATATATAACATGCTATATGAAATATTTTATACTATAGTATTACGTTTTATTTCAATAATGTTACTTATAAGATAATTTCAAAATACACTACCATGTTTATTGGTTAATAACATAAGATAACATATAATATATATAATAATAACATAGAATAACATGTAATATATGCATGTTATATGATATATATACCATTTTTTATGAAATATAACATGTTATACTATACTAATATGTAGTATGCTATATGTTGTATTACGTTTTATTTTAAGATTATATGAATCATTCGAATAATTGATGTTCGTTTTAAAAAATTTAAATTGCAGTATATGACGAAAAAATCTAGTCTTTTTGATATATATATATTTCAATGTAAATTAAACATTAGAGTCAAACAAATATCAAATGGGGAAATTTTAATGAAAAAAACTATTTGAGCATCTTTTTTTTATGACATGACATATCATTTTTCAGTACATGTCAGAAGACACTGAGCGAATCATAAGGGCAATTGTGGAAGAAAATATATTCTCACAATTATGCTGCCTAAGAACTTCTGTTTATAAAAGAATATTTTATTATTGAATATCGTGCATTAGTATAATTAATAGTCCTTCATATTTGGATAAAAAATCGGTTCACGTAATAAAATATTTTTATGGTTGCACTAGTATATTCAAATATTTTTATGATTAATTTATCAGTTAAACGTGTATAGATCCATATAGGTGATTCATTATAAATAATAATTGTAAAGAATAATAGTAAATGTGTTGGTTTGACCTATTCCGAACAAATCATGTGTTGTGCATGTTCTCCAAACTTTTAGAAAATTATAATGACAGCAAACTTTAGACATTTTGTTACATATTAGTAATGCATTTGTAAATTCTCTAACGAACAAAATGGTAACATCGATCGTCTAGAAAAATCATTGAATTTGTATTGCCTTCCTTTTTTTCTCTTAACGATGATGAGTTATGTCATCAAATAAGATCATATAAATATATATCATAATAATTTAAAAAACTTTTAACTCATCATTAGAGAAGTTTATTGCAGATAAATTGAGGTTTTCCTCGGATCAAACAACTTATAATTAAAAAAATTTATTTGATATACTTCTTTTAGAGTCTTCCACTTGTCTTGTCCTTTACTAATTATTATTCTTATCTATTTATTTATCAGATCAAGGAATTAAAAGCTTGACTTGCTTGCTTTATCTAAACCTGCGTACAACCAATTTATTTGTAGAGGAAACTTGGTGAGCAAGAGTTTCATCTATATATTAATGGCCACTCACTCTGTCTCATTTTCTGTCACTCCCTCACTCTCTCTCACTCTCCCCCTCTCTCTTTGTATGTCTTACACTCCTTTTCTTCTCTCTCGTTATGTCTCATGCTCCCTTTCTTCTCTTTTAAACATGATTAACATAGTTAAATTTTGGAAGAGAAAAATAGAAACGTTTGCTTATGAGTGGAATCAAACAAATTTATCAAGCAAACTTAACTGTGAGAATATTTTTTTCTCCACCATTGCCCTTATAATTCGCTTAATGTCTTCTGATACGTCATACGGAAAATGACATGTAATGTCATAAAAAAGACATACCACACATTTGTTTTTCACTAAAAAATTTCCATTTGATTTTAATGTTTAATTTACATATAATTCTTGTATATCATATATATATATATATATATATTAAAAAAATATTTTTTCCGCATATAATGCAATTTAAATTTCAAAAAACAAACAACAATTACTCAAATGATTCATATAATGTTAAAACAAAACGTAATACAACATATATCATACTATATATTAGTATAGCATGCTATATTTCATAAAACATATTATATCACAGAACACGCCATATATTACATGATATTCTATGTTATTATTATATATTTCATATGTTATTTTATGTTACTAACCAATCAATATAGCAATGTGTTTTGAAAATAACTTGTAAGTTACTTTAATGAAACAAAACGTAAATTATATGATATTTCATATACTATGTTATATATCATATAACAAGTCACATATTATGGTATTTTATGCTAGTATTATATATATCATATGTTATCTTATGTTATTTATCAATAAACATAGCATTGTATTTTGAAAATATATTATAAGTTACAATATTGAAACAAAACGTAATACAACATATAGCATACTATATGTTAGTATAGTATAACATGTTATATTTCGTATACTATGTTATATATCATATAATAAGTCACATATTATGGTATTTTATGTTAGTATTATATATATATCATATGTTATTTTATGTTATTTATCAATAAAGATAGTATTGTATTTTAAAAATATATTGTAAGTTACAATATTGAAACAAAACGTAATAGAACATATATCATATTATATATTATTATAGTATAACATGTTATATTTTGTATAGCATGTTATATATCATATAACACGACATATATTAAATGGTATTCTTTGTTATATTTATATAATGTATGTTATCTTATCTTACCTATCAATAAACATAGTAATGTATTTTGAAAGCATTATTGTAAATTACAATAATAAAACAAAACCTAATACGACGTATATCATACTATATATTAGTATAGTATAACCTGTTATATTTTATATAGCATGTTATGTATCATATAACATGTCATATATTACATGGTTTTCTATGTTATTATTATATATTATATGTTTATTTTTTGTTACGTAACAATAAACATAGTAATGTATTTTAAAGATATCTTATAATAGATAGTTATGAATGCCATAACTATATATTATAAGTTATAACCGTTATTTCGAAATCTTATGGTGTGTTAGAGTGATGAAGTAATTGTCAAGTGAAAATGCAAACATAACACGTCATGTATGAGTTATGTCATGTCATATGAGATGCATGTCCAACTAGATCTATTCTTGAAGAACAAATTTAAACGGCGAAACTGAGTTTCAAATGCGATTTTAGTAGATGTAGTTTTTAGGAACAAAGATAAAGATTTTTCTCCTCAAACGGTTGACTGAAACTAGGTTTGAACAAAACTAATATAAACTCTTTCATTTCTCTCACACTAATAAAATCAATAAACATAGCTACAAAATTTACCACGAATTGAATTTGTAGTAAATATTAGCTACGAAGAGATACAATTAGATACTAATTTAATTATTATTTTTTGTTGTAACTATTTGGAAGTCAGTTGCGGGTAAATTGTTATACTTAATAATAAATTCATACGTGTAACAAATTTGCTTCAAATAATGACCTATAATTATTAGAAAATTAGCTATGAAATAAAGTTAAACGAAAATGTAGGTATTACCCACAACGGCCACAACTTTTTTGGTAACATTTTCTATAACATTTAAATATTATTTAAAATCATAAATATAGGTTAATTTGAAAAATAAAAAATAAAATTTATATGGCAATAGAAGTAGATACGTTGTTGGTTCAAATAAATTTTTGCTAGAAAATTAAAAGTGACTATGTGTGGATAATAGATATAAATTGCTACAAAAATGCGTCTGAGAGAAAAACATGGAGAGAGAACCAGCAGTACTAAGTAAGTTATTGTTCAACTAGTCATCGAGAGTGTCTATAACAATATTTGGGAAGTATTATTTGTATGGGTCACAAGTAGCTATGTTTACCAATTGGAGCCTATTATAAATTCAAAAATGAAGCCCATTTGTAATACTTCTCTGTTCCCAACCGGTGATAGATAGACAAGTAAAAAAACCTTATATTGCTACAGTTCACTTTTAACATAAAATATGTAAAATTCACAAAAACTGTGAAGATTTAATTTTAACACAAGTATCAAGTCAAAACAAAAAAATATCTTCAACCCTTGAGCTTTTTATATTGCCGCATCTCACTTCTAGATCTAGGGTTTTCATTACTTACTCTTAATCTCCTACTGCTTCTTGTCTGATTCACGGGCAATAATCTCGTGCTCTCAATATCAACATCTAGCTCAGTTCAAGCATTATGTGGCCTCTACAACTTGAAGCTAAAAGAAAAGCATTGCATGTTAAAAAATTGAGATTTCTTTTGTCTAAAGAAGAGAATTTTTGGTTTTGGGCTTTCTTTTTCTTGCCAAAACAAGGATTTAAAGTTTTAGATCTGATTTACCATTTTTCCAATTATAGGGTTCGAACTTGTCTCTTGATCTTATGCGGTTACCCTTATATATTTATTAAATTCCGTGTTTTTGCAGTTATGTCTAGGCCGAGGAAGGGGAAGTGGCCATGGAAGAGGTGTTGGTAATGGTGGTGGCCATGGTGTTGTAGTTGGAGTTGGAAATGTCCCTGTAGTTGTGAGCTCTACTTCAAGGTACTATGTCTCTGTTTTTATATAAATACGTAAAAATGATACACCTTCCTATTGACTCTTTATTTAGATGAGTTTTATGTCATCTTGATAGGCAATCATAATGTATATTAGCTTTTATTTACACAATGGAATCTTGATGTTTGATTTTAGAATTGTCTGTTTTAGAATCTGTGGATATAGTTTCCATTTATTGATGTCTTTAGCTAGGCTTATATCTAGAAACCTAATATATATATTCTTCGTGTATTTTCCAGATTGTAATGGTTTCACTTAGCACATTTGTTTTGTGTGTGGCTACTACTGTAATTTATGTATATAGCAAATTTGAGCAAATAGTTTCTCTGTTATTTCATTATGGTCACAAATGTTGCCTTTGTTCTTGGTGAGTGAATCTTAAATTTGTTTGCAGACGTTACTATGGTTTTCAGCTGTAATGTGAGGGTCACGTCAATTAATTTGGTCTTGTTTTCTTCTTTAGTTTTACACGTCAAGTCTGTTTTGTGGATTTGCTTGGCTACTAATAGTTTATGCGCTCAAATTTTTGAATATATATGGATCATTGTCTTATTGTAACATATGTAATTGTTTGATTATAATAGTCTTATATTTAATGTCTTCTAACATGTTACATGATACAGTTATGTTCTTTCCAATCAAATATGATTACTATTTTATAAAGTAGTTGTTAGATTTTTATTGATTTTATTCAATGTAGGTTGTACAGCCTACTAACAGTGGTCTTGTTTTTGGCATGGGTGGACATCATCCTATTCGTGAGTGTGGTGAAAGCTCATCCACGGCTGCAACTAGGCTCACTCTCGAGTGGCAAGTAACTGTTTTGCAGCAGCAGTTGTCAGCAGTTGTTGAATTCATGAAGAATTATATGCACTCGACTAATGAAGCAAATGATGAAGGAAACAAGTCCTCAACTCCTCACACAATGACATTTGCTACTGGTCTGACTCTGATTCAACCATGTGATTTGGAGGCTAGTCTCAAAGCTGGGAGGTTGGTTGTTGATGTGGAGATGGGTCAAAATGTTGGCGGTAATGAGCCTGAAGAAGGGGAACAAAATGAAGAAGGATAACATAATGAAGAAGAATCAAAAGATGAGGAGGATGACAACGATGACTTTGTAACATATTGACAAGTCATTCATATGCACATTTAACTTTGGTAACTAAAAGCACTATCGACTTAACTCTTTTGGTATATATGTTTGATATTAGTGATATGTTAACTATTTTTTTACATATCAAATATGATTTTGTAATTAATGTTCGCTTATCGTAATCGGCTTTTGTAATGAGTCTTTGTAATTGGTTTTTTGTAATTAGCCTTTGTAATCAGCTTTTGTAACACAATCATCTGAATGTTCTAGCGTTTAATATTTATGTTTTACATTTAAATTTGTATAATTATATAACTATTCTATTTGTATATTTGTTTGTTAAACAATAATTCGAATATGATTTTTATTAGAAATTTTGTAACTACTGGTTAGTAATGACGTCTATTCAAGATTGCAATTGTTATATTTTTGTGTGTATTTAAGTATCTATATAATCTAGTATCTACAATGGATTTGAAACTTTTCGTAACTTTAGCTTCAATGATTTTGTTTCCATTTATGGTAATTGGCTACGACACTTTCGTTGGCTTTTGTGGCTATTGATAAAAAAAACTGTAGCTAATTAATTCGATTTGCGACAACAAAAAAATGTGTTGCATTTCATGAATTTTCTACTATTTGACAAAATTTCATTATCCACGAAGCGAGATTCATAAATTTATTGTTGTCACTAATTTGTAGCAAACATATTTTTGCTAAAAATAATCTAATCATAATTACAAAATAAATTATAACTATGTTTGCAATTTCTAGTAGTGTCACCTGACCAAAAGCTAGGTTTCTTCCTGACACCATCGTGTCTAATCACAAGCAAGCCAAGGTTTTTTTGGTAATTATGCCGGCTATAGACTTCAATACCAGTTGATAATTGGGTTGATTATTAAAAGAGACACTTTTTGAAAAGTATTAACTTTTTTAGACACTTTTTGATATTGGGGCACTCTCATAAATTACTCCCAGTTTATAACCAAATTACCTTCTTTTTTTTTCAACATGGTTTTGAGACCACATGGCTTGAATGTTTTTTTCTTTTTAATAAAAAATCAACTTTTATTCTTTGTTTTCTATTTCTCTTTTTGTTTTAAAGATAAATTCTCACAAAAACATGATTCAACAATTACTCTCTCTCTTCTTCTTGGTGTGACTTCTTCCTCTTCTTTTTTACTTTTTTTCTTTTATCAAGTATTTAATTTTAGTCTTGGCTTGAAAGAAAAATAAATTTTCTTATTAGATCATGCATTTTTTATATACTGTTATGAATGGTTCATTTTGGATTAACTAAATTGGATAATAAAATCAAAACAAAATGATTTAATTAACGACGAACTCAATAAAACGATTTGTAACCATAAAACTATGACCATGCATATGAATGATAACATACTTTATGAACCTAGCAACATAACGTCTATGTCTACGAAATCAAGACGTTTACTTATAATCGGTTTACAAAACAAAACTAAGTTTTATAAATAAGGTATAAAGTGTCATCAATAGAGTTGCAAGACGAGGAAATTACCCATAAAACACTAACCATGACTCACTTATTACGTTAACCACAAAACTTTGACCATCAAACACTTTTTGTCAACATCACCTATATACCTTGATGACCGGGGAAAAAGGCCAAATTGAACCCAACCAATTTGCATCGTGCCCTTTTGGACTTGAATTTTTGTATATGGCTAATTTAAACCTGAACTCTAAATAAATTCAAATTTTATACATGAACTAACATGTTTTGTGCCGAATTGTACCTTGACCAAGATTCCGTTAGTCAACGTTAATGGAAAAATGACGTGTGGGTTAGCTGGCTCGGTTTCGTTGGGTCAAAACGACATCGTTTCGTTGTTTTAGTAAAACGATGTCTTTTTTATAGAAAAAACTCGAAATCGAATCCGTAATTCGATAAAATGACGTCTTTTTCATTTGGAGATTTATATAATTATGGATTTGATTTCGAATTTTCTCTAAATCAAAACGACATCGTTCTACTAAAATAACGTAACGACGTCGTTTTCAAGCATTTCTTACCTAGCCAACTAACCCACATATCATTTTAGTCAATATTCGGCTAACGTTGACTAACATAATTTTGGTCAATGTACAATTCGGCACAAAACATGTTAGTTCAGGTATAAAATTTGAATTTATTTGGAGTTCCGGTTTAAATTAACCATATGTAAAAGTTCGGATCCAAAATGACACGATGCAAATTGTCTGGGTTTAAATTGGCATTTTTCCCCCTTGATGACCACTATTAATTGTCAATGTTCTTTATCTAAATCACTTCAAGTAATCAATTTAATAGCCCTAATCTTGTCTTTTGCAATATGTTGGTGAATGTGATTATTTATATTATATATATTACTAATAGTAATACTTGAGAAGGTAGAATACTAATAGTTGATTATATAGATTATATTACTTGACCATGAAAATTCGAACATACAGTTATACTTGACGAGATGGAATACTAAAAGTTGATTAACGGATTATATTACTTGAACATGATGACTCGAACATACAATTAAAACACATAATAGTTATACTTGTAAAGCTCAAAATGTTGACATAAATTTTGGTCAAAGAAAAAGATGAAAAAGATAGAAAGAGAAAAATGGTATACATGTCTTGCTTTCCCATGAAAGTGCGTTGATACTAAAAAGCGTTTATATTAACTAATATTTTGTTATAAGTGTCTATAAGAGTAAAAAACTCTTGATAACATCATTCTAAGATATATGCAGTTTTTGATGAAGAGGTGAGCGGGATATGGACACGTCAGCATTATCTCGTTCCTTAAACGTAAGGCCCAAACTCAGATAATACACACGAATCACTTCTTGTCACACTCATTGTCCATTGGTAGCCACTGAAATCCTCAACTTATGAACCACACCAAAAAACGTAGATGATAAATCATACAAAACCGACCGTTGGATCTTCCTTTCGATTTCAAACCACAAAAATCTTACTGACTGAGCTTAAAAACTGAAAAAACATTGAAGACAAAACACTCTGTTTCCAACAGTTTTTTCTTGAAGCTTTTTCTTGCTCTGCCATGGCGAAACCGGTGGCTATTGAAGTGTACAATCCAAATGGGAAGTACAGAGTGGTCAGCACAAAACCGATGCCGGGAACTCGCTGGATCAACCTCTTGATCGACCAAGGTTGTCGCGTCGAGGTACTTCTTTCTCGTTGTCCTAGCAATAAGAAATTACAATTTGGTTACTTTACACTAAAGTTTCTTTCTTATTCTTGAATAATAAAAGATATGCCATTTGAAGAAGACAATCTTGTCCGTAGAAGACATCATTGATCTCATCGGAAACAAGTGTGATGGAGTCATTGGTCAGGTAATAACGATAAGAAAGAGAGGAAAGAACGTTTCTATTTTGATTACCATATGATATCAAAGTAGTAAAATCGGTTTAAGTTTTGTTATAGTTGACGGAAGATTGGGGAGAGACTCTGTTTTCAGCTCTAAGCAAAGCTGGAGGTAAAGCTTTCAGTAACATGGCCGTTGGTTACAACAACGTCGATGTTGAAGCTGCCAATAAGTACAAAATTGCTGTTGGTAACACTCCGGTAATTCGATATTTTCTTTGTTTATAACCGTTTAAAGTTTCATGAGTTTCCAAGTCAAAAATCGTTGGGAGGCAAAGGTTATATGAATGATGGTTTTGGATAGGGAGTGTTGACTGAGACGACAGCCGAACTAGCTGCTTCGCTTTCCCTTGCTGCCGCGAGAAGAATTGTTGAAGCCGACGGTTTCATGAGAGCTGGCTTGTATGAGGGATGGCTTCCTCATCTGTAAGATCACCAAACTTTTCGTCAAGAACTTGGTCTTTTCAAGAAAATCAAGAAGCCGGTTTATAGTCATTAGAGCATATCTATTGTATTGGGAAGGCTAATATGAGTGTTTGGTTTTGGTAGGTTTGTGGGGAACTTGCTTAAAGGACAGACTGTGGGAGTTATTGGAGCTGGACGTATTGGATCTGCTTATGCTAGAATGATGGTACGCGTGTATTGCAACGACATTTGTAAATTTGGTCCACATACGCAAAAAGCTTCCTTTTTTTTATTTCTTGATTTCAAAACAGGTGGAAGGGTTCAAGATGAATCTGATCTACTATGATCTTTACCAATCCACTCGTCTTGAGAAATTTGTGACAGGTTTCTAAACAATAATCTTTTCTCTTTTATTATTCTTCATTGTGAAAGTTTATGTATTTGAGATAATGGTCATTGGCAGCTTATGGACAATTCTTGAAAGCAAACGGCGAACAACCTGTGACATGGAAACGAGCTTCGTCTATGGAGGAGGTTCTGCGAGAGGCAGATCTGGTAACTGAAATCTTTTTTGCTAGCATTTTGTAGTGTATATCTCTTTGCTAGAAACTGAACTGATGGTGTATGAAACAGATAAGTCTTCACCCTATATTGGACAAAACCACTTACCATCTTGTCAACAAGGAGAGGCTTGCCATTATGAAGAAGGTGAATTTCGCTTTGTTACTTTTCTCATTTGATTTTGGTTCTGATTGAATTTAATTTCTTTTAGGAAGCAATCCTTGTGAACTGTAGTAGAGGTCCTGTGATCGATGAGGCAGCTCTTGTCGATCATCTCAGAGAGAATCCGATGTTTCGAGTTGGTCTTGATGTGTTTGAGGTATGGTCATATGCGCTATGATCAACCTAAAACATAAAATTCATTCTGGACGCCTATTATTAAATCACATTATTTTCAGGAAGAGCCTTTCATGAAACCAGGGCTTGCTGATATGAAGAACGCGGTTGTTGTTCCTCACATTGCTTCCGCTTCCAAGGTTGCCAACTGAAACGCTTTCTTGTGTTGTGTCATAATAAATTAACAGAACTGACGTAACTTTTGTTCTGATGATGATGAGTACAGTGGACTCGTGAAGGAATGGCTACTCTTGCAGCTCTCAACGTCCTCGTATGCATTCCCAATAATCCAAAAACCTCTTTTTGTTAGGTTCAAATGACTTAGTTTTGATCATCTTGTTCTGAAAATGTTTTAACAGGGAAGGATCAAAGGGTACCCAATTTGGCAGGACCCTAACCGGGTTGACCCATTTTTGAACGAAAATGCTTCACCGCCCGCTGCCAGCCCAAGCATCGTCAACTCAAAAGCCTTAGGTACTGCACTCACACTAGAGCCTCAACTGTTTCAAATGCCAATTTGTGTTTGGGAACATTTCATTTTCTTACAAAATATGCTCATATGTATTCTTTGGGGTTTCCAGGACTGCCTGTTTCGAAGCTATGAGTTAAGAAGTATGAAGAACCGGAGATTCCGAAGAATCCTTGTTTCGTAAATATGTGATGGTTGTCAAGTTGTGTTTATGCATGTATTGTAATAAACCATGTTGGATCCACAAATCACTCTTTTATGTGTTGTTTGATGTTAAATTTCCTGAGTCTTTTCCCCACCATGCTCTTCTATTTTGGATTTCCAACAAGCATCATCCACTTCTCTATCCATAAAGTTGCTAAAGCTATATTATCTATTACTTCTAGTAATGCATTTCGTTTATAATTTGATAATGGAGTTGGCATAAGTTTACGATCGATGCAAAAGCAAGGCCTATATTGTCCATTTGTTGGATAATTCCCTCCATCTCAAATTATGATCTCAAGAGTGAAGAAAATTCTAGAGTTATGGAGAAGATTAAGAACATCATTTTCATCTTCACTCTAGAGTTATTGGGTAATTTTCCAACAAATGCTAGTATGCTACAAGTCTCCTTTTTGCATTTGGCGTTTACATTCAAACAGAATTTATTCGGTAAAATTATAAAGGTTAAGGTTAACGCCAAACACAAACGAGAACTGAATTATGTAAGCTAAAGATAAAAGAGCCATTGCAAATTTGGAGCTGCATTTATTTAAGAAAATATAAGTGAACTCTTAACATTTAATCATTGGTCTTTGCTTTTGTGCAGACCAAGATTAAGCAGCAATAGTTGTTAATGGATGTCATCTTAAAGCAACTCTAACATATAGAACATAGCTTCCAACATCACAAGATTCAGAGGTTACCGTCCATAGTAAGAAGCACCTTGTACAAATCTGGACGACGGTCACGGAAAACTCCCCAGCTTTGCCTTTTGGACTTGATCATCGCAAGATCAAATTGTGCCACAAGGACGGCTTCCACTTGATCATCAGCCTCAGCCACAATTTCACCTGTTGGTCCTGTCATATCACGAAAACAATAGTGACAACAACTGTTGGGTCAAATGCTTAACTAAAAACGAGTCCGATGAACAAATTCGCATAAATTATTAAGTGATACCAGCAATGAAGGAATTCCCATAGAAAGTGATCTGACTGGGTCCATGCTCAGTTTCAATTATTTCCTTCCCTATGCGATTTGAAGCCACTAGAGGCACCTGAAAACACCAAAGTATTCCAACCATTACAGAAAAACTGGTTATTCACTGGGAAAAGAAAATGACTGATAAATCTAGCCACTCAAGCACATATTGGAACAAACTAGGTACACCTAATTTATTGCATATGTAACTGTAAAATCACATACAGTCATAAGTTACACACATGCAATCCAAAAAGACACATGTGACTTGGAAAACTCAAGTGTTAAGACCTAACAGCTTACCACATTAGCTCCAGCATGCCCTTGCATGACTCTCTTCCAATGATCACGTGAATCCAATCCCTGATCTTGAGGTTCAGATCCAATAGCGGTGGGGTAAAACAACACTTCAGCACCTTGTAGAACCATAGCTCGAGCTGCCTCAGGAAACCACTGATCCCAACATATAGCTGAAAAAATGTTGCACGGTTCTGATGAAGTGACGAAGAAAAAGATATATATATATATATAGGAAATAGAGTTGTGCATAGAGCATCTTACCTACTCCTATTTTTGCAAACTTGGTCTGGAAAACCTATTCAAACCAAATAACATGAGAGATGATAAATATGTTTTGATTTGGGTATTTTCTTGTTAAAACTACCTTAAAGCCAGTGTCTCCAGGATTGAAATAGAACTTCTCTTGATAACCTGAAGTTAAGAAAACAGTATCAGCAAAAAAGGTAGAAGGAACAAACTCGAGCTATTTCCAACTCCAAAAACTTGACTCACCTGGTCCATCAGGAATATGTGACTTCCTATAAATGCCGAGGTCAGTTCCATCAGCGTCAATGATGGCGACTGAGTTGTAATGAGCATTATTAGCCTCCTCAAAGAAGCTAACCGGTATGACAACACCCAGCTCCTTAGCCAACAACTGCATCCTGTGTAGCAACTGATATTAGAGACATGTTGAAATGCAACTTTACTGTACATGAAAATGTGACCTCGCAATGGTAGGATGGTTCTTGTAAGGCTTTGCCCTCTGAAAAAAGTCCTCTCTTTGTGCTTGACAGAAGTAATATCCCTCAAATAGTTCCTGTATGAAATTGTTGTTTACTAGAGAGAATCATTTACAGCATTTCAATAGTCAAGGCAAGCCACATAATGTTTTAGAGTGGGACTAATCAAGTGATGAAAGTCTTCCTAATCAAAGAAAAACCTGAATAAGAACGATATTGGCTCCTTTAGAGTGTGCTTCCCTGACCAGCCTGCATATATACGTAAATCAGAAACCCCAAAACCTAGAAAGCTCAAGGATTGAAAGGAGAGAGAGAGGTACCGCTCAGCGGCGGCGACGTTGGTGGAGATATCGTCGGAGCAGGCGAATTGTAGAGCCGAAACATTCACTTGTCGCTTTTCCGTCATCTCTCTCTCTGATGAAAATTGACGCAGAGGAGAAAAAGATGAGAAACACTAAAGGAATCGAATAACTGTAGAATATATATTAGGTACATCATTTACGAAAGAAAGAGATTCCTTTACTACTTTATTCACTACCCTCTACCCCCATTTTTTTTTTAGTTATTTGCATAATTATCATAAAATTTAAGTTTACTTGCAAAATTGTCACATCTTTAAAACTCATTACAAAATATCACATTTAACCTATAAAACTACCGCATTGTCCTAATGTTAAAACAAAAGTAAAGTGCCCACGAATCACGGAAATGTATGATACTTTGAATAAACCATATACCGATGACACAAGTGACAAGTGTATGTGTTTTTGTTTACATGTGGTTATAATGAATATACATGATATTTGTGTACATACATATACTATTTGTGTATTTTCAATTAGAGGTATACCAAGTTCGTATCATATGGTTTTATAGAGTTTTTATATATGATATGATAATGTGCGTACATGAAATACATTATATAGTGTACGTATGTGAAATAAATTATATTATTTTGTTTTATTGTTTTTCAAAATCACAAAATATGGAAAATATCGGCACATGATATTATTTTATTTTTACTGTTTCAACTATTGCCAAAATCAATAAAATCAACACTATATTAATCCATAAAAGAGTAAACAAATTTACTAAAACAATGACACATTAGAAATAACGTGATTAACGATGAACGCTTGGTGGTGGTTGTCGCCAAGTGAAGGAATGGCTTCATGGTCTCTAACATTGTCCATTTTTACTCTCATTTAGCTCCACATTAGAAATGGAATCATAACAGAGATTAAAATGGAATCATTACATAGATCTGCGAATAAACCCACTAAGAGATTTGTGCACGATAAAACATAGATCTCCAATGTTCATTTATTTGAACCCCTCATTAGATATCTATGTTTTGTTGTATCATGAGTTCATTCGCATGATCAATTACCTTGAGAAAACGGTGAGTTTGCTTATGTACTTTCTCATTAGATTTTGGAGAGATTAATCCTCTGAAAAGATCGTAAAACCAAACCGAACCCGACCAAAATTACCGAAACTATACCAAATCAAATTTTTATATTACCTGATTTGATCATACGTTGTATCAAAAACCTGAACAGACCTATAAACTGTATCTAAAACCAAACGGTTATTCGAAATATCCAAATCATAAATTATCCAATGGTATTTAGATTGTAAATCAGATATGTTACGGTAGATTCGGTAAAAATTATAAATAAAAAAATTATTTGTTCAAATTAGTTTGGATATTGTGGATATATTCATGTAAATAAACAATTTGAGTATTCTATTTTGATCTCTACAATTTTGTGTTACTTTTTCATATAATATGATTAAAATAATTGAACCTAACTCAGCGCTATTTTATTTTGGGTAATTATAAATATTTTAGATAATTTCTAAATATTTCATGTAATCTTGAATCGTTTTTTATAAATGTATACGTATTTCGAAGTTATACTTGAAAAGTATATGAACGCACATATCTATTAAAGATCATAAAAACCTTGTTTGCCTTAACGATAGCGACCACCAAGCCCCACCTCTAATCACCTTGTTTCTACATTTTTTGTCAAGGATTAAATCGTGTCAATTTTTATGAATTTTTAGATATTTAAAACAATGTAGAAGCTCCTTTGGCCCAATGGTTGACTAAAGGCTTAATTTAAGCTTCTACACCCGAAGGTATGGGGTTCGATCCCCATATATTACGATTTATTAACAAATATGAAGATTAATGGAGACAAGTTTACAAGAGATCCCAGCGTTGCGGAATTGGAATCGTTCGCCTTGATTCCATTCATTGAAGGTAGAAGTTGTCGTTTGTCGTGTATCTATTAGGGTTGGAGTGGATTCTCCGTGGTTAAATAATCTTGTAACAATTCTCATAATTTGCAATAAAATAATAAATCTTTCGAGAAGTGTTTTAAAAAAAAGTACTGAAACAATAAAAAAGAAATAATTTAAACTGCTTTTTTTTAATTTTTTTGGTGATCTACAAAAGCAATTAAAAATGCATAATGTAATTTATTAGAATAAATTAGTTTTCTTTTAACTAAACGAATTGTCGGATGTCACTTGTCTCTAGTTTAGGCGGATCCCTGAATATTACTGGCAGACTTCAACTAAATCATAAAAACTAATTGGACATGAATAAGAAATGGTCCAAATAACTTAATCGGTAAGATGACCAAAGACTTATTGGTGGTACGGGTTTAATACTCGTACCATTATCCGAACCGGATCATGGACCAACTCGGATCTTCACTAAGAAGTATGAAGAATGGCCCAGGAAGGGCCTTATAAGAAGAATTCGGCACAGGAAGGGCCTTATAAGAAGAATTCGGCCCATGACCATAAGTGGCCGACTTTGGTGAATCCGAGTAAAAAGGAAAACTTACCACGGATAAAAAGAAATACTTAAAACTAAGTATATTTTTCTTTTATCTTTTAGGAAATTTTCCACATCTCTTATAGCTGATTCCACCGACTTAACATTATGTATAAATACTTGATGTTCTTCTCCTAGAAGAGGGAATCCAGATCCAGAATTGGATTCAAGACCTATAAACTCCTCTCAAGCCGTCATCACGACTTCAAGGGATGAACAAGATAGATTCGTCCTGTTCCAGTGGAAGACACAAAAGTCATAGCAGATCAACCCTGAATGTTCTTCTATTTGGTACAAAAATAGAAGACAATCATACGAAGCTATAGGCGAAATCATAACGTAATTTGCTATTACGGTTCAAATGTTATGTTATGTTTCCTAAGACTGAAGAAGAAGAATACGAAGTTCCGAAGAGCCAACTTCGACTTGTTTATTTAGGTTTAACTCGTCACCTTCGGTGACCTAGCTACTTAGCTGCCTAGCTCGCCTAGCTGTCTAGGTTGATGACTTAACTATGTAAACGAGTAATAACAAATGTTATAAAGACCTAACTCGGTAAACGGGTAATAACGAATGTTACAAAGATCTAACTCGGTAAACAAGTATAACGAATGTTATAAAGACGTAACTCGGTAAACGAGTAATAACGAATGTTATAACATGAACTACGAATGGTTTGATCCCTATTTTAAAGGCTACGTAGGCAGCCTTTCACAAAACATACCTATAATATATAAATCTTCTCATAGTTTATATCTATGATACATACACCGATTTCAATAGAGAATTTTATACACATCTTTGAGTACTTGTTTTCTTGGAGATATTACACGTAAACCTAATTAATTCATCTATTATTTGGAGCGATCTCGGACCCGCCTAAGTCAGCAACACATGGCATCATGCAATTCGTTTAACCCAAATAAAATTACTTTAAATCCAACATATTATCTAATTTTTTATTGTTTTTTTAAATCACAAAATATGGAAAAATATCTACACATGATATTATTTTATCTTTTACTATTTCGAGTATTACCAAAATCAATAAAATCAACACTATATTAATCCATAAAAGAGTAAACAAATTTACTAAAACAATAACACATTAGAAACAACGTGATTAGCGGTGAAGGCTTGGTAGTGGTTGTCGCCAAGTGAAGGAATGGCTTCATGGTCTCCAACATTGTCCATTTTTTACTCTCATTTAGATCCACGTTAGAAATGGAATTATTACTCATGAAAACAAAATCTAATGAGGAGGTTGTTGTGGGCGAAACCTACACAGTTGAAATAGTCAGACAAGCTTTGAGGTTTGAAATTTCTGAGATGAGAAACACTAAGCGAAGATCTCAAGAGAGTTTTTATTGATTTAGTTTGCCAAGCGATTACAAGCTGTTTCTCAGTAAAAAATGCGGATCCCCCAAAAGGAGGATGTACAAGAGTATTTATACTAGTCTAGTCGGTTTAGGGTTAGCCTAGAGTTTTTTTTTTTTTTTTTGATTTTTTAAGTTAAGCGGTCGGCTTATCCATGAAGTCGAAGTTTTCAATATTTACTTAGTTAATGGTTTAATCATTGAATGGTTGATTTTCCATACTTAGTTGTTTTTAGCTCGTTGATTCAAAAAGGGAGTTTTGACCCCTACAGTTAGCCCGTAGCTCAACATTGTTTGTTATAACAATGTCGAGGTGGTTAAAATCAGCGAGCCAAAAGACTAAGTGAGAAAACGCTAAGCTGCTAAACTCAAGTGACGCCGAACCGTGGTAAGACATTAATGTCGAATTGTTATTTAGGATGACGTGACGATCTGAAGATGGCAAACGAATCATACGTTCATGTCTTTGATAAGGAGATAGATTTTACGTACAACAAGGCCCATTATCACAAATATTAATTTGTGATTGCCCATGCAAGTAGACGTAATGGGGTTATTACGTAAAACCCATGAACTTTGATAATGCACCAATGCCGATCCGTTGTTTGAGACGACAGCTAGTCGTGTGAAAATGATGACGACCCATGAATGGTGTTAGTGACGAGCCTTGAGTAAGAGCTGATAGCAATTTATGGGTTTAAGCCCATGGACATGTTGAATTATTAAGGTCCATGCGTTAATATTTGTCCGATGATTTTTCTTCACGCTGAAATTCGTCGAACATTCAAGATACAACGACGTTTGGTCTTGTTACTTTGTTTCGTCTTTATTTGATGACGAGCCGCGGTGGACTAATTTGGACGACGAGCCGTGATAGGGACGATCTGAATCAGACCTATTTGATGACCTGTTTTATAAGCTTGGCGTCGAACCGTATGTGCAAAGATGCGATGATCTGTTGGCGTGCCGAGCCATTGTCGTTGCTTGCATTCATGACGAGCCATGATGATGCCGAGCCGTGGATGGCCATAATGATGAGTCGTTGATGAAAAGGTGCTATGACGAGCCGCAATGATGTTTTAACGCTGACCCGTTTGATATTTATGACAAGCCGTTATTGATAGAGCGATGCTTTTGACGACGAGTCATGGCGGTGAGGGTATACGTAGTATTATCGACATTGCCAAGACATGACAACGGGAAATGATGAGCCATGGTACTTCAAGATGGTGATGGTGAATTCATGGAGAATAGGAAGACGATGCCGATTCGTTGCTTGCACTTGAAGGTAAGCCAATATGAAATATTTTGATTTAACCAAGTGAACAAGCCCATTAGTGGCCCATGTAAGTGAATATTGTTGTCATTACGTAAATTCCATGACGATCCATTGTAATATGTTGATGTTGTGCCGTTCATATGCAGATCCCATATAGCTTTTCTTAACTTGGCAAGATCGATTATCAAAGGGAATATACATTAGTTCTTGGTAAAGAACTTTTGACTAGCCGTGGTGAAGACTTATCGGCCCTTAGAGTATTTGGTGGGAACGTTGATTTCCGTGGTGATAAACTAATGACGAGCCGTAAACCATTTATGTGAAAAGATGTCGAGCCATTGTTGAGTGATATGCCGAGCCAATTGTGATATATCAATGGCTCGCCAATGACGAGTCGTAAACCATTTTTGTGCAAAGATGCCGATCCGAGAGAAGGATGTGGCTTGCCGATCCGTGAAAGAGGATATTTGACTAGCCGTTGTGAGCAACCGTGAGAAACGCCAAGTCAAACCAAGTGAGGCATGATGCAGATCTTATGATGAAAAACTTGATGGCGACTCGTGAAAGCTTTGGTAGCATGACGATCATTGAAGGAATGTATATTATGACTAGCCGTGACGAAAAGAAGTTATGCGGATTTCCTTCACGTTTCGACGTGTCATAACTAGGCGTTGTAGCTTGTCTTATCCCATACTTAGTAAAACTTTGATGAGCCCTTCGCGCATTTGCTCTTGGCGTAATCAATTATGAGAAGAAGTTTGAGCCGACCCGTACATGGGAGATGTCGACGATCCGTAATTGGTCAAGAGATTATGACGCCTACCCGTGAAATTTGATTTTGGTGTCTAGCCGTGAGGATTTTCATGTTAGCGCCAAGCCGTTCAAGAGATTAAGGCGAGCCGCGGTGGCTATGTTAGTGGCGAGTTGTGGTGACCATGATAGTGGCGAGTCATGATTCGCTAGAATGGCTAAGGTCATGCCGTGACGAGCCGTTTTGAAAGAGATAGTGATATGATCATGGAAACGCACGAACCCGAGGAACGGCTCGAACCGGAAAGGAGCTTGGAGCAAGTACCCGAGGAGCGGCTTGAACCCGAGGAGAGCTTCGCGGAAGCCTTGAACGTGCCTTGTGGACCAATGACTCGGTCTAGGACTAAGCAACTCCATCACGCCATAAGCTCACTTCTTCGAAGGATTGAAAGCAACCTTGAGCCAAGCGCTTGTCCGACCACGTTGGTTGTGATTCAAGCGGCAAGGGTCTTTGGTAAAAGGTGTGCAACTCATACTCTTTTCCTTAGCTTGGTTTTATCCCAATGGGTTTTCCAAGCGAGGTTTTTAACGAGGTGAGGTTCGCACACTCTTAACCAAAACCTTACCAAAGACATTGCTACAAAATTGGAGAGAACCGGAGCCAAACCGAATCAAACCGGTCGCAGATTTTTCTTTGCCTTAGTGCATTAAATTCAGTCAAAACTTTGAACTTAGTCTTTGCCTTTAATTAGCTTGTTTTTCCGTGTAGTCTTGGGGAAGTTGGAAGGTTGTTTCTACACTTCCCCTTCCTATATAAACTTGGCTCCTCTCTCAAATAAAATCATCAAACTTTCTATTTTCTCTTAACAAACTTGTTTGATCACTTGTGTTTTGTTCTTAGCGTTTTCACCTAAGTTCTTCACAAGCCTTGTAGTCTAAAAGGCTTCCATTCCCTTTTAGAAGTACGTTTCACTTCCCCTTGTCTTGTTCATCATTCGATCGTCATCATCATCATCATCCATTTCGCAACCGTTCATCTTCATCCACATCCGACCATCCGACTTCCATCATTTGTTCGTCGATCATCCGCTGCCTCGACGAATTTCCATTCACTTTCAATCATCCTTAGACGTCGTAGACCCTTCGAAGTTACTCCCTGGAAGTTGATCTCCAACCAAGATCATATCAGATAGTGTCGGTCCGTCTTGGCGATCCAATAATGAAGGGATGATGTGATTCCATTGATGGAGAGATTTGTTCGAAAGAATGTAGGTTTGATTGAGACGACGCGAACCATTTCTTGGGGGCGATGGGTCGTCATCTTCAATGTTTAGAGAAAAAAATGCAAAACATTTTTTTTTTTGCTTTGATAATTGTCTCAATGTTCTCTTGGATGTTCAAGGTTTCTGTTTTTCGTAGACGGCGTCCCGTTTACAAAACATCTTTTTGCGGCTGTCTAGGTTTGTCGACTGGTTGATAACTATGTAATGTTTAGACCAGTGATTTGTTTTACTGGGTTTTCCGATGTTTGCCTTAGTTTACAAATGGATGCCTCATGAATACACTTGCTCTAAAACAAACATGTTTTAACCGACGTTTAGATAGTCGGGTTTTGGATGGACATTTCGGGTTACGGAGACGTTCCAGTGAACGAATCCGCTCGAAATGGACATCTTTATTTGTATAGCGCGCTGTAAAGTTTATGAGAATTGTAATAGTCAGATTTGAATAATATTTATAAGTTAGCTGCTATGGCCAGTAGCAACGTTTATAAAGACAAGATGTCTGTTATGTTAAGTTGATCGATCCGCGGAGGATGTAAATGAAAATGGAACAAATTGTTTTTCCTTAGAGAAAAACTTGTTACAAAAATGGGAGTATACGAGTATAAGTACCCACTCCTCCCCCCCTTTTTGGGAGGGGGGCAACTGAATCCATCCGAAAATGAACTGCCTACATACCCATTGCAGGGATCAAGTCGCTCGTAGTTCGTGCTAAGTAATTGGAATGTAGATTAATGATAGTACGCCTTAGTGGTGGAAGGGTTACTTAATGGTAGTACTTCTTTAAATGTCGTGTGTTCCATGACCGCGGAAGGGCTCGTCCTTCTATGTTTGCGAGTTCATAAACGCCTGGTCGAACTACGTTGGTGATTACGTAAGGTCCTTCCCAATGCGCTCCAAGCTTACCGGCATTCCGTTCGGCTGTGTTCTGGAATACTTCTCGTAAGAGTAAGTCTCCTTCGTAGAATCGCCTGGTGCGGACTTTGGAGTTGTAATATTTTGATGCGGCCAGCTGGTAACGGGTGATGTTAAGCAATGCTTGGTCACGTCGCTCGTTGATTAAGTCTAGCTTGTCAAGGAGTAGTAAATGGTTGAATCCTTCCTGCTCTGGGATGAGTCTGTGACGGACTCCGGGAAAATGTATTTCCCGAGGAATGACGCACTCTGTTCCATATATGAGGGCGAATGGAGTTTCGCCCGTTGCTCGTCGTGGAGTGGTGCGATAGGACCATAAGACACCTTCGAGTTCGTCTGCCCATCGTCCTTTTTTCTCGTCCAGCCGTTTCTTAAGTCCTGCAGTCAAAGTTTTGTTAGTTGCTTCAGCTTGTCCGTTTCCTTTAGGACAACGTGGTGTGGACTTGTTCAAGCGTATTTTCCACTTATCGCAAAAGAGGTCAAATTTAGAGGAGATGAATTGTGAGCCGTTGTCGGTGACAATCTCGTACGGCACGCCATGCCGGCAGATGATGTTCTTCCAGATGAACTTCTCAACTTGTTTGTCTTTGATGCTGGAGTATGACTCTGCCTCGACCCACTTGGAGAAGTAATCTGTCAAAACCAGGAGATAGCGCTTCTGCCGTGAGGGGTGGAGAGGTCCGACGATGTCCATGGCCCAGCGCATGAATGGATAAGGTGATGTTATGGATGACAGGAGCTCGGTAGGCTGATGAATCATTGGCGCATGCCGCTGACATTTTTCGCAGCGAGAGGAGAACTTCTCACAGTCTTGGACCATGGTTGGCCAGAAGTAACCGTGGCGCTTAATTCTAAATGCTAGTGCTCGGCCTTCGGAGTGGTTACCGCAAGAGCCTCTGTGAACTTCTTCCATTACTCGCCTGGCGTCTTTTCCTTCTACGCAAACGAGCAAAGGTCCAGACAGTCGCATGTGCTCTAAGTTTACGAGCCGCCCATTTATCTTTTGGTAACTCGCCGTCAGCTATGTATCCTCGGATTTGGTCCATCCATGGCTTGTCGCAGCTGTATTCTTTATCACTTGCTTCGCCTTCAGTTGTGGCTTCTTCTCCGTTAGGAGCTGGCTGGTCGATCTCTTTTGTTGCCACCTGTTCAGTACTGGACATGCTGCCAGGCTTAGAAGGGATTATCGCCGAAGGCGGATAACAGGTTGCTTTTTCAGCTTGAGGATGAGCTGGCTCTGTTGGGCTATCTACCTCGACTTGCACGGAAGGGGCTGCTTCATTTGTTTCAGAGTGGGTTTGGTCGGTTTGCTTAGGTAGAATTCCGTCTTCGCGAATGGGAAGTTCGGGACTAGCTACCTCGTTATGTTCACGGTCAGTCGTCTGCACTACTTTGGGAGGAGCTGGTACCTCAGATTCAGTGTTAGTTGTCTTGAGGAATTCGGGCTGAGCTATCTCTGGTGCGGGATAGGTGGGGCTAGCCAGTTTGGTAATTTTGTGTGGGATTGTCGCAAGTTTGTGAGGACTGGCTGACTTAGTGAGTTCCGGAGGAGCCGTTTCTGCTGGTGTGCTTCGAACCTTCTTTCTTGGACGAGCTTGTTTGGCAGGTTCAGGGTTATGCGACTGCCGATTCGTTTTGCGCTTTTCTCTTGGCTGCTTGAGAGCGGGTGATCACGTTGGTCAAGCCGTGAAGATGGATACTTGGTTTTTTAATGAACTCAACAGGGATGATCCTTCGAACATCTTCGTCTGTTTTGGACGCGACAGCTACGAGTGCATCTGCATCGGTGTTTTCTTCTCGAGGGATGCGGGTTACCATGCATTCCTTGAATTGAGCTGCTAAATCCTTGGCAATTTTAAGATAAGCCTCCATCCGTTCATCCTTGGTAGCGTACTCGCCGTTGAACTGGTTTGCGACGAGCTATGAGTCGCAAAACACGGAAATTTTTTCGATTTATAGACCTTTTGCAAGTCTCATTCCTGCCAGGAGTGCTTCATATTCTGCTTCGTTGTTGGAGGTGTTGAATCCTAGGCGGAACAACTGTTCGAGTACTTCTTTTGTTAGCGATGTCAAACGTATTCCCACGCCTGAGCCGCTCTCGGATGACGTTCCGTCAACGTGAAGTAGCCAAGGAAGATTAGGGATTTCGACTTCTTTGATTTCATATGGCAGCTCTATCAGGAAGTCGGCCAGTATTTGTGATTTTGCGCTAGTGCGGCCTCGGTAGTCGATGTCGTACTCGCTCAACTCTATCGCCCACTTGGCCAGTCGACCAGATTGACTCGGGCTATGCAGCACCGATCGCAGTGGGAAGGTGCTAAGAACCACTATTGGATGTGATTGAAAGTAGGGTCTTAGCTTTCTGGCGGCCGTAAGGAAATATAAGGCTAGTTTCTCCATCACCGGGTATCTAGTCTCCGCTTCTGTCAGCGACTTGCTGATGTAGAAGATAGGCTTATGCTCGCCTCTTTCTTCTCCGACTAAGACTCCGCTGACAGCTATTTCAGAAACTGCTGTGTACAAGAATAATGGCTCACCATGGACTGGCTTTGCGAGTACTGGGGGGCTAGCAAGGTACTCTTTTAGTTGTCGAAAGGCGTCTTCACACTTCTTTGTCCATTCGAACTTCCTATTCTTTCGTATTGTGTCGTAGAACGGGAGGCATTTATCGGTGGACCGTGAGATGAATTTGTTAACTGCGGCTACTCGCCCGGTGAGTCGTTACACTTCTCGTTCTGACTTCGGCGAGGACATCTGAATCAGTGCGTCGATCTGTTGGGTCGTCTTTTGTCGGTCTGCGCGCTTTGCTCTCACAGCTGCTTGTCGCGCTGCTTCTACTTCTGGGAGCTCGGCGTGGTTAACGTCTCGCCCAGCGAGGCCATCGTTGTCGACGGCGGGGAACTCTTGTGAAGCCGCCTGCCGGTGGTAGGTGTTCCTTCCCCTAGCCGCTGCTTGCCGAGCCCTCTCATGCTTAGTAAGTTCAGGCACGACTTGTCTGGCGAGGTCCTCGTCGTCGTCGTCAACTTCTATTGGTTCATCACCAATTTTGGCCTTCTCGCGGCGCGCCTGAGCTAGGAGAACAGATCGTCCATCCTTCGCATCGGCCGATGGATGTTGCTGCCGAGGTCGATTTGATGACCCTACTGGTGTTGTGAAGTTAAGCACCATTGGGTCAAGCCGTGGCGCTAGTTTCCTGAACAGACCTGGCTCGAGGGCTTGTGCACGGACGTCTGCTCCAATGGATCTGAGCTCTTCAGTTATCGTCCCATTGGTTTTGTTCTGTCGATCGGCACTCTCAAGCAAGACGTCTAGTGTCGCGCTCATTTTCTGCAGCAGCTCAGGAAGAAGCGAGGTTGCCCTCGGGGCTTCTTTCGACTTCTCGCCAGATGGATTAACGCGAGCTAGAGCTGCTGGCGGCGGATCGTCGTGGGCAGTTTGATCCTCGCGGACGCTTCCATCGGTCTGGATCTCGCCGTCCTCCAGATCTCTTAGCCCGGCATCTTTCGGATCAGCGATACGTCGTTCGTCAGTCATCGTGTCTGGATCTCTTCGCGGTGGTTCTTCGGAGTAAGAATCTTTCAATCACCCTCCTTCTAGCGCCAAACTGTGGTGGGCAAATCCTACACAGTTGAAATAGTCAGACAAATTGTTAGGTTTGAAAGTTCTGCAGAAGAAACACTAAGAGAAGATCTCAAGAGAGTTTTTATTGATTTAGTTTGCCAAGCGATTACAAGTTGTTAATGAGTAAAAATGCGGATCCTCCAAAAGGAGGATGTACAAGAGTATTTATACTAGCCTAAGTCGGTTTAGGGTTAGCCCTAGAGAATAAGGGAACATTCCTTATTCTCTTAGATCTCCATATATTCTCTAAGATCTTCCCCCATCTCCAAGTTTCGCCAAACGCGCTGGGCTTTCGTCTTGGGCCTATCCTGATGACAGTCGTCGCTGGGCCGACCCACTTCTTAAGACTCTTAGATCGGCTCATCGAAGTATATCTGGTAAACCTCGGCTGACCGATGTGCCGGTTCAATTTACGGATGGTCAACTTAATGGTCTTCCGCGTTGTTCGCCTGGTTTAATCATTGAATGGTTGGTTTTCCATACTTAGTTGTTTTTAGCTCATTGATTCAAAAGGGGAGTTTTGACCCCTACAACATTCTCATAAATGCTATCCTCAACAACTAAGCAACACAGACAATCAAACAACAGCGGATAACCAAATTAAGCATTCCATTATATCTAAACCAAACAATTCCAATCACAAATCCAAATCCAATAACTCCAGCAACCTAACAAGGTTCTAAAACTGAAATAGAAACAACAGAAAACACCCAACGCGAGACTCTAGATCATCTCCCTCTTCGTTGCCATGATTCCACAATCACAATTTGCCTTTACCTGCATCACATGGGAAAAAGAGATGCGTGAGTATTATCATAAATACCCAGTGAGACGGTCATCCCATCTACGACTGCGCACTCAAGCACGATGGAACCGCTCAGGCAAACATACATCAAACAGCACATAAACACCCAGACAGGCTGTCGATCGACACTACCACAAGGTGTCGATCGACACCTTCTGCATGTGCCTATCGATCGACACACCCTCTAGGTGTCGATCGACAACATCTCAACACCCTGTCGATCGACACATCCTCATCCTCTAGGTGTCGATCGACAACAACTCAACATACCTATCGATCGACACATCCTCTAGGTGTTGATCAACAACTCCGTGTTGGTCTGTCGATCGACATACCCAGTGGTTGTCGATTGACAGGCCTTCGTAGAATCCCTGGAAATCGGCCATTATCGTCTCGGATCGATTCCTCATCTGCCTTAACACGAAACCTGCACGAAAACCACAATCCAAACAATCCAAACACAATTCACAGCCACAATCAATCAACACAAGATCAAATAATTCATTCCAAACCTATCACCAAGCAACCCTAACGAATCCACCGGCTCAGAAGCCATGGTCACGCACTCACCTTGAATTAATCGGATAGAAACTTGTAGAATTGAGGGTAGACACGAAATCCACGACAATCACCACGAAATCTAATCCAAATCACTCAAGAATCGAAACCCTAATCCACAAAAACTCACAGGAACAAGAGCTCCTCTCAAACTCTTTCGGCTGATTTTTGGGACTTTTGGTTTGCTCAAATGCGACCAAAAAGCCTTCAATACGAAACCCTAGGTTTCCCTAAACCGGCCCGGTCCAATCTGAACGACTAAAATCTAACCAGAAAACCGACCCAATTAAGGCCCTGTTTATCGACATACATTAGGTGTGTCGACCAACAACACTTAAGAGCCTTGTCGATCGACAGACACTAGGTGTGTCGACCGACTGCCCTTAAGAGCCATGTCGATCGACATACACTAGGTGTGTCGACCGACAGCCCTTAAGAGCCATGTCGATCGACAGATACTAGGTGTGTCGATCGACAGCCCCTCCATTTTTCTTAAAAAATGGGTCACGGGCTTCACAATTATCCCCCACTAAAACTGGATTCGTCCTCGAATCGTCAAACACAACCCACCAACCTAATCCCCCTGGCCAACCTGCGAGTAACACCGAAGACTACATCTCCCAGACCCTCTCGAGGCTCACATCCGTCCTATGCATATAGACCCGCCTCAGACATTGATTGCCCATAGCTCATAACTCATAACCACCATCTAGCTCTCGGGATCGTCACCCCTCAGCTTTCGGTGCCTGGTATCAACCCACCTCAGTCCGCGCAGTCCTGACGGTGTTTGATATTCAACCATCTCCACACCTCAACCCATCAAGACACACATTCTATCAAGCTCTCGGTATGCAGGGATCTCACTATCCCCTGGAGAGACGCATCTCTCAAAGATCTGCCAGAGGTCGCAACCTCCCAAACTATCTCCATACCCTCACGCACTCAGTCCTCGCAGTCCTGACGAACGATCGGTATGCAGGGAACCCACTATTCCCCGGAGAGACGCATCTCTCAAGATCTGCCGGAGACTCATCTCCGAAAAAGAACCAATGTCTATCTCTAAGCTATGCAATCAATTCTTAACGTCTATAATGCCCCTCTGACCGGAACTACCTCCCAAGGTCTCACATGATATTCCCAAACCGAAATACCATCATAATCGTGATCATCACAGATCACTCGGACCATCCATCACCCCGGATGTCCCTACAGAGTCCCTCCGGAACTAGACAATTCTACCCTCCGTAAAACTTCTATTCCGAGACTCCCTCACCCATACACACACAAACCCGTTAGAGTCCCCTCCGAAACTGGCAAGTTTTATTCACAATAAAACTTCCATTTCGAGGTTCTCTAACCACAAACACATGACTCTCAAGTCAAAACACAAAAACCTCATGGCCACACAGCCATAACAACCACACTCCTGGCTATCACAGCCACCACAAACACATCATAAGAACTACACATCTTATGAAACCGGAAGAATGTCATAATCGTTTCAATTCCAACGAAAATACATAATTCCAACCATATCACCACACCCGGTGATCATTACCAAACTAGACATTGGAACCCATGAGACCCAGTTCACTTCCTGGCTTGCTTCGCAAACCACCCTCTAACCTTGTCTCATCTTAGCCTCTGGTTCCCCAGTCTCTTCCTGGACACCGTCACAGTCCCACAAGACTCTCGACAACGGCACCCTCTTCTGGCGCCAGATCTGGACATTTCTCTCAAGGATCCTTGCCGGCCTCAACTCAACCGCCAACAACTGAAGATCTGTAGGAATCCTCACCACTACCTCTCAAGACCCATTTAGACACTTCTTGAGCTTCGACACATGGAACACTCACTAAAGTTCTGCATGATCTGAGGTAGTTCTAAACGATAACCACTGGTCCCACTCGCTCCAACACCCGGAACGAATCGAAAAACCTCCGACTAAGCTTACCCTCTGCGATGGATCTGACAGAACCCTGCAACATCTCCACTATGGGATACGCTCTAACTTCCACCATAAACTCCAACTCATTTCTCCTCTCATCGGCACAACTCCCCGGCCGATCAAAAGCCTATTTCATGTTTAGTTCACAACATGGTTCTTCTCCATCGTTTGCTTTGCTGAACAAAATCCGCACCAAATATGCTCCTCTCCCCCACTTGGGTCTAGCATAAGGTGTGCGACACAGCCTCCCGCCCAACACCTCGAAAGGAGCCATGCCACTACTGAACTCAAGCCCTCACTATTCAGAAGTGCACCTCGGATCTCTGTCTGACACAAACTCGCCGGCACTCCAAGCAACCTCACCAACCCACTCACAATTCTCATAACCAGAACCGCTGCTTCCTCGATTTATGGTAAGAAAATGTGCTAACATAGACAGACGATCCGCAATCACTCAAATAACAACATGGGTCCAAGGAACCGGCAACCCTACCGCAACATCCAAGGAAAACATGCCCCACTTCACTCTGGAATGGGTAAACAGCCCCCACCAACTGGCAACTTATCGTAATCTACGACCTAGTTAGCCAGGTCCTTCTTCATCCCGACTCAGAGATAGTACCGTTTCCGATCACTGTGCCTCTTTGTCGTTTCTAGATGAAAAGAGAAACATGCTCTCATGAGCACCTTACAGAAATCTCCTGCCTTAAACCTCAACCTTAGGCACACAAACTCACACGTGCCCTAAGATAGTTTCAAACGCCGAGACCTAATAACCAGAACCTTCAACCTTAGAAGAATCCACCAACCCTGATCCTTCTCCTGAGCTACTCGAACATGCTCAGAAGGTTTGCCTGATTAATTATCTCCAGCCCCAACGGCTCCTGTGAGATAACGCACCACCTCAACGTATCAATCTCACTCACCATACCTCCACATCCTGCTCTTCAGCCAAAGCATACCGCCTCCGTCCAAGAGCATCTACCTCTAGTTAAGTTCACCACGATGGTAAACTATAACAGACCTCAATCTGCTACTACTCCACCCATCACTTCCGCCTCAAATCCCAAGACCACACAAAAGAACCAACTCCTGAAATAACATGCTGACCCGAGAAATTACTAAACTTAGTTGCATTCCTCGGTCTAGGCCAAATCTCAGCTCGATTGCATCTTAACTCGATCCACAGAAACTCCACCTAGCAAACAACTTCTGCTCCTGCAACTTCCCCAAAACTGCACTCTCCTTGCTCAAGCTTCTCAAGACTCTTCGAATACACCAGGATGCCATCAATGAAGTTAATCACGAACTCATCCAGATACTTCTGAAAAGCTTCGCTCATCAACCTCATTAACGCAGCTGGTGCATTCGTCAACCTGAAGGCATCACCAAAAACTCAAAATGCCTGTACCGAGTCCCGAAAGCCGTCTTTGTGACATCTGCCCCATCGATAGAAATCTGGTGATAACCAGATTCCAAGTCAACCTTGAAGAACCAAGTAGCCCCTCACAATTGATTCAACAACTTATCAATTCTCGAAAGACGCTACCTGTTCTTCACAGTTACTCGGTTAAGCCCTCGCTTATCGAAGAACAACCAGAAACTAACACAATTCCTCCAGACAAACAACACCGGTTCTCTCCACGGTGAAGTACTCGACCGAAGGAAACCTTACTCCAACAAATCCTCTAGCTGCCTCATCAGCTCCTCCAACTCTGCTGGAGCCATCCTGTAAGGTGCCTTAGATAACAGCGTCATCCCAGGCTCTAACTTAGTCGTGAAAGGGTCCGACCGCGATGACGGCAATCCCTGCAACGACTGAAAGACATCCTCACAGTCCTGGACAACCCGAATATCCCTCACTGCAACCTCACCCACAGACTCCGATAGCACAAAAATCTCCAAGTAGCATCGCAACACCTGAGTCATAGCCTCACCCTACACCAGAGAGGTCACGAGACTCTCTGAAATCGGTATCACTCCCTTATAAACCAACCTCCTCCTAACACGTTCAAACACCACTAGACCCCGGTGACAATCCGGATGGACTCTGTACCGATTCAACCAATCCACACCCAGGATAACTTCGTACAACTCCACCGGACTGATCATTAATTCTGCTGGCATCATCTCGCCCGTTACCAAAACTTCCACATCTTTCGCCCGGCCATGAGTAGCTAAAAACTTCTCTCCAGCAACCAATAACCGGTCCGGTCCGCTCACCCGCGTCACTCCGAATACCACTCCACTCAGCACGCTCCGGAGTGATTAAGCAGTGAAGCTTCAGACTCAAACCACACGTGGGACTCACTACTGCCCACTACCAAGGTCTCAACACAACTCTCATGTGCAAATAACCCGAACAAGTTTGCTAATCCTGATCCATGCTTCCACACCCGAAGCATCCTTGGCCACTCCAACTCAACCCGGAAGTATCCTCCCACTTCCTCTTCTGTCCTTGCGCATGCTTGCCGCCATGCCAAGTATCACCTGCTGCCGAGACTTAAGAAACTGAGCAACTGGGTTAACCACCACAGCCTGCTCCCTCGAGTCCTCGACAATGCCTCCAGTAATCTCAACCAACTATGCTCTCGTAGCATACATGGACACTCCGCACCATGTCCTCAATCTGATCGAAGTCCTCTCAAGAACCTCCTATCCTTGGCCTCCTCGTCCTCCATGCTCCTACCAGCATGAACCAACATAAACCATGAGTCGATTAAACTCCAAAACGTACCCACAAACTGATCTCTCTCACAGATCCAGTTCCAAACACCTCGTCTCTAAACAATCTACAGCCTCTCGAGGAAGAACATGGCATCACACTCTACCCAAAAGTCCGCTCAGACGAACTCTGCCTGAATCCTCCTAGCTGCAACACACCACTCGCAAAGAATCCTATACCAATCCTCACGAGGACCCACACCGACTCCCGGCAGCCAATCTGGGACCACACTATCCCCACCAGCCCTCACACTGGCGCTCACACTTGGCTGCACACTGGCAGTCTAAATGGCGCTCAAGCCGTCTTGAAGCGTCTACGGATCACTCTCAGCCACATGCGCAACACTCTGAGCCGCACTCCCGGCAGACTCACTCACTAGTGCCCGCCACCACAACTACTGCAACAGATCTGTCAAACGATCATCTCATCACCTGGACTCCTCCTGCGGGCGTACCCGAACAGCGAGCAAATCCAGCACTAACTCGAGTACCAGCCCTGGCCCCACAGCCCTCACACTGGCTCTCACACGGGCACTCCCACTGGCACTCACGCTAATACCCAGACCTTCCTGATATGTCTACAGATCTGTCACAGTCTTAAACGTGGAACCCTGAGCCGCATCTCCAGCCGACTCCCTCACTGGTCCCCGACCACCAACCTGACCTCCACAGTCACCCCGGCCCCACGGCCACATTCTCTAGTTCCTCTAACCCACACCATGCACTACCACAGTACACAAGCTAAACACTAGAGAACAACAAACAGAACACACATCACAGTTACCGTGGAATCTCTTTGAATGCTCGAAAGAAGATGATCTAGAACCCCCAAACCCATAGAATTTCAAATTACAATCCTAGCAGTTCTAGCCCGTCTTAAAACCGTAAGGGCTCTGATACCAAACTGAAACGATCCGACCCATTTTTTTTTTTTAAACAAGAAACCCTTGGTCTCGGATTAGCATTCCCATAAATCCTATCCTCAACAACCAAGCAACACAGACAATCAAACAACAGCGGATAACCAAATTAAGCATTCCATTATATCTAAACCAAACAATTCCAATCACAAATCCAAATCCAATAACTCCAGCAACCTAACAAGGTTCTAAAACAGAAATGGAAACAACAGAAAACACCCAACGCGAAACCCTAGATCATCTCCCTCTTCGTTGCCATGATTCCACGATCACAATTTGCCTTTACCTGCATCAAATGGGAAAAAGAGATGCGTGAGTATTATCATAAATACCCAGTGAGACGGTCATCCAATTTACGACGGCGCACTCAGGCACGATGGAACCACTCAGGCAAACATACATCAAACATCACATAAACACATGACAAAGGCTCAACCACAGCCAACCAGACAGGTTGTCGATCGACACTACCACTAGGTGTCGATCGACACCTTCTGCATGTGCCTGTCGATCGACACGCCCTCTAGGTGTCGATCGACAACACCTCAACACCCTGTCTATCGACACATCCTCATCCTCTAGGTGTCGATCGACATCAAGTAACATACATGTCGATCGACACATCCTCTAGGTGTCGATCGACAGTTCCGTTTTGGTCTGTCAATCGACATACCCAGTGGTTGTCGATCGAAAGGCCTTCGCAGAATTTTTGGAAATCGGCCATTATCATCTCGGATCGATTCCTCATCTGCATTAACACGAAACCTGCACGAAAACCACAATTCACAGCCACAATCAATCAACACAAGATCAAACAATTCATTACAAACCTATCACCAAGCAACCCTAACGAATCCACCGGCCCAGAAGCCATGGTCACGCACTCAACTTGAATTAATCGGATAGAAACTGGTAGAATTGAGGCTAGACACAAAATCCACGACAATCACCACGAAATCTACTCCAAATTACTCAAGAATCGAAACCCTAATCCACAAAAACTCACAGGAACAAGAGAACTCCTCTCAAACTCTTTCTGCTGATTTTTGGGACTTTTGGTTCGCTCAATTGCGGCCAAAAAGCCTTAAATACGAAACCCTAGGTTTCTCTAAACCGGCCCGGTCCAATCTGAACGACTAAAATCGAACCAGAAAACCGACTCAATTAAGGCCCTGTCGATCGACAGACACTAGGTGTGTCGACCGACAGCCCTTAAAAGCCTTGTCGATCGACATACACTAGGTGTGTCGACCGACAGCCCTTAAGAGCCATGTCGATCGACAGACACTAGGTGTGTCGATCGACAACCCCTCCATTTTAATAAAAAAAGTGCTTCACGGGCGTCACACAGGTTTTTTCGGCGATTGCTATGTCTAGCTACCAACATTTCAATTCATGTCCATAAACAATATTAACAACACCAACTTTGTTCTTGGTCAACCTCAATTTGATGCGGTTGAAATTAAGGTTGTGGTACGAATTGTGGCTGACCAATAACAAAGTTGGTGTTGTTGTTATTGTTCATGGGCATGAACTGAAAAATTGGTGGCTCGACAGCAGAAGTCGGCGGATAAACCTGCATGTTGTGGAACCTACTTCCTAGATGAAAATCTCGTACGCCAATGTGTTTATTTCCACCAAATGTTTCCAAACACTAATGTGTTGTTGACACATCTCGAAGTGTTTTATGCTAATCTAATGAAGCATTATTCTCTCTCGAGGAGACGTATCTACCCCAACTCACTATAACTATTCCTCACCAGCTCTATTTCCAAACCATGGTCATAATCTTTTTCCTAATCAAGAAAATAGTTTCCAAAACATGCCGGTTTTTTCGGCGACTGCTGTGTCGGGCTACTAACATTTCAATTCATGCCCATAAATAAAAACAACAAAACTAACTTTGTTCTTAGTCAACCTCAATTTGATGAGGCTGAAATTAAGGTTGCGGTTCTAATTGCGGCTAACCCATAACAAAGTTGGTGTTGTTGTTATTGTTCATGGGCATGAACTGAAAAGTTGGTGGCTCAATAACATAAGTCGGTGGATAAACCTGCATGTTTTTGAACCTACTTACTTGATCAAGAAAAGGATTATGACCTTGGTTTGGAAATGAAGCTAGTGGGGAGTAGTTATGGTCTGAGTTGGGAATGATACGTTTCCGTAGGAAAGAAATATGTTTCATTGGATTAGCATGAGCCACTTCGAGATGTGCCAACAACACTTGAGAGTTTGGAAAACAAACCTTTTATAGCTCCTCATTTCAAACTTCCTCCATCATAGAAAGAAATAGTCAAGCGAAAGATAATGAAAACGGGAGCTAGCTAATATATAAACTTCCTAGATGAAAATCTCGTACGCCGTTGTGTTTATTACCACCAAATGTTTCCAAACACTAAAGTGTTGTTGACACATCTCAAAGTGTTTTATGCTAATCTAAGGATGCATTCTTCTCTTCCGACTAGACGTATCAACCCCAACTCAAAGTATAACTATTCCTTACCAGCTATATTTCCAAACCATGGTTGTAATCTTTTTTCCTAATCAAGAAAGTAGGTTTCAAAACATGCCGGTTTTTCGGCGACTACTGGGTCGGGATACCAACATTTCAATTGATGTCCATAAACAATAATAACAACACCAACTTTGTTCTTGGTCAATCTTGATTTGATGCGGTTGAAATTAAGGTTGCGCTTCGAATTGCGGTTGACCAATAACAAAGTTGGTGTTGTTGTTATTGTTCATGGGCATGAATTGAAAAGTTGGTGGCTCGACAGCAGAAGTCGGCGGATAAACCTGCATGTTTTTGAACCTACTTACTTGATTAGGAAAAGGATTACGACCATGGTTTGGAAATGGAAATGGTGGGGAGTAGTTATGGTTTGCGTTGGGAATGATACGTTTCGTAGGAAAGAAAAATGTTTCATTGTATTAACATGAAACACTTCGAGATGTGCCAACAACACTTGAGAGTTTGGAAAAAAACTTCCATAACTCCTCATTTCAAACTTCCTTCACCATAGAAAGAAATAGTCAAACGAAATTAAATGAAAATTGGAGCTAGTTAATATATAAATTTCCTATATGAAAAATATTATACGTTGGTGTGTTTATTGTCACCCAATGTTTCCAAATACTAAAGTGGTGTTGACACATCTCAAAGTGTTTTATGCTAATCGAAAGGATGCATTCTTCTCTTTTCAGAAGACGTATCCCAACTCAAAATATAACTATTCCTCACTAGTTCTATTTCCAAACCATGGTCATAATCTTTTTTCCTAATCAAGAAAGTAGTTTCCAAAACATGCCGGTTTTTTCGGCAACATCTGTGTCGGGCTACCAACAGTCCAATTCATGCCCATAAAAAAATAATAACACCAACTTTGTTTTTGGTCAACCTCGATTTGATGCGGCTGAAATTAAGGTTGCAGTTCGAATTGCGGCTGACCAATAACAAAGTTGGTGTTGTTGTTATTGTCCATGGGCATAAACTGAAAAGTTGGTGGCTCGACAGCAGAAGTCGGCGGATAAACCTGCATCTTTTTGAACGTACTAACTTGATAGGAAAAGGATTACTACTAGGAGTGGGCATAATTATCGTCCCGTTCCGTACCGTCCCATTCCATCCTATATCCGTTCCCAAATTCCCGTACCATATAGGTCCCGTATTCCCATATGGGACAAGTTTTCAATTCCAATTGGGAACGGGATGGATGAAGAGC